>CM038597.1:9939732-9961017 GCA_021533255.1 Ceriops tagal | reverse complement strand
GTAATCAAAATTCACACTAAAACAAGGATAAATAACCAAATAGAACATATATGCATATTCTTAAGGAAGTAGAAAAATTTAAAACTTGAGAGATATTTAAAATAAAACATTAAATATATGAGATCTTATTATTTATATATTACTTTTTCAGTTATTTTTTAATTATATGACATATACTTTTATACTTAAAATGAGTGTTTGACAAAATTAAGATGTTCTACAGGGTTGGTGCACATTTAACACCCTTCTTTGCAGTGATTAAGTCCCTTTTTGGTGGTTGATTCTACCGGTGAATGATTCAGTTGGTAATTATTGTTCTTATTACACTTTCCCTTGATTAAAAATAAATAAATAAATAAAAGTCACTTGAACCCTTACAATATATGGACTAGTGCCCTTTGTTGGTTATACTATCAGTTTTTCTTTTTGTAATCATAGTGAAAATAATGATTTGTCTCCCTTATTGTCAACTTGGCATTGTAGTGCAAAAAGATTTCTTAATCAATGGATTAAATAAAAGAAACACACAAAGTACAAGAATCAAATTAAAGGCATTACTAAAGAGAGAAAATAGAGAAGTTTTACAATTATAAACATGGATCAAGCCTCAAACTGAGCAAACATATGCACATAGCATCCTCCATCACTTGGCATTCATTTGTAACCTTATTAACTAGACATATAGGTGATATGGAAGGCGTGGATTGAGAAGAACCTCTAGCGGTGTCTTTTTGAGGTTGGTTAATCCAATGATCTCACTCATATCCATTAGTCCACCCGATGGGGTTGCAAAATGAAAACCTTGTAGGAAGTTAGCAAGAGTGAGTTGCAAAACTTGAAGAGCAAAAGAGACTCCAGGGCACATTCTCCTACCACTACCAAATGGTATAAACTCAAAATTATAACCCCGAAAATCTAAATCTTTGTGGGTTGTCAAAAACCTTTCTGGTTAAAACTCTCCTGGATTAAACCATACATGTGGGTCTTGATGGATCTTTTGGATATTAATGAAAAGTCTTGTACCTGCTGGAACATAGTAGTCGCCTACACTGCAGTCTTCCATGGACTCATGTGGCAATGAAAGAGGTCCAGCAGGGTATAGGCGTAATGTTTCCTTGATGATGGCTTGGAGATATTCCAAATTCTTTATGTCAGATTCTTCTACTTGTCGATCTCTGCCAACATGGGTGTCTAATTCAGTTTGGACCTTGTTCAGTGCATCGGGGTGATTGAGTAGCAAAGATAGTGCCCATGTTAGAGTGACTGATGTTGTATCTGAGGCAGCTAAGATAAGAGCCTGAAGTTCATCAACAAGAAAGCCTTTGTAATAATAGTCTGACGCAAAGATTCTTTCTCTTTATATTGCCCAAATAAATTGGGTTTATTAGGCATTTATTCAATTAATGGTCATAAGATTTATATAAATTTATTTAATATTTTAAATAAAAAGATTAATTTTGTAATTCAAACTATACTATTTAGATTATAATAAAATAAAATTATCATCATGCTACATTTTCCTTTCTTTAGATTTATTTCAACAAGTCATCAAATTATGTCAAAAAAAAAAGGAAAAAGAAAAAAAAGAGGGTTTTATTTCTTTTTTGAACAGTTAATTTAGTTGATTTTAAAAATTTAAAATTTTTATCATGGCTATAATAGTAATCAATTATATCATCAAACACAAAAGATTATTTATCTAGATAACAATTTTATTTAACAATTATGAAAAAATTACAATATAAATAATAATAATATTTCGCATTAATTTTTTTGAAAAAATTTTACAATGTGACCTTTAAAGGAATATTAAAAAATAAATTAAATAAATAATTAAAAAATATGAGAATATGCTTTTAGTTAGTGCTGACAATATATTGCATATGATATTATATATGTATGGCAAAGTAGGTTTTTACATTTGTTAAAAAGTAGAAATAACATGTAGGATGATAGACTTCATCCTTCCAAACACAGAAATTGACCTTGTGATATTTTGCCGAAATGACATAAAATGTCCTCTAAACTCTATACAATTAATCGGCAAATCAGTTTATAAAATTATTTTTTCATAAATGTCACATTCATTAACAAGGAACTGCGAGCACAAAATTACAAACCCCAGAAGTTCTATGCAGACCGAACAACTACTCCACAAAATAAAATGTACAAACGGTCAAAAGCATCCCTATACAATGCAGCCATTCCAACAATATATCCATATGGAACAAGACAGCAGCAGCGAAGACTTCAAAGCATCCATAGATAATAACACGAATATGAAGTAGTACTTTGTGTAAAACGAAAAGCTTGACCAAGAAAAAAAATGATAAGTTAATTGTAATTTTCATTGATATAAATTTAATAAATTGATCATTTCTTTAAATATTTTTATTAATTTTTTTATTTTAGTAATAAAAAACATTTTATTTTAACTTAATAATAATCCTGAGTTCAAATCATAAAAATAAATTTTTTACAAAAATAGATATACAACTGTTGCCATATCACCTCCCTCAATATCACAACTACGAGAACATCGGATGGTCGGACACGCTTTTATTATACCCACTCCTGTAGACTGATCAGTTTATTGAAAAAGTTTGTTTTTTTTTTTTTATTTTTTTGATTTTCGACCCCCGTAATCTTTTTTCAGTCCAAATCTTTGCAACGACCATTTAATGGAGGAACTTTGACGACAAAATAAAGAAACAAATAGACGAAGACGGTGCATCGAAATTACCAGGCAAGTAGCTTTGTTGACTGTGTCCGAATCTCGACCTGAAACCAGCTCTGCATCGCCTAGAGTATTGACCATCAAATCCATAAAGTCCTCTTCCTTCGTAGAGGCAGAAGCCTTCTTATGTTTGTGCTCTTTCAACCATTCCTCAACAATGGAGTCCAATTCCTTAGCAGTCTTTTTCATGGCCTTCTCATGTCCGCCAATATCCAAGAATCTCAAAAACGGTAGCCCATCAGCCACCACAAATCTCCCTGTCATCTCGAAAAAGTCTCTCAATGCTTGTTTCCATCGTCCAGTCCTCCCTTCTCCCTCGTCTGTTGTCATATATCCCACAGACTTCCCAACAATTATCCTTAAGATCACGTTTATGGTTATGTCCCCAAACCACCTCTTCATCTCTACGGGCACCTGCTTGTTTGAACTATTTTTGTTCCTCTTCCATAATGAATATAACTCCTTTAACGACGTTCTAACCTCAGATTCGCGTACAGTTTTAAAAATGTCCAGCTGATGGTTCGACAGAAGTTTGAGCGTGGCGATCTTGCGCACCTGACGCCAATAAGGCCCGTAAGTGGTCAACCCGAACATGGCACGATCATAGGACAAAAGCTCCGTGGCAAGAGTTTTTGGACGATTGGCAAAGGCTTTGTCGTTTGTGGTCAGGCATTCCTTCGCCAACTCCCAGTTGCTTACTACCAGAGCTCGATGCACTCCCATCTTGATGGTGAAGATGGGCCCGTATCTGTCAGCCATGTCGCAAAGCACCTGGTGAGGCGGTTTCGGTCCTCCTAGGAGATGGAGGTGGCCAATTACAGGCCACGTGCCTCCGGCTTCTGGTGCGGTCTTCTTGCTAGAATTGGATTGCAGGATTCTTGATATCGGCAAGAGGAAGTAAAGAAAAACGAAGAAGCCGAACGAGGTGGCGGCTGCAAGAGCTGGGAATGATAGAGAGATGTCCATTGCTTCAAGCTCTCTTGTTGTTGAATGCCGGTGGTCTTAGATTGAAGAGCGACTCATGTAGATATAATTAACTTTTGCTCGAGATCCGCCTGTCTTTTGCCGCCCTGTGTACGGGGGAGGACGGAGTCTGAAAAATATGGCTAAGGAGTTTGACTTATTACTGAGAGTAATTCTTAAATTGTAGTTACTTGAATTGATAACAATGATAAAAATTTTTAGAAACTTATATCATTGTCCCATAAGATCACTATTAAAAATAATAATTAAATTTCTTTTATCTTCCGGTTTCAAGAATGCAATCAATTTAATGATATCATATAAAATAAGATAAGACTTACAAGGGAGTGGTCTTTTTTAATCTTTTCTATATATTAAAAATTATGTATAGATAATTATCTATATCTTTTTAAATTTTTGCTCAATAGATAGGTTGTCATATTTAATGTACATAATATTTATAATCATACAACTTGTTATTAAAACAATATTTTATTATTTTTGTTATTATTTATTTTTATTAATATACAAGTTGACACAACAATTTTTTTACTATATAACCTTTTAGTAATTTTATAATTTTTTTTATAAAAGTAATGTTAATTTTATGAATTAAATTTAATAAATTTATTTTTTATTTTTAATCAACATAAAAATTTATAATTTATTTACGTCCAGCATGTGGTCAGAAGGATTTTTGCTACTATTGTCTATGTTGACCATCACTCAAATGACTATTTTCTAAAACAAAAAGATAACCCGAGGCATTAGCTTACAAGTGTTTGATGCGGCACGGCACTGCTGGTTAGCTGCATGTGGCATGACAAAAAACAAAGAAAAAGATTGAAAAAAGCATTAGTTATGATAATTGAGAGCTGTGCCCAAACAAAGAGACAAAGAAGCCTCCGATCTTGACCGCGTGAAAGGGAGAGATGAAATAGAGAGAATGAGAGAAATAAAAGAAAGAAAAAAAATTAAAGAGTGATGAATAATAATATAACAAAATAATGATGGATAAGCAAGGAGAATGAGATCAAAAAAGAAAGAGAGGAGAGATAAATGGAAGAGAAAAATAAAAATAAAAGAGAGAGGAAAAAGATAAAGGAGAAAAAAGAGATAAAAGAAAGATAAGGTGAGATAAAAAAAAAAAGATGGATAAAAGAAATGTAACGGAGAAATTGTAATTATACAAGAGGTTATTATAATTTTTTTTTTACAAATTACAATAGATTGTTGCTTTTTTGTTACATAATTTATGCAACTTTATCATTTATAAGTAGTCTTTAAAAAATTAATTTAATAATTATTTTGTATAATTAACCAAAATTTAAAATTTTTGAAATATTATAAAATTACTAATAATTAAAATGAGATGATTTTGATTCTTAATTTCAAGTATTTATGATAAGAAAAAAATATAAGTAAATAATAAAAAAGAGTTGATTGTGTTATACTACCTAACGATTCTATATTTTTAAATGCTATTAAAATATATTGTAAGATAGTGGTTTAATTTATCATATACCATAATATCCTTTACTGTCTTATCTTATATCATCCAATTTGCATACAACACACATTATTGTTGTATAGGATAATTCTATAATCTAAGCTATACAAAATATCTTATACAATTACAAAAATATTTGAAAGATGTAAGAAATGAACATAGATATTAACACAAACCTATAAATATATAATCATAACTATTAGTTCGAGTGGACACACCTTTATGTACCTAATAATCAATTGTTATAGTTAAATGATATGCATTTGTGTCTAGTATTATATTCATTTTACAACTTAGTAATGGAATTTGATAAGATTATATATATAGGCATAATTAAGATATGATTAATCAATAACATTAGACACCTAAGGAAAATAAGGAAATGTGAAAAATTGGTTTTGAACCTTTATAATTTTATACAATTGGATCCTTAACTTTTAGATGTTTTCATTTAAGTTATAAACTTTTTGAATTCATTTCAAATTGATCTTTTTTTTAACAAAAAGCAATAAGCTTTATCTGTATTGAAAAAGTTAATGTATCTTAAGGCTCGTTTATTGTTATTTAAGTGAGCAAAAGCCTATCCATATTTATCTATGTCACCCCTAATCAGGACCTCCGCTGCTTAATAATGGACTACAAGTAATGAATATCTCTATATCTTTTTTAGCTATTATTTCAGCTACCTTGTTAAACTTTCTTAGTTTTCTTTACTGTTTTTGTCAATAACAAGAAGTATCCAATCAAATTCCCTTAGAAAGGCAACATCAAAAGCTGGAAGCATGTAGTCTATAATTGGCCACCTCTATTTCTTAGGAGGGTTGTAACTGCCTTACATTGTTCTCAGCAACATTGTTGACAAATATAAACCTATCTTTACCATCAAGGCATGTTTGCACTGAGCTCTGGTTGTTAACAACTAAGAATTTACAAAGAAATGCTTAACCACCAAGGACAAAGCCTTTGCCAAACCTCCAAAAACTCTTGCCTCAAAGCTTTTGACCCATGATTGTGCCATACTCAAGATGATCACTTATAGGCCTTATTGGTGTTAAGTGCACTAGATCGTTATGCTTAAGCTTTTATGGAACTATTGGCTTAACATGTTCATAATTGTATACAAATTTGAGGTTAAAGCGTAAAAAATATATATATATATATATATTCATTATAGGAGAGGAACAAAAAATAGTTCAAAAATAAATAGGATTGGATGATGTAAGTAAGCATTGAGGGATTTTTTTTTAGATGATAGGGAGATTTGTAGTGACAAATGGGCTATCTTTTGTTTTTGTTTTTTTTAGATTTTTGGATATTGGCAAACATGAGAAGGCCACAAAAAGGACTACAAAAGTATTGGACTCCATTGTTGATGAATGATTGAAAAAGCACAAGCAGAAGATGGTTTTTGGCATTATGAAGCAATAAGAGGACTTTATGGAGATGACATTTAATACTTTAGATGATACAAAGGTAGTTAAAGGTCGAGATCTAGACATAATCAACAAAGCTACTTGCCTTTTAATTAGGATCCAACATTTTCTTCTATATATTTATTTAATATTATTTTTTTGCATAAGATGTTCCCCATTGAAAGAACATTGCAAAGTTTTGGACTTAAAAAAAAATGGGATAACCATATTTTTAATTCTAAACCTTTCATTCTTTTTTTCAATATAAACTTAAACACTTTTTACAATTTCAATTTAATTTTTAACATTATAGTTACATACCAATTAAGTCTAATTAATGACAAAATATTATTTGGCAGTTAAATAATGCTTTAATCAAATTTAGAAAAAAAGAAAAATATGAAAATACAAAATTAAATCATATTTCATCTCTTTTTTCTCTCTTTAAACAGGGCTAAATACTAAACTATATATTAACACCCCTTGATTTGATAATTATTAATCTCTCCCTCTTTTTGACACCAAACTTGATTGGTACATTTTACTAGAAACCTAAAGCTATGATACATTGCAAAGAAGAAGCATTACTACACTACAAAGAGGTAACCACCTTAGATGTGCATTTGTTTTAATAAAAGGTCTAACATTCCTCTCTTTTCTCTCCCCCCTTTCTCAATTTGTCATGAATGTCTTTTATTTTTAGCTTTAAGGTTTGATCTTTAACAAAATTTTAGGAAACTAGAGGCTGATCTAATTAATTAGGGTTAGATTTAAGAAGAACTTAAGAGAATCAAAGTCTTTAATTACAATTATAAAGCAAATATGCATGTGTTTGATTAGTGAAATATGATTTAATTATTATTTTTTTTTCTTTCTTTTCATATGGTTTAATTTTATATTTTCACACTTCTCTCTCTCTCTCTCTCTTTCTCTCTCTCTCTCTCTCTCTCTCTCTCTCTCTCTCTCTCTCTCTCTTTTTAATTTGGTCAAAGCATTTATTTAATAATCAAACCATGCTCTATTAGTAATTAGACTCAATTGACATGTAATTGTAACATTTAAAACTAAATTGAATTCGTATATGTGTTTAGGACAATATTGAAAAGAAAAAATGAAAGGTTTAGAGTTAAAAATATAGTTACCTTATTTTTTTTCATAGTTTAAACCTTTGCAAAGACCATTTAATAGGGTTTTGAAAAAAAAAAGGTTTTGGACATTTTGTCTTTTCTTGTTGTGAACAAGCAAAAAATCTACATATAGAAAAAAACAAAAAAAGATTACATGGTCAAATCTAATCAATTGTTGCATATAAATTTATATGGTCCATTTAAAGTATTTATTTAGGTAGTAAGCATTATGTGTTTATTATTATCAATGATTTCATTAGGTTTGCATGACTATTATTTTTAATAAAAATGAAGCCTTAAAAATCTATGAAAGGCTTTTCAAACAATTATGAAATGACAAAGGATACCTTATCACTTCAATTAGAAATAACCATGAAGTTAAATTTGAGAATGAGATCTTTGAAAAATTTTGTTATGCCTAACGAATTTCCCTCCAATTTTTAACACCTAAAACACTTCAACAAAAAGAGGTAATTAAATGCAAAAATAAAACCTTGTAAGGAATGACTCAAACTATGTTAAATAAATTTATTTTACCTAAATATCTTTAGGCCTAAACTGTCCACACAGCGTGTTATATTTATAATCAAGCTCTTATATATCCCTTACTAAAAAAGACTCCACATGAGCAATGGTTTGGGAGAAAGTAAGGAGTTGATTATATCAAAGTTTTTAGTTAAAAGTGTTTCTTTCGAACATTAAAGATAACCTTAGAAATTTGATTTAATGATGAATGAAGGTATTTTTTTTCTTTTACTAGTTAGCTATATGAAATTATTTTTAATAAAAGAACCTTAATAATTGAAGAATCCATACATATTACTTTTGATGAAACTAGTTTTTATAATTTAAGAAAGGATGATGTTTATTACTATGTATGTATAATTAAGCATTCCAACAATGTAAGTTCAAAAGATACACCAAGTGAGAAAAACATAAAATAATGGTGTAAATGCTAAAATTAAGCCATCCAAAGCAAATGCATCAAATTTAGACAATATGCAAAATGCCACATAAAAGGTGCTAAAAGAGTGGAAACATGTCAATAAATCCTTTCAAGATCAAATCATTGGTAATGCTTTTAATCCCTTAAGGACTACATCTTTGAGGAACACAAACTCCAATTTTGTAGTCATTTCTCAAGTAGAACCAAAACATGTATAAGATGCATTGATTGATCAACATTAAGTGCATGTTATAGAGGATGAATTGAAATAATTTCTGAGGAATGAAGTGCAAATCTTAGTTTTAGACCTATGAATCATCCTATTATAGGAAATAAGTGAGTGTTTTAAAATAAGCTAGATGAAAATGGAAAAATAATGAGGAATAAAATGAAACTTGTTGCTAAGGGGTATAACTAATAAAAGGGTATAAATTATGATAAGACCTTTATACTTGTGGTTAGACCCGACACCATTTGCATCTTGGTTGCATATGCATTATACATGAACTTTACTATATATTAAATGGTTATAAAAGTACTTTCCTTTTTTAAATAGTGTATGTTGAGTAACCTTTGGGTTTTGAGAACATTGAATGTCAAAATCATGTTTTTAAGCTTTTTAAAACAAGCTCTTAGAGTTTAATACAAGTGACTTAGCTCATTTCTAATAGAAAATGACTTTTAAAAAAGTAAGTTAAACATAAACTTATTCATAAAGATGATAGATAAAGATCTTTTTATCATACAAATTTACATTGATGATATTTCTAGTCCACTATCAAGCTTCTCAATAAAAAAGAGATCAATTATAGTAATAATGTGATCCTCAATCACATTTGCACAAATGTTTATGACCTTGTTACATTACACTCATATAAATATGTTTATTAAGCTCTTAATCTCTCAATTTTATAACCTTAAAATGTTATAAAATTTTCTTTAAAGTTTTGTTTACTTGAAATAATTTTTTCTTTTATTCGTACTCTTGATTTTTAAACCTAAAGAAAAAAATCTCAATATAAACTTCTTAATTTATCTTATTTTGCTGCTACAAATGGAGTTATTTATAGGCCAAAAGTGACTAAGACCCCAAAAAAGCTATTGTAAATGAATATTAAATGCCTGTTGGAATTTCAAAAGCAAACATACATATCTATTGATGCATTTTCCATATTAAGAATGAATTGTTCCATTAGTAGAATTTTCAAATCAATAATGGATTGTTTTGTTAGTAAAGTTGTAGTAAATTGATTTTTAATTTGGGTCAAGATTAAGATTTGTCCATATAAGGCATTGTCATAGGAAATTGATTTTCCAAATCCATTTTAGTTAAGATACTTTAAGTAAAAAACTTTCCTTGTGTCACCAAAATAAAAAAAAAGAATGTTGCTCCTGTTCTTATGTCCTAAGACACATAATCTTGATATCCATAACTTTCAAAATTGGTTTGGGCAAAATTCTCCATCTCTAATTCCTTTCCTTTGAGAACTTGTCTTTCTTTTCTTGTTAACTTTAAAAGGTAAATATTTTGTAGTTAAAAATCCTAACAAAGGGATCTTGAGTTTCTTTCCAAACCAAGTATTGATTCAAGTTAGGGAAGCCTTGCTCTAGCTTCATCCTTCCTCACCATAATCTCTAATTTAAACTAACAAATTACTTCCTTATAAGGCCTTTAAAAGAATGAAATTTCCTTTGATATTTAGGTTTATATGCATCAAGTTGTAAGTTTAATTTTTAAAAAAAAAAAAAACTAAAGTTTCACTAGCATAAATAGTTATTTAAAAATAAATTTCACTAAAATGAATTTATTTTTTTAAGTTAAGTTTTACCTTACAAAGCTTATTTTTTTGAAAATTAATAAATTCATATAAGTTTATATATATACATTATATCAACTTTCCATGTCAATGTGTGATAAACAAGCAAATTTTTATAACATATAATAATAATATTATGTGGATAAACAAGATTAATAACATAATTACTCAATTATATTGGTATATTGAAATTAAATGACACTTAATCTAGCATTTTCTCACTTTTTGATAATGACAATAAAAATTGATTTTACAAAATTTCTTTCAAAGCTCTCCCTTAAACTACACACCAAAAGTAAAAACATTTATAGTAAAATAAGAGTGCATAGTATCAAGATAATAAATAAGCAATGATTATATACAACTTATCTAATATATATATTAAAAGGAAAAAAAACAACAAGATGTCCAAAAATAAATCTAAGCAAAGCTAAGTGTGGATTAAAGGGAAACAACATCACTTCTCCCTTATTAAAAGGGAGAGCTTGTATTTAACCACTTTTCGCCTCATAACAACCCAAAAAGAACACTCATTGATGAATCCATGCTAAGCAACATGGGTCTCATCTAAGACCTCATGAATGATGCTTATATCTTCATGTAAGAATTCAATAACTATTTAAATATCAATTATATTTTGAAAGATTAAACTGTCAATATTTGAAATAAAATGGGGTTCATTTAAGTTTTTTGTTAGTGAGGATGGGGTGCTAGAAATAGGTGAAAGACTTAACAAACTCTTACTTGTGGAGAAGATAATGATATTAAAAGACCCTTACTTGGAAGACATATTATAAAAACCAATATATATGGATAAGAGTTTAGGTTGTGTCTAACATTTCCAAACACTTTCTAATGTTTAAGAATCTATCCTCACTTGAGAGCTTCATAAAGATATTTACAAATTGATCATTTGTAACTAGTATTTTAAGACCAATGTCCCTTTTTAACACATAATCTTAAATAAAACAATATCTAAGATCTATTTGCTTGGTTCAAAAATAATGAATGGTATTTTTGGTGAGGTTTATGACAATAATCGTATTACATAAAATAGAAATTCTAAAAAAATGAAACTCAAAATCCTCAAGAGTTTCCTTGATTCAAGGGAGTTATGAACAACTACCTATGGTAAGGTATTTGGCTTGACTTGTTGAATGTGCCACAAAATTTTACTTTTGACTAGATTATGCCCAAAATGCACCACCTAAGAGTTGGTAAGTATTGGTGCTCCTTTTCCAATTAAGCCAATCATAAACCAATTAGAGTCCGAGCAACCTACAAGGTTGAACATCTTTTCTTTAGGGTAACTAAAAGCCTAAGTTAATAGAACTTTTAATTTAATGAAATACTCTTTCAATGTAATTAAATGTGATTATTTAAGTGATGATGAAAATAAGGACATAAGCACACAATAAACATAATGTTAGGATTATTAATAGTAAAATAAAAAAGGCCTCTAATCATACCCCAGTATAGTTTTTTATTTACATTCTTACCAATCTTATCCTTATCAAGTTGTAAATGTCAGAATTGGAGCACCATAAGGTTTTGAATCCTTCATTCCACACTTTTTTAATATTTCTCTTGCATACTTATTTTGACTAATAAGAATTTCATTTGTGCTTTGCTTGATTTGTAAGCCTAGGAAGAAATTAAGTTTCCCTATCATGCTCATTTTGAATTCATTCTTTGTTGGTAAGCAAATTCCTTGTATAGAGAATTGTTAGTAGTACCTAAAATAATATCGTAAATTTAAATTTACACAGTCAATAAAGCTTTATCTTTTACCTTTGTAAACAATATGGTGTCCAACTTAACTTTTACATAACCTTTTTGAATAAAAAAAAGGGCTATGTCTTTCATGCCAAGCTTGAGAGGCTTGCTTTAATCTGTATTAAACATTAAAGAACTTAAACGTATGATTAAGAAATTCAATGCTCTCAAAACCTAAAGGCTATTTAACATATACTTCCTTAACAATATAACCATTAAGAAATGCACTCTTTATATCTATTTGATATAACATGAAATGCTTAAAAAATGCATATGCTAGTAGGATGTGAATGACTTTTAATTGAGCCATAAGTGCAAAGATCTCATCGTAATCTTTTCCTTTTTCTTGATTATATACTTTAGCCATTAGTGTTGCCTTGTCTTAAACTATCTTTCCATTCTCATCTTGTTTGTTACAGAAAACCCACTTAGTGCTTATAATAAGATAATCTTTAAGTCTAAGGACTAAAGGTTACACTTGATTCCTCTTGAATTTTTTTAACTCATCCTCCATGACATGTACCTAATGTTTATTACTTAATGTTTGTTTACATGCTTTGGTTCTATTTAATACATAAGTACTAAATTGGTGTTCAAGTACTTAGATGATGATCTAGTCTTAAGAGGATTGGAAACATTACCAATGATTTGATCTTAGAATGATTTATTAGCATACTTTCATTCTTTTGGTAACTTGTAAACCACGTTTTGCAAGCTACTTAAATTTTCAATGTTTGGATTACTTGGCTTAAATTTTGCTCTTTCAATGCTATCAATTGAAATTATCTTAGCATTTTCTGAGGCATATTGCTTTCTTGAATTAAAAGGGTTTCTTTCATTAAACCTAATATGCATGGAATATTTTATTATCAATGATTTTTTATTAAAAACTCTATATGCTTTACTAGAGTATCCTAAAAAGATACCTTTAACAACCTTTAAATCAAATTTTATAAGGTTGGTTTTAGAGTTCAAAAACCTTGAAATAATTTATTCAAAATGTTCTCCCATTGCATAATTCATAAGCAGACTTTTTGAGCAAGAAATGAATTAGAATTCAATTCAACACATAACATTCTATATGGATAACTTTAGTACAAAAATATTGAGGCAAGCTAAGCTAAGTTAACATTGTCTAAACCATCTTTTGCAAGATTTTATTTTTGATTTTAGCCATCCTATTCTATTTAAACGTTCTTGCAACTGAAAAATTGTGAGAAATTCCTTAAGCATCGCAAAATTTTCAAAACCCTCATTCTTAAATTCTCCTCTATGGTCACTTCCAATTGAAGTGATGAAGCATCCCTTCTCATTTTGCAATTACTTGCAAAATTCCATAAATGCTTTCAATACCTTATCCATGTGTGAAAGAAACAAGACCTATGCAAACCCAGTGTAATCATTTAATATGACAAATGAATAATGTTTACTGCCTAAAGTAGAGACTTTAAATGGACTAAAAAGATCTATATGCAATAATTAAAAAGGTTTGGAAGTAGATAATAACTTTTGTTCTTAAAATAACTTTGTAGTTATTTCCTCTCTAACAATGGTCACAGAGTTTGTCTTTCTCAAACTTTAGCTTAGGTAGCCCTTCCACAAGATTTTGGTTATTTAGTTTGGATAATAATTTTATACTTATAAAAGAATTAGCACAAAAATATAAGAAAAAATCCAAAAAATTAGAACTTTTTATGAAATTCAAATAATTAGTATATTAAAGAGACCAATGACTCCTGTAACTCCAGTATTCATCAACAACCTTTTAGCAAAGGCAAATCACAAGGTTTTGTGGAGAATTTTCAAGAGATGGGGTTGAGTTATTAATGTGGTCATACTAAATAAAAATGAGTAGAGTAGGCTGAAGATTTGGATTTGTGAAATTTGCTATTCGATAGGATGTGTTTGACACTGCTCAAATGTTAAATAGTGAAAAATTGCTTGGGCACTGGCTAAGCATCAAGCTTGCTAACTATCCAATGCCTAAGACCAAGGTTAGAATGGTCACATGACAAACTCTTGAAAGGTATCACCTGCCATCCATATCTATACAAAGAGTTGTAGCCTAAAAAGTCTCTAGAAAGATGTATATGGATGTAGTAGTGGAGGGATAGAAGGGAGGTTGTTCTCGATTGGACAAGAAAGAGGTTGTTCCAATTTTTAAAGCTAATCAATTGTCAATAATCTTTTTTTTATTGTATGATGGTCTCTAAAATTAAGTGGCTTCACCAAAATGTAGTTAGAATGGTTCACAATGTAGGATCAATTGAAGATTTTAGGGTACCAAAGGATTTAGCGATGTTTTGGAGTGATACTATTTTTCATTTATAATCCCAATTGGTGGTGAGTTAATTTATAATATTGGCTAAAATGGTTATGCTGTTGGAAAAATTGGCTATGTTTGTGAAATTCTATGCTTTTTATAGTCATGTGGAATAGTAGGGATTTAGGGGAATTGAAAGGTTTGAAATGTAATTTTTAGGGAGCATGGTGTGCTAAGGATAATTTTAACACTATGTTAGCAAGCAAGCAAAGATTGAGGGTTATTAATGATAGTCAGGCTATCCAACATTTTAATGAGTTTGTATACAATATAGAGTTGTGAACTTACTTATGTAAGGGGTAAGTTCACTAGGGACAATCACAAGGAAAACTCATCCATGAGTTGTATGGATAGATTTTTAGTTAGAACTGACTCATTGGAGGCGTTATAGTCATTAACATAGTAAGACATGCACTATTGTTTTTTCAACCATTATAGGGTATGTTTAAGGGTTAATGGCTAAGACTAGGATCCTACTCCATTCTAATTTCTTAATCATTGTTAGATAATAAAGGCTTATGGAAGGAAGTAGAGGGTGTGTAGTCACAATAGTTAGCTATGGGGCATCCAAGATACTTATTATGCAATTAGATAAAATAGGTAAAAGAAAAATTTTGCAATCAAGGATTGTGATGGTAATAAAAGGCTAAGTTTAGATGAGTTTAATCTCAATTTTATCAAATATCATTGGAAAAATGGTAAAACACGACATTATGAACTTTATTAATGACTTCTAAGAAAATGGAAGGTTATGCAAAGCTATCACCTTACCCTTTTAGTATTGCCATTAAAAGTTGACAAGTTATAGTTAATCAATTATTTTTGCTCAATCTCATTAGTGGGCTTAATTTATAAAATTCTTATGAAAATATTATTACAAAGCCTCAGAATGATGATTGGGAAGGTTATAGGGGAGTCTCAATTTGCTTTTCTCAAAGGGCGTAATATCTTTGACAAGTCCTAGCTAATAAAATAATCAAAGAAATAAAGAAACAAAAACAAGGGGTAATAGTTAAGATTAACTTTGAAAACAATGTATGACTTAGTTAAATAAGGTTTCTTGGTTAACATGTTGAAATATATGGAATTCAAGGATTGATGGAAATGATGGATGTAGGAGTGCATATCAACACTTATGTTATTATACTGGTTAATGGCAACCCTACATAGCAGTTTAAAATGGTAAAAGGGTTAAGATAAGGGACCTATTATCCTTGTTTTTATTTATTTTAGCTATTAAGAGTTTGAATTCTCTTTTCAAAAAGGGTTTGGTGTTGGACTTTATAAAAAGTACCTTTAGTGGTGAAGACATCAAACTAACACATTTACAAATAATAAGACTTAAAAAATAAAACCAAAATGAAAAATTTCTCATTTAATAAGACTTTAGAGATAAATTCTTATTATTTTACATTCACTAAATAATTATTTTATAAAAATTGATCAATATTTGTGAAAATACACGATGTTAAGAATTTATTTATATATTAATCATTAGACAAAATAAAAAAAAAAAACTTTAGAATGAGTTAAAAGAAAATTTTGTCTTGTAATTGAAATTCATACCAAAACAAGGACTAAATAACAAAATAAAGCATATATACATTCTCTTAAAGAAACAAAAAATTTAAAATTTGATAGATATTTAAAATAAAATATTATATTTATAGGTTCTTCTTATTTATATATATTTTTTATTTTTTTAATTATACAACTTACACACACATATATAAATATATATTTCTTAATCAATGGATTAAATAAAAGAAATACACAAAATACAAAAAGTAAATTGAAGGCACTATCATGATAAGAAAATAGAGAAGTTTTACAATTATATAGATGGCTAATGCCTCAAAGTGAGCAAACATATGTGCATATCATTCTCCATTAGTTGGCGTTCATTTATAACCTTATTAACTAAGCATACAAATGAGATGAAAGGTATAGATTGAGTAATATCTGTCTCGTCTACCAATCTTTCCTTGCCAACACAAGTGTCCGATTCTTCTTGGGCCCTTTTCAACACATTTAGGTTATTCAGCAAAAGTGAGAATGCATATGTCATGGCAACCGAGCCCGTGTCACTTCCACCTGTAATCATACTCTATAAAACAAAAACAGTGGAAGAGTATTAGGCATTCGGACTTTGCACGAAGATAAATTATTATTTCTTTGGGTGCTTAATTCATAGGCCAATTCTAAAATTATCCGCAATATCCTCCAATGTTGGGACTTCCATCGTGCTCAATTAATTTCAGCGCAACCTTTCCAACGTACAAATCTAGTCTGGTTGACCAAAATAAGAGAAATGTACTAGAATAATTTTTACGGCTGTTTTTTATATTCACATCTAACGTGTAAGTGCATTTTTATTAGTAAATCGCATCAGCCTAATTTGGTGCTTTTTATTAAAAATAATTTTGGATTGTTGTTATGTTCATGGCATGAGATGAGTAAAGTGTTTTTCTTTTTGACCAAAAAAGAAAAGAAAAGAAAAGAAAGCTGCTCGGCGAGAGGGGATTCTGCTGTTGTTTCTGTAAGTAGGATGTCTGTAAAGGTAAGGTAGTTTGATCGCCCCAGCCGATGTTCACCAACGCTTTGCTACTTTGTCCATAGGCAGTTTCGTTGGTGCACAAAATGCGCAAAGATGAGAATGGCCCGTTAACAGAGCTGCAAATGAGCCTGAGTCGAGCCCAGATTAAGAGTGTTCTAGCTCAGCTCGGTGCAACTTTTAGAAAGTTGGACTTTCGCTCGATCTTAAAACGAGCTTTAAAATTAGAGCTCAGGCTTGGCTCGGTTCAATTCTAGTCCCTTGTGTGCCAATAAATCAAGCCCAAAAAGAGCTCAGTATCGAGATCGAGATTGAAATCAATTTTAAGCTCGGCTCAATATTAAAAAATTTGTGCAAAAGCTTAAACGACTTTGTTTTTTTTTTTTCTTCTTGATCCAGCCCACTCATATCCATGGATGCAGACGCACTTGAAGACTAGGGAAGGGGGAGTGTCAAAATCTCACATCGTTTTAGCAAAGAAAGGAGTGGAGGGGGTCACCTAAACACGGCCAATTTTTTGATAACTTTCGTAAGTGTAGCAATCAAAGTGTAATATTATTTTATTACATTTTAACTAATCTCACTTAAAATTTTTTCCCTCCATATTAAGTTAATTTGACAGTCCTTAAAAAATATCCCGGATGAAGTTGATAACCAGCAAAATGAAGAAAGCTTACCATGACCATGGCTTTGATGACCGTATCAGCATCATAACCAGCAAAGCTTTTGCCATCGAGATTGGAAAGCAGCAGGTCCATAAAGTTCCTCTCTCTTATGTCGTCGCCCAAAGCCCTCTTTCGCTTATGCTCTTCCAACCATTGTTCCATAATGCCGTCGAAACTCTTTCAAAGTCCTCTTCATTGCTTTTTCATGTCCACCAAGGTCGAGCCATCCAAGAAAGTGAAAAATGTCGCTCGGCAGAGGCATTAACCAAAGTGCTTCTTACCAACGACCATCCTAAGAATTACGTTTAAATTAACGTCCCCAAGCCACTGTTTCGCATCAACCAAAACATGGCCATCATTTTTGTTGACCATCCAAGTTTTGTACAACTCCTTTAAGGAGGACTGCACTTCTTCGATCCTGACATGCTTGAGTAACTCAAGGCGGCCGTTAGAAAGTAGTTCCGCGGTGCCCATCTTGCGTGCCTCCCTCCAATACGGACCGTCGGGTGAAAATGGGAACATGGCATAGTTGTAGGTCAGGTGCTTTGCGGCCACGAGCAGGGGACGGGAGCTAGCAGCCATGTCATTTGTAGTGAACGTTTCCTTTGCCACTTCCCAACTGCTGACCACAAGAACTGAGTGCCTTCCAAGCCTCAGAGTGAAGATTGGACCGTACCTGTTGGCCAGCGATCCCAATGCTCGGCGAGGGAGCTGAGATCCTGCCAACAGAGGTAAATGACCGATTAATGGCCACCCACCCAGGGGTTCGGGCGCCGATTTGCCCTTATTAGCAACGGGGGAGCCTCTGGACCATTTCGTTAAATAGTAAGAAATAAGAAGTAAGGTAAAGACACCAACTATAGCGGTGTTAGCATATGTAAGAGGAAACCAATCCACTCTAGCTAGCATTATTGTGAGAATAGAGGAAGGGAGGGATCAAAGTTGAGTATGAAGGTCTGCGGGAAGCCAACTGATCTGGCTTGTATAAATAGACATCGTTTTTTCCACGGAAGACTACTCTTGTTTTGACCAAAAGGAAAATATGACGTGCACTTGATGCATTCCATCACAAGGTTCCATCCAATAAACGTCAATCTTTGGAGTGGATATATGTTGCATTTCATCTGATTCACGTGCTTTATATTCATTTTATAATAACTAGTAGCTTTTAATACTTTGGGAATCTGAACTCTTCTCAAGCGCAACGTGAAGCTATCGAAGTTGATTTATTGCAGACCATGTTTGTTTCGTCGGTTTCTAAGATTCATTTAATCAGAATAGTTGTGTTATTAATTTTTACAAATTATATCTGATATTATAACTTATGGTTTATTTATTGTCCAATTGGGCTCTTACAAATATATATATAGATATATATATAAATTATGGTTATATCATATATCTGATATTTACAATAATTTAAATATTAGAGTAAGAGCCCAATTGGACAATCTATGTAATTGAAGGGACAGATCCCAGGATATGACTCTTATTCCATTAAAACCACTTCGTAGAAAATATGAATTGTATAATATATTTGGAATAAAACTAGTTTTTCTTCCCAAGAAAAGCAGGAAATGATTCAGCGAAAAAAAATAAAAATAAATCAACTAAATATTTTACCAAAAATAACTAGTTTGATTCACGATTTTAACAATTAAAGATTCTAATTAAAAGCAACTTATCCTTATCATATTTAAATAATTTATTAAAACCGCCAGTCGCATCCAGGATAGTGAGACAAGATGATCTGTACATCTTGAAACGAGGCGCCATTTGAAGATCTGTAAATCTTCAAACGAGGCCCCATTTGAAGTCGGCATTTTGTCTCGGTTACTCATGAATCCGACGTTGGTACAGGAGTATTAACAATTGATTACGCATTTTTATTTGTATTGAAAATCTCATGATTTCAATCCAAAAACTATGTTAAGTTTTGATTCTAACCTTAATCGCAGAGATATATATATGAAGAATTATTGTAAATTATATACAAATTACTACTAAATGATAAATATTATATGCTTCTGACACAATCTGCATTCCATCTTAAATCAACCTCGATGAAAATTTCACACTCCTTTACCTTAATCATCCTCATTTTCTTCGTCAACGTTTATTCCTTTTTTTTTATTTTTGTAGGTGCAAATGCTGATAATCGTCCGACACTAATTTAATCGTTTCTTTGTTATACAGGTGACTTGCACGTGTATCATGAAGGCTGCTTGCTTGAGAAACCCAGGCCGAAGGGGAAAAGGAGCCACCAAAACAAAAAGGGATTTGTTGAAAGCGCGCTCACATCGCCAAGGTTGCCGCCATTTGCCATCAATTAGTGCAAATTGGTGACATCCAGCGGCAAGCATGACATCAGCTTTTAAATTTTCTTTTTCTTTTCCTTTTCATTTGCCCTCCTCATTTTATCCAATGACATAAGGTGAAGGAACTTAATAGAAACTAAAGTAAGAATAGAAAGAACCCAACGATAACCCATCACCCCATCCATCCTCGAAAAAGACCCTCCCACATTTCCCGTTTCTAGACCACATTGTCCACCATTCAAAAATATTAGTGCAATAGTAACTCTTTGATTTGCCACTAAAATGGTACTTCCAATTTTATACATCAAAATCACGAAATCAAACGGCTGGAAACGAAGTGTGATGGCGACTTCCTTCTATGTCAACAATGTGCCAGCGGGAGCAGATTATCAGGCCTTCTGTCAAATCTTTCAACAATGGGGGAGGGTAATCGATGTCATGGTACGGAAGAAGGCGTCCATGAGGGAAAGCTATTTTAGCTTCATCAAATTCAACAATCAATAGGATGCACTTGATGTCACCCGGTGACTAAATGGCATGAAGTTTCGAGGGCATAGGTTGGGTGTTCACGTTGCTTGCTTCCCAGTGCCCAAGTCAGCGAGATCATCTGCTCAGCCAATGCCAGGGGGCATCCTCTGTTGCAAAGGAAGGAGAGGGTTTCACAACAGGGGAAGAGAAGGTGGATGTGGTGGTAGGTGGAATCGGGGGTGACCGCAATTATCGACCCAGAATGAAACTTTTAGCAGTGTCACATGGGGACCGATTGCCGAACGTTTTTTCATACAACTCCACCCACACGAATAGGGCGTGGTTGTATAGAAGTACAATGGGGGTCATCTGCGATCCTGGGGCAACCGAACTCTTGAAGGAGTGATTAGTGAAGATCGGTCCATTTCTCATCTGAGCAACTGTTATGAATGGCTCGGAATGTCCTTTGACCTTTAATTCCAAGGAGATAATGCAAGTAGTGATTAAGGAGGGAGGAGGGTGGCTACAGGAATGGTTCAGGACCCTAGAGCCTTGGTCGATTGACCAGGTAAGCTTTGACTGGAGGTTGTGGGTCTTATTGGAAGGATTGCCGTTACAGGCGTGGTTCGACATCTTTGTGGCTCAACTAGGGGAGATGTTGGGGGGGGG
>CM038597.1:9864228-9939632 GCA_021533255.1 Ceriops tagal | reverse complement strand
AAAATTGTTACTATCAATGGGAAAATAATTTTATAAACTAATTTACAAGTTAATTATATAAAATTCAGAAGACATTTATATTATTTTAATAAAATATCACAAGTCCTATATTTGGAAATCTAGCACTTTACATGTTATTTTTGCTTTTTCATAAATGTGCAAATCTCCTTGACTTGACATATGTGATATCATCTGCAATGAATTGTGAACACTAACTAAAGGCATACTCTCGTAACTTTTGATTATTTATTTGATATATTTTTTAATATTTACTTAAAAGGTCACACAATGAAATTTTTTTAAAAAATAAATAGTAAAATTTAGTATTTATATTGTGTGTTTTTCCTAATTTTTGAATAAAATTTTTATCTAGATAAATGAATTTTTGTATTTAATGATGGATATATACATAGACTTGAAATATTGTGAATCACTATTATAACTAAGATAAAAGTTTTAAATTTTTAAAATCAACTAAATCAATTGTTAAAAAAAAATGATGAAGCACTCTCTCTCTTTTTTTTTACATAATTTAATGACTTGTTAAAATAAATTTAAAAAAAGTCAAATGTAATTTGATGGTAATTTTATTTTATCATAACTTAAATATCATTATTTGAATTATAGAATTAGTCTTTTTACTTAAAATATTGAATAAATTTTCGTAAATCTTGTAATTATTAATTGAATAAATTCGGATATAATTAACTCAATCTTTCTACACAAAGATGTAAATTAACATCTAAGGAGAAAGAATCTTTGTGTCTGATTATTACTACATTGGCTTTTTTGTTAATCAACTTGTAGAATCTTATCTTAAGAGCCTCAGATACAATAGTGGTCACTCTAACATGAGCTTTATCATTGTTGTTCAACCACCTCAGTGTGCTAAACAAGGTCCAAATTGAATTGGACACGTATGTTGGTAGAGATATGCAAATAGAAGAACTGGACACAAAGAACTTGAAATATCTTTAAACCATCATCAAGGAAACATTGTGTCTATATCTTGTTGCACCCCTTTTAGGGTTACACAAGTCCATGAAAGACTACAACATAGGTGACTACTATGTTCTAACATGCATAAGACTTCTCATTAATATCTAAAAGATCCATTGAGACCCACATATGTGACCTAATCCTAGCAAGATTCAATCAGAAAGGTTTCTGACGACTCATAAAGATTTAGATTTTTGGGGTCAAAATTTTGAATATATACCATTTAATAGTGATAGGAGAATCTGCCTAGGGGTCTCTTTTGATCTTCAAGTTTTGCAACTCACTATTACTAAGGTCTTACAAAGTTTCCATTTCGTGACTCTATTGGGTGAACTAGTGGATATGACTGAGCATTGGAATAACCAACCTCAAAATGATGCCCCTAGAGATTCTTCTCAATCCATGCCTTCCATCTCACCTATGTGCCTAGTTAATAAGGTTACAAATGAATGCCAAGTAATGGAGGATGATATGCGCATATGTTTGCTCACTTTGAGGCATCAGCCATTTGCATAATTGGAAAACTTCTCTATTTTCTTACCTTAGTAATGCCTCCAATTTACTTTTTGTATTTTGTGTATTTTTTTTATATAATCCATTGATTAAGACATATATATTTATATATATGCCTATAAGTTGTATAATTAAAAAATAAAAAATATATATAAATAAAAAGAACCCATAAATATAATATTTTATTTTAAATATCTACCAAATTTTAAATTTTTGGTTTTCTTAAGAGTATGCATATATGCTCTATTTTGTTATTTAGTCCTTGTTTTGGTATGAATTTCAATTACAAGACAAAATTTTCTTTTAACACATTCTAGAGTTTTTTTTTATTATTTTGTCTCATTATTAATATATAAATACATTCTTATCGTTGTGTATTTTCACAAATATTGATCAATTTTTATAAAATAATCATTTAATGAATGTAAAATATTTTAGTAACAAATGTTATTTATGCAGTTAAGAATTTATCCCTAAAGTGTTATTAAATAAGAAATCTTCCATTTTGGTTTTATTTTTGAAGTATTATTATCTACAAGAGATACCTTTGTAAAGCCCAGCCTTGAACCCTTTTTAAAAAAAGAATTCAAACTCCTAATAGTTAAAATAAATAAGAATAATGATAATAGGTCCCCTTGTCTTAACCCTTTCACTATTTTAAAATGCTAAGTAAGGTTGCCATTAATCATTATAAATAACATAGGTGTTGATATGCACTCTTATATCTATCATCTTAATGATTACTCCTTTGTTTTTGTTTTTCTATTTTTTTGATTATTTTATTGGCTAGAAAGACATTGTCAAGGATGTTATGCCCTATTGAAAAAGCATTATGAGACTTTTTCGAGATGATAGGGAGATTTGTGGTGGCTGATAGGCTACCGTTTTTGAGATTTTTGGATATTAGAGGACATGAGAAGGCCATGAAAAAGATTGCTAAGGAATTGGACTCCATTGTTGAGGAATGGTTGAAAGAGCACAAGAAGAAGATGGTTTCTAGTGCTATGAAGCAACAAGGGGACTTTATGGACTTAATGTTTAATATTCTAAATGATGCAAAGGTGGTTATAGGGTGAGATCCAAACATAGTCAACAAAGCTACTTGCTTGGTAATTATTATCAACCATCTTTTTCAATTTGTTTCTTTATTTTGTTGTCAAAAGTTCCCTATTGAATGACCATTACTAAGGTTTGAACTGCCAAAAAAAAAAAATTACAGCCATTTTGAACATTTTGCATCTTTCCTGTGTAATGGTTATTTGTTGGTCATAAAGAGTGGCAGTGCTGAAAAAAAGAATAAAGTTATCAAATTTACACTAATAAATAAATAAATAGATAAATAAATAATAAATCCTTAAATAAATTGATAGATTAGAAGTTTATACTGTAAAGCATGCCACTAGTATACAATGTTCCCATACTTGTGAGGTTAAGGATTATATATAGGCATTTGTATATTTATTTTCGTAAGAAGGCTATCTTTCAGGTAAACCAAGTCAAAATGAAATATCATTTACCTTAAAAAGAGTAAAACATATAATAAAAAATTAAAGAAAAAAATAATCAATTTGTTGGGTTTATATTAATCAAAGTTACAATTAATCTATTTATTTTTTCCCTGATCAACTTTGCATTTTAACATATATACAAATACTACTTCAGATTCATATGTTATTATCTATAGGTGCTTTAAAGTCTCCACTATTGCTATCTGGTTGCATGGACATATTGTTGGAATAACTGCATTGTACTTCTTATTTTATTTTATGGGGTGATTGTATAGTGCGCAGCAGATAAAGGGTTTGTAGTTTTGTGCTCCCCGATCCTTCTTAATAGATATGACCTTTGACTTATCAAAAAAAAATGTTATTATTTATGGGTAAATGATTTTAATATTGATTTACAAATTAATTATATAGAGTTTAGAGAGCATTTATGTCATTTTGGTAAAATATCATGTCTTACTATTTGAAAATCTATCATCCCACACATTATTTCTATTTTGTTGAGCCCATATTTGATAACTAATGTTGGATTTGTTATCAACACCATCTCACACGGTTATATATGTTGATTTGATGTTATAAATGCCGTTGAGATGTAGTGAGATTATTAGGAGAAATCGGTGATGACAAGTCAACCTTGGTGTTGAGGAGTTAATGTTGACTGTGACCCTAAATTTTAGAGGTCAAGATTAACCGTTGACCCTAAACTTTAGGAAGTTAATGTTGACCATTTACCCTAAATTTTAGGAATCAAATCCAATCGTTGATTATAAGGCAATATGTAGGAATTAACAATGACCATTGATGATCATGTAGCCCTAATTCCAAGGCTTTATAAATACCCTTAGGTGTCTTGCAAAAAGAAAATCAAGGGTTGCAGAAAATTGAGTGAACGACAAAGAGAGAGGTAAGCGGCAAACCTAGGAAAAATGGAGGTGAATGGCAAAGAGGAGGCAGCCAAGCAAGGTGTAGCTGACCAAGGAAAGAGCAGTAGCCATCAAGGAAAAAAGGCAAGGTAGCTTACCAAGGAAAGAGTAGCAACCATCAAGGAAAGGCAATAAGGCAGTCAGCTAGAGAAAGAAAGAAAGAAGGAGCAATAACCGACAGGTGGTGGAGCAGTAGCCGGCAGGTGGTGGAGTGCGCAGGGATAGCAGTAGCAGCATGAGAAAACTGCTGTAGCATGTGGGGAGAGCAAAAGTGGTGCAAGAAAAACTGTGGCAGTGTGCTGGGAGAGCAGCAGTGGCGCGAGCAGACAGCAGTAGCACGAGCTTGAGTAGACAGCAAGCATAGCTTGTATGGACAACAGGCACAATGTGTGCAGACAGCAAGCATAACTTGTGCGAACAGTGGGCACAGCTTTTGCAGACAGCAGGCACAACGCATATGGATAACAGGCAGCAGCGACAGCCCGTGTAGACAACATTAACAGCGCACACAGATAGCAACAAACAGACAAAGCAGGGCGTACAGACGACAATGCATACAAATAGCATTAACAGTGAACGTGGATAGCAGTGGACAGCAGTGGCAGTGCGTATAGACAACATTAACAGCACAAGTGGACTGCAAGGCAGTGTGTACAGATAGTATTAACAGCGCATGCGAACAACAGTGGCAGTGTGTATGGAGAGAATTAGCATTATGTATGGACAGTAGCAGCAGCGTGTGTGGATAGGAGCGGTAGCACGTATGGACAGCATTAGCAGCGCACATGGACAGAAATGGTAGCACGTGCAAATAGCATTAGCAGTGTCAGCGTATACGAACAGCATTAACAGCGCATAAAGACAACGTTAACAGCATGTGTGGACAGCAGCAGTTGCACGTGCAGGCAGCATTGGCAGTGCACGCAAACAACAGCTGCAATGCATGCGGACAACATTAGCAACACATACGGATAACATTAACAGCACACGCGGACAGCAGTGGCTGCACGTACAGACAGCATTGGCAGCACACGTGGACAACAGCTACAATGCGTGTGGACAGCATTAGCAGCAATAGCGCGTATAGACAGCATTAGTAGCATGTGTGGATAGCAGCAGCAATGCATGCGAACAACGATAGCAACACGTACGAATGGCAATAGTAGTGTGTGCCAATAGCGATAGCAGAATGTGCAGGCAGCAACAGCAGCATGTACAGGTAGCTTGTAGTAGTAGAGGAGAAAGAGTGCCCAACAGCAAGTACGACAACTTGCAGCAGCCAAGGAGAAAGCATGCCCGGCAATAAGTCCAACAGCTTGCAGTAGCAAAAGGAGAAAGTCTGTTTAGTAGTAGGTCCAGCAACTTGCAGTAGTAAGAGGAGAAAGCGTGTCTGGCAACAAGTCCAGTAACTTGTAGCAACCAAGGAGAAAATGTGCCCCGCAGCAAAGGAAAGATCTTGCCAAAGCAGCAAGTGAGGCAGCACTGACAACAAAAGAAGGAGAAGATCCATATTCTGCTTTAGCAATCTGTACATATTGAGTGATCATTCTCCAGGAAAGGTTTTTCCATAAACTCTTGATAATTTGTTAAACAATAAGGTGGGATACCCTTGGAGTGATCAGGAGATCATTGTAAGTTGTTAAGGAGTGATCCTTCCACAAGTGGTCAAGGAGTGATCCTTCCACAGCCAAACTGTAACCCTTGATAACAAGAGTGGATTGTGTGATTTAGAAAGGATCCTATCACATCGTGGATGTAACTCACACATTGTGGGTGAACCATATAAAAATTGTTGTGTGTTCTTGGGTGCTTACGAATTAACTTTTATTCATACGGTTGCGCTCATATAAAAGAGAAAATTAAAAATTGGATTATCGACTCTAACAAGTCATAGAGGTTAAATCCATATCGATTTGTAAAAAGAGGATATCTTACACTGATTCACCCCCTTCTCAGTGTGAGACCTACAATGGTCCTCGTTATACTTTTTTAACAAATGTATAAATTTACTTGGCTTTACATGTCTCTCGGATGTAATATTATATGTAATAAATTGTGAATATTAACCAAAAGCATACTCCTATACTTTTTGATTATCTATTTGGTTCATTTTTCAATATTCCTTTAAGGGTCAAGCTATAAAATTCTTTAAGAAAATAAACATTAAACTTATGATTTATATTGTTGTTTTTTTTTGGTAATTTTTGGATAAAATTTTTATTTAAATACATGATTTTTGTGTTTAATGATGGACAAGGAATGATACACCTTTCATTATTTGATTCATTTTTCAATGTTTCCTTAAGGTTATAACATAAAATCTCTTAATGAAATAAACCTTAAAAATTATGATTTATATTATAGTTTTTTCATAATTGCTAAATAAAATTTTACCTAGATATATAAATTTTTATATGTGATGATAAATATATATATATGGATATGATAGGCTATTAACTATTGTTGTCAAGAAGATAAATGTCTTAGAACTTTCAAAATCAACTAAAACAATTGATCAAAAACAGTTAAAATTTTTTTTTGGGGACATAATTAGGTCATCTAGAAAAATAAATCAAATGAAGGACAAATGTAGTAGTGTGATAATTTTGTTTTATTATGACTTAAATATTGTAGTTTGAGTTATGGAAATAATTTTTTATTAAAAATATCAGTAAAGTGGCATAGTTTTGCATTTTTTTTAATGTCCATTGATTGAATAAATGCCTTGAATCCATCGATTTGGATCTCATAGACCCAATTTACCTAATAGACCCAACTATTACTATAAGGATTTTCTAGTTGATCAACTTGCATGCTTTTGTCTTGATGGCCTCAGATACAACATTAGTCACTCTAACATGGGCTTTATCTTTATTGCTCAATCAGCCCAATGCATTAAACAGGGTTCAAATTGAATTGGACACCTATGTTGGTAGGCAAGTAGAAGAATCGATCATAGAGAACTTAGAATATCTCCAAGCCATCATAAAAGAAACAATGCACCTATATCTTGCTGCACCCCTTTCACTACCACACGAATCTGTGGAAGACTACACTGTAGGTGATTACTATGTTCCAATTGGCACAAGACTTCTCATTAATGTCTAAAAGATTCACCAGGATATATATGTATGGTCTAATCCTGACGAGTTTGGACCCGAAAGATTTTTGGCAACCCACAAGAATTTGAATGTTTGGGGTAGGAATTTTGAGTATATACCATTTGGCAGTGGCAAGAGAATATGCCTGAAAGTCTCTTTTTCTCTTTAAGTTTTGCAACTCACTCTTGCTAAGGTCCTACAAAGTTTCCATTTTGCGACTCCATCGAGTGAATAAGTGGATATGACCGAGAGCATTAGATTAACCAACCTCAAAAGAACGTCATTGGAGGTTCTTCTCAATCCACTGCTTTCATCTTACCTATATGCCTAGTTAATAAGGTTATACATGAATGCCTGGTGATGAAGGATGATATGCATATATGTTTGCTTACTTTGAGGCTTGAGCTATCTGTATAATTGTAAAACTTCTTTATTTTCTTACATTAGTAGCACCTCCAATTTGTTTTTTGTATTTCATGTATTTATTTTATTTAATCCATTGATTAAGAAATATATATTTATATATATGCGTGCAAATTCTATAATTAAAAAAATAAAAAATAATATATAAATAAGAAAAACCCATAAATATAATATTTTATTAAATATCTATCAAATTTTAAATTTTTTATTTCCTTAAGAGTATAAATAAGTATAAATATATGCTTTATTTTGTTATTTAGTCCTTGTTTTGGTATGATTTTCAATTATAAGACAAAATTTTCTTTTAACTCATTCTAGAGTTTTTTTTTTTTCTAATGATTAATATATAAATAAATTCTTAACTTTGTGCATTTTCACGAATATTGATCAATTTTTATAAAATAATCATTTAGTGAATGTAAAATATTTTGGCAACAAATGTTATTTATGGAGTTAAGAATTTATCTCTAAAATCTTCTATTTTGGTTTTATCTTTGAAGTCTTATTATCTATAAATGTGTTAGTCCAATGTCTTCATTAATAGAGATACCGTTTATAAATCCAAACCCTAAACCCTTTCTGAAAAGAGGATATAGACCCTCAACAACTAGAATAAATATGAACAATGATAATAGGTCCTCTTATCTTAGCCCTTTTACCATTTTAAATTACTTTGTAAGGTTACCATTAACTAGTATAAATAACAAAGGTGTTAATATGCACTCCTACATCCATCATTTCCATCATTTCTTGAATCCCATATATTTCAACACGTTAACTAAGAAACCCTATCCAACTAAGTTATACATCTTCTTTAAAGTCAATCTTGACCATTACCCCCTTATTTTTGTCTCTTTATTTCTTCAGTTGTCTTATTTGGCTAGAAGGACATTATCAAGGATATTGCATCCTTTAATAAAAGCAAATTGAGACTCCCCCACAACCTTTCCAAACACCATTTTGAGGCTTTGTAATAATATTTTCACAAGAATTTTATAAACTAAAACCATTAATGAGATTAAGCAAAATTAGTTGATTGACTTTACCTTGTCAACTTTTAGTAACAATACTAAAAAGGTAAAAGTGATAACTTTGCATAACCTTCCATTCTCATAAAAGTCATTAATGAAGTTCATAATATCCTACTCTACCATTTTCCAATGATGTTTGATGAAATTGAGATTAACCTCATCTAAAATTAGCATTTTATTACCGTTACAATCCTTAATTGCAAAATTTTTTTTTACCTATTTTATCTAATTACATAACAAGTATCTTCAATGCCCCATAGGTAACTATTATGAATAAACACCTTTTACTTCCTTCCATAAGCCCTTATTATCTAACAGTGATTGAGAAATTAGAATGTAGTGGGATCCCAATCTCAGCCATAAACCCCTAAACATATCTTATAATGGTCAAAAAAACAATAGTGCACACCCCACTACCTTAATGGCTGTAATGCCTTCAACTAGTTCATTCTAACTAAAAATCTATCCATACAACTCATAGATGAGTTTTCCTTGTGATTGCCCCTAGTGAACATACCCCCTACATAGGTAAGTCCATAACTCTATATTGTACATAAAATCATTAAAATGTTGAATAGCTTGACTATCATCAATAACCCTCACTCTTTACTTGCCTGCTAAGATAGTGTTAAAATTATCCTTAACACACCATGCTCCTTAAAAGCTATGTTTTAAACCTTTTAATTCCCTTAAATCCCTGCTGTTCCACAAAACTATTAGGAGCATAGAATTTCATAAACATAGCCAATTTTTCCAACAACATAACTACTCTAGCCAATATCATAAATTAACTCATAAGTAACTTTGATTATAAATGAAAAATTGTATCACTCTGAAACACCATTAAACCCTTTGATACCTTAGATGAATTAACAATCTTAATGTGCATGCTTAGCCCACCCTACACTTATCTCAAAACTAATTTTAATGGGTGACACAACTTTGTTTCTTGTAAAAACAACATACCTAGTTTTACCTAATTCACCCATTTGTAAATTGTTATATGTTTAGTGGACCTCCCTAACCCTTAAAACTTAATTATGCAGATCAACATAAAGTTGAACATAGCCCTTACTTGCTCCAAAGTCAAGCAATTGGTTATAGTCTTAATCCTTCCCTTTGATCAATAATAGTTGTTGTAACACCACCTATTCTCTTATTGTTGTTATCAATCCTAATGCTTTTCCCATCTTTAACACTTTTAGAATTCCTTTCAAATGACTTCATTATAAAGCAGAATATGCCCATCTAAGAGTTATGCCTCCTTTGATAGGATCTCCTAAGTTAAAGCTGGTGCTCTTAGTAGTGGTATACTAAGTTTGCGCCTATCTACCACAACCACCCTTCTCTTATCCTATTATCCCTTTCCCTTAGTAATTCTACCCACCCTTCTTGTAAGGGTGATTTCCACCACATTCTCACTTAATTCTAATCTCTAGCCATCTTTAAAAGTATCTCATTGTTCTCGAATTTCTATCATATTCCTCTCATCAACAACCGAAATTGTCTTGTTTTCCCTTACATCCTTTTGGCAAAAGACTCAACCTGCTTTTGCCTCTACAAACTCCTCCTTTGGATCTAATTTTGAACCCAAGTCCTCTTCAAAGCAAAGAGGAGATGGACTAATGGCAGCTTATGATTTCCTCCTCATTTAAGCTACAATAATTAAACCCAGCAAATAGGCCTTTATTGTTAACAAGGCTCACCCCTATTTCTTGACTATTATTCATTAAGGATGGGCTTCTAAGTAGTTCAGCCTCCTCCTTCATCAAGCCCACTAAATGTACCTTATGGATTAGGCTCTCATTCACTTTTAGCCTATATTTCTCTACCTTGTCACTCCTTTGTTACATTTCTTCCCCACATGCCCCTTAACCTTCCTTTTATTGTTGTACATGATCCTAGATAATGACTACTACTCAACTTAACTCTTCTTAATACAACCTTTTCCAATTAGCATACACTACTCTCCACAGAAGTTGGTCATATAATAGATACCTTTATTCTCTTCAGTAGCTTGTAACTAGTGATTAGTTTTTATCTGATCCTTTGATGAAAGGCTCGATTGTCAACCTCTACCATTACTAAAGGTGGAATATTGACATCAAATTTTACTAGTAAAAGGAACTAACATAGGTCCAACATTCATTTTCAATCCAAAGGAGTATCTATTCCCAAGAATACTACTTGTTGCTCATAAATATGAAAGGAAGTCGTCGGACTATGCTTGAAGTGGTAACCCCTCAATTTATATCCAAATCCTTTAATTAAAGCTTACTTTACCAATAAACCACGATATTCGACTTTGGAACAACTCTTAAATCCAGCCTCCTCCATCATCAATCTCTTCCATCATGTCTTTATTAGATTCAAATATAAGAAGGAACTTAAAGCCTTGTATCATTGTGACATAGAAAGAGTGATGGTTGCCCTTTTATATTTGATCCCTCAAATCTTTAATCGATCCTACATTATGAACCACTTTAACCACACTTTAGTGAAGTTGCTCAATTTCAGAAACCGTCATACAATTAAAAAATGATTACTAACAATTGATTAGCTTTAAAAATTGGAACAACCCCCTTCTTGTCCAATCAAGAACAACCTTCCTTTTATCCCTACATTACTACATCCATATTCATCTTTCTAGAGACTTTTTAGTCTACGACTCTTTGAATGAATGTGGATGGCATGTGATAGCCACCAAGAGTTTGTCATGTGACTACTCTAACCCTATTTCTAGGCATTGGATAGTTAGCAAGCTTGATACCTAGCTAGTGCCCAAGCAATCTCTCACTATTTAATCTCCAAGTAGTTAAACAAATCCTATTGGTTAGTAAATTTCACAAATCCAAATCTTCTGCCCACTCTATTGATTTTATTTGGTATGACCACATAAATAACCCAACCCCATCTCTAGAAATTTCTCTACAAGCCCTTGTAATTTTCTTTCTCTGAAAGGTTGTTAATGAATAATGGAGTTGTATGAGTCATCGGTCTCTCGAGCATACTGACTATTTGAATTTCATAAAAAGTTCTAATTTTTTTGGATTTTTTCTTGTATTTGTTTGCTAATTCTTCTATAAATATAAAATTATTATCCAAACTAAACAACCAAAATCTTGTGGAAAGGCTACCTAAACTAAAATTTGAGAAAGATAAATTTATGACCATTGTTAGAAAGGCAAATAGGTACCAAGTCATTTTAAGAAAAAAAAAATATTATCTACTTCCGACCCTCTTCAATTATTGCAAATAGATCTTTTTGGTCTACTTAGAGTTTCCATTTTGGGTAGTAAATATTATTCATTTGTTATATTTAATGATTACACTAGATTTGCATAGATCTTTTTTCTTTCACTTATGGATAAGGTATTGAAAGCATTTTTAAAACTTTGCAAGTAATTGCAAAATGAGAAGGGATGCTCCATAACTTCAATTGGAAGTGACCACAGAGGAGAATTTAAGAATAAGGGTTTTGAAAATTTTACATTGCCTAAGGAATTTCTCACAATTTTTCAGTTGCAAGAATGTCTAAATATAATGGGATAGTTGAAGGAAAAAATAAAATCTTGCAAAAGATGGTTTAGACAATGTTAACTTAGCATAGCTTGCCTCAATAGTTTTGGACTAAAGTTATTTATATAGAATGTTATATGTTGAATTAAATTCTAATTCATCTCTTACTTAAAAAGTCTGCTTATGATACTTTAAAACCAACCTTGTAAAATTTGATTTAAAGGTTATTAAAGGTATCTTCTTAGGATATTCTAATAAAGCATATAGAGTTTTTAATAAAAAATCATTTATAGTAAAAGAGTCCATACATATTAGGTTTAATGAAAGAAACCTTTTAATTGAAGAAAGCAATATGCCTCAAAAAATGCTAAGATAATTTCAATCGATAGCATTGAAAGAGCGAAATTTAAGCCAAGTAATTCAAACATTGAAAATTTAGGTAGCTTGCAAAATGTGGTTTACAAGTTACCAAAAGAATGAAAGTATGCTAATAAATCATTCTAAGATCAAATCATTAGTAATGTTTCCAATCCTCTTAAGACTAGATCATCATCTAAGTACTTGAACACTGACTTAGTACTTATTTATTAAATAGAACCAATAAATTATTTCAAGGTTTTTTTACTCTAAAAATAATCTTGTAAAATTTGATTCAAAGGTTGATAAGGGTATCTTCTTAGGGTATTCTTACTTTAGCAAAGCATATAGAGTTTTTAATAAAAGATCATTGGTAGTAAAAGAGTCCATGCATATTAGGTTTGATGAAAGAAACCCTTTTAATGCTACGAAGATGCCTCAAAAAATGCTAAGACAATTTCAATCAATAGTATTGAACAAAAGCAACTCAAGCCAAGTAATTCAAACATTAAAAATTTAGTTAGCTTGCAAAACGTGGTTTATAAGTTACCAAAAGAATGAAAGTATGCTGATAAATCATTCCAAGATCAAATCATTGGTAATGTTTGCAATCCTATTAATACTATATCATCATTTAAGCACTTGAACACTAACTTAGTACTCATTTATTAAATAAAACCAAAGAATGTAGAAAAAACATTAAGTGATAAGCATTAGTTGCATGTCATAGAGGATGAGTTAAAAATATTTAAAAGGAATCAATTGTAGCCTTTAGTCCCTCGACTTGAAGACCACCATCCTATTATAGGCATTAAGTGGGTTTTTTGTAACTAGATGAGAATGGAAAGATAATTTGAAACAAAGCTACACTTATGGCTCAATTAAAAGTCATTCGCATCCTACTAGCATATGCATCTTTCAAGCATTTCATGTTATATCAAATGAATATGAGGAGTGTGTTTCTTAACAGTTTTATTGTTGAGAAAGTATATGTTGAATAACCTTTAGGTTTTGAGAGCATTAAATTTCTTGATCATATGTTTAAGTTCTTTAAAGTTTAATATAGATTAAAGCAAGCCTCTTAAGCTTGGCATGAAAGAAATAACCCTTTTTTATTCAAAAAGGTTTTGTAAAAGTTAAAGTGGACACCATATTATTCACAAAGTTAAAAGAAAAAGCTTTATTGATTGTGTAAGTTTACATTTACAATATTATTTTAGGTACCACTAACAATTCTCTATATAAGCAATTTGCTTACCAATGGAGAATGAATTCAAAATAAGCATCATATGGAAACTTAATTTCTTCCTAGGCTTACAAAAGCAAAGCACGAATAAGATTCTTATTAGTCAAAATAAATATGCAAGAGAAATATTGAAAAAGTGTGGAATGGAGGATTCAAAACCTTGTAGTACACCAATTCCAACATTCACAAAGCTTGATAAGGATAAGATTGGTAAGAATGTAAATGAGAAACTATACTGGGGTATGATCAGAGGCCTTCTTTATATTACTATTAGTGCTGAGCCCATCTTTGATCACAAGTGTTGGATTTGTTGTCAACACCATCTTACACGGTTATATATGTTGATTTAATGTAATGAAGGTCGTTGAGATATAGTGAGGTCATTGGGAGAAACCGGTGATGACAGGTTAACCTTGGTATTGAGGAGTCAATGTTGACCATGACTCTAAATTTTAGGAGTCAAGATTGACCGTTGACTGTTAACCCTAAATCTTAGAAAGTCAATGTTGACCATTGACTCTAAGTTTTAGGAAATCAAATTTGACCATTAATTGTAAGGCAACATGTGGGAATTAACAATGAGCGCTAATGATCTTGTAGCCCTAATCCTAAGGCTCTATAAATACCCTTAGTTGTCTTGCAAAAAGAAAACAAGGGGTTGCAAAAACTAGAAAGAGTCAGCCAAAGAGAGAGGTGAGCAGCAAACCTAGAAAAAAAAAAGAGAGAGGTGAACAGCAAAGAGGAGGCAGCCACCAAGCAAGGTGCAACCGGTCAAGAAGGAGAGAAAGAGAGCAAGGGGTAGCCAGCTAAGAAGAGTGCAGTAGCTACCAAGGAAAGAAGGCAAAACAGCCAACCAAGGAGAGTACAATAGCCAACAAGGAGAGAAGGCAAGGCAGCTAGGCAAAGAAGTGTAGAAGCCACCAAGGAAAGAAGGCAGGGCAGCCAACCAAAGAGAGGAAGAAAGAAGGCAAGGCAGCTAGCCAAAGAGAGTGCAGTAGCCACTAAGAAGAGAAGGCAAGGTAGCCGGCCAAGAAGGGAAAGAAAGAAGGCAAGGCAGCCGACCAAGGAAAGAGCAGCAGCCATGAAGGAGAGGCAGCAAGGCAGTTGGCTAAGGAGAGAAAGAAAGAAGGAGTAGCAACCAGCAGAAGGTGGAGTAGTAGCTGATAGGTGGTGAAGTAGTAGCAGAAGGGTCCTACACCAACAACCAACGTGTGAGGATAGCAAGTGAGAAAACAGCAATAGTGGTACGAGAAAACTACTACAGCGTGTAGGGAGTATAGCAGTGGCCCGAGAAAACAGTAGTAGCGCGCAGGGAGAGTAGCAGCGGTGTGAGAAAACAGCTACAATGTGCAGGGAGAGTAGCAGTGGTGCAAAAAAACTGCTACAGCGCACAGGGATAGCAGCAGCAATGTGAGAAAATAGCTACAGCACACGGGTATAGCAGCAGCAGGGCAAGAAAACCGCTGCAGTGCCCGGGGAAAGCAGTAGCAACGTGAGAAAGAAGTAGCAACTGCGCGACCGGATAGCAAGAGAAGCATGCGTGGATAGTAGGAACAGCGTGTGGGGATAATAGCCGCATTGAGTGTGGACAGTAGTAGCGGTGCGAGCAAACAGCAGCGCAGTGTGCATGGACAGCATCGGCAACGCGTGCAAACAGTATTAGCAACGCATGTGGACAGACGCGACAACGCGTATAGACAGCATTAGCAGCACGCATGGACAGACGTGGCAACGTGTATGGCAGTATTAACAGCATAGGCAGACAGCAGCAACACGTATGAAAAGCACCAGCATGTGAGGACAGAAGCAGCAGTGCACACAGACAGAAGTAGCAAGGCGCTCGGACAGCAACAGCGCGTGTGCGGACAACAATAGCAATGCATGCAGACAGAAACAACAACACGTGCAGATAGCCGCAGCAGCATGTGTAGATGGCAAGAGCAGTGTGTGTGAACAGAAGCAGTAACACGTACAGATAGTAGGAGCAGCACATGCGGACAGAAGCAGTAGTGCACGTGAACAGCAGCAGTGCGTGCAGACAGCAAGAGCAGCGCATGCAGACAGCAAGCACAGCATGTGTAGATAGAAGCAGCAGTGCATACAAAGAGCAATAACAGCGCGTGTGGATAGTAAGCACAGCATGCGCAAGGACAACAGCAGCAGTGGGTGCAGACAGAAGCAACAGCGCACATAAATAGCAACAGCAGTGCGTGTCGATAGCAGGAGCAGCGTGTGTGGACAGAAGCAACAACACGCACAAATAGCAACAACACGTGCGGACAGAAGCAATAGCACACGTGAACAGCAGCAGTGCATGCAAACAGCAGGAGCAGCGCAAGTGGACAGCAAGTGCAACACGTGTAGATAGAAGCAGCAGTGGGCACAAATAGCAGTAGCAGCGCGTGCAGACAACAGGCATAGCGTGTGCGAAGACAGAAACAGCAACATGCGTAGACAGCAATAGTGCATGCAGACAGCAAGCAAAGCCCATGCAGACAATAGTAGCAGCTCGTGCGGACAGCAGCAGCAGCTCATACGAACAGTAGCAACAGTGCATGTTGATAGTAGAAGCAGCGCATGTGGACAGAAGTAGCATCACATGCAGACAGCAGTAGCATGTGCGCATAGCAGGAGTAGCACATATGGATAGAAGCAGTAATGCACGCAAACAATAGTAGCGCGTGCAAACAGCAAGAGCAGTGCATGTAGACAGTAAGCACAGCACATGCAAACAATAGGAGCAGCACGTGTAGACAACAAGCGCAGAGCGTGTAGATAGAAATAACAGCGCACGTGGATAGTAGCAGTGCGTACGAACAGCAGCAACAGCGCATGTGGACAACACCGACAATGAAGGAAGGAAAAGATTCATATTCTGCACTAGCAATCTGTGCACATTGAGTGATTATTCTCCAGGAAAGGTTTTATCACAAACTCTTGATAAACGTGTTGAAAAAGGGTGGGATACACTTAGAATGATCAGGAGATCAACTCTTTGATCGAGAAATCATAGTAAGTGATTAAAAAATAATCCTTCCATAACCAAATTGTATCCCTTGATAACAAGAGTGGATTATGTGATTTAGGAGAGATCCTATCACATCATAGACATAGCTCACACATTATGGGTGAACCACGTAAAAATTGTTGTGTGTGCTTGAGTGCTTGTGCATTGATTTATATTCGTACAGTCGCGCTCACATAAAGAAAAAAGATAAAAATTGAATCATCAGCCCTAACAAGTTACAAAGGTTAAATTCGGATCAAGTTGTAAAAAGTGCATATCTCAATTGATCCACCCCCTTCTCAGTGTGAGACCTAAAACAGTCCTCATCAATTAGTAGTCCTGACATTATGTTTATTGTGTGCTTATTGCTCATTTTTAATCATCACCTAAATAGTCACATTTAATTGCATTAAAAGAGTATTTCATTACATTAAAAGTTCTATCAACATAGGCCTTTAGTTACCTTAAAGAAAAGATGTTCAACCTTGTAGGTTACGCGGACTATAATTGGTCTATGATTGGCTTAATAAGAAAAAGAGCACCAATATTCACTAGCTCTTAAGTGGTGCATTTTGGGCATGATCTAATCAAAAGAAAAATTTTGTAGCACATTCAACAACTTAATCCAAATACCTTACCATATGTAGTTATTATTTACAATTCCTTTAAATCAAGGAAACTCTTGAGGATTTCAAATTTCATGTTTTTAGAATTTCTATTTTATGTAACAACATTAGTGTCATAAACCTCACCAAAAATACCATTCATTATTTTAGAAACAAGCATATAGATCTTAGACATCGTTTTAATCAAAATTATATGTTAAAAGGGGACATTGTTCTTGATATACTAGTTACAAATGACTTTGGCTTCTTTCTTCCATTTCAATCAAAATGTTTCATGATTCTTCAAAATTTTTCTCATTTCATTTTCATCTTATTGGTCTATATGCCTTGATGCTAAGCCTTCACTTGTCTATATTAATCCATCATTCTTTTTTCCTAACCAAACACAATTTTACACCATGAAATAAGCAAACTCACTGTCATAATCAAGCCCATCCACAACTACAAATTACAAAAATCGTAAAACCCAAAACCAATCAACTAATACACCTTCCCTTATCCTTATTTTTATCACACTAACTCACTATCTCCACCTACAAAAACTCCATCTCTAAGTAAAGGTCCTTCAATATTATTCATTTCTCCATAAGTAAGAGTTTGTTGACCCTTTTCACCTATTTCTAGCACCCCATCCTCACTAACAGAAAACTTAAAATGAACCCCATTCTATTTCAAATATTGATGGCATGATCTTTCAAAATATAATTGATATTCAAATAGTTATTAAACTCTTACATGGAGACATAAGCATCATTCACAAGTTCTTAAATGGGACCCATGCTATAATTGATCTTTTTAGGTTGTTATGAAGCAAACAAATTGGTTGAACACAAGCTCTCCGTTTTAATAAAGGAGAATTAGTGTTGTTTCCCTTTGATCCATGCTTAGCGTTGCTTAGATTTATTTTTGGACATCTTGTTATTTTTTCTTATAGTATATATTTTTTAGACAAGTTGTACATAGTCATTGCTTATTTATTATCTTTATTAATTGATATTATGTACTCTTATTTTACTATATATGTTCTTGTTTTTGGTGTATAATTTAAGGGGGAGCTTTGATAGAAATTTTGTAAAATCAATTTTTATTGTCATCATAAAAAAGAGAGAGAGAATGTTAAATCAATGTTATTTAATTTTGATATACTAATATAATTGAGTAAATATGTAATCGATAATGTTTATCTATATAATATTATTACTATACGTTATAAAACATTTGCTCGTTTATCACACATTGACATGGAAAATTGACATAACTATATATATATATATATATAATTTTCAAAAAAAAAAAAAGCTTTACAAGGAAAAACTTAATTTAAAGAAATAAATTCATGTTAGTGAATTTTTTTTAATAACTATTCGTGCTAGTGAAACTTTAGGTTTTTTTTTAAGAAAAAAAAAACTTACAACTTAATGCACATAAACTAGAATATCAAAGGAAATTTCATTCTTTTAAAGGCCTTATAAAGAAGTAATTTGTTAGTTTAAATTGAAGATTATGGTGGGGAAGGATGAAGCTAAAGCAAGGCCTTCCTAACTTGAATAAATACTTAGTTTGGAAAGAAACTCAAGATCTCTTTTTTGGGACTTTTAACTACAAAACATTTAACTTTTGAAGTTAACAAAGAAAAAAAAAGACAAGTTCTCAAAGTTAGAATTTTTTTAAACTACATAATATTCATTTCTTAACTTTAAAAGGAAAGGAATTAGAAATGGAGAATCTTGCCCAAACCAATTTTGGAATTTTTGGATATTAAAATTATGTGTCTTATGACATAAGAACTAAAGCAATATTTATTTTTTTTTTGTGACACAAGATTTTTTACTTAAAGTGTCTTAACTGAAATGGATTTGGAAAATCAATTTCCTATGATAATGCATTATACAGACAAATCTTCATCTTGACCCAAATTAAAAAACAATTTACTATAGCTCCACCAACAAAACAATTCATTGTTGATTGGAAAATTCTACTAATGGGACAATTCATTCTTAATATGGAAAATGCACCAATGGACATGCATGTTTGTTTTTGAAATTCCTACATGCATTTAATATTCATCTATAATAGCTTTTTTGTAGTCTTAGTCACTTTTAGCTTATAAATAACTCCATTTGTAATAGTAAAATAAGATAGATTAAGAAGTTTATATTGTGATTTTTTTTCTCTTTAGGTTCAAAAATCAAGAGTACAAACAAGAGAAAAACTTGTTTCAAGTAAGCAAAACTCTAAGAAAATTTTATAAGCATTTTAAGGTTGTAAAATTGAGAAAATAAGAGCTTAATAAACATATCTATGTGAGTGTAATGTAAAAAGGTCATAGACTTTAGTGCAAATGTGATTAAGGATCATATTATTACTATAATTGATTTCTTCTTTATTAAGAAGCTTGATAGTGGACTTGAAATATCATCAATGTAAATTTGTACAATAAAAAGATCTTTATTTATAATTTAGCCTAAGGTATTAGAGTTAGTTCGATCTAGGAGCCACTAGTAGAGTGGTTCAATCTAATAGACACTACAAAAATAGGTACTTGTTTTAGGAATTATCTAAAAGTAGGTTTTCTTTGAGAATCAAAGAAAAGGAAGAGCCACTACTATGTGTCACCAACCACCCTTAATTAGGAATAAAGGAGAAAATTAGAGTAAGTATTTTCATCTAGTGGAGAATAAGCGTATAAGTCACATTGGAGCTGTTAGAGGAGTTAGTAGAGCTATTGATAGGCATACACCATTACATGTTACAATTTTTGTCATTAGAAGATAGATCCATAATTGTTAGATGCCAATCTCCCTATTTTTGATCACCATGTACCTCAAGGAAAAGAATTAGGTGTGAAAAAAAATGGGATAATGAGATTTATCGATATGATAAAAATGAGTATGAGGAAAAAGATAAAGAAGAATAAGAGTTAAAAAAAGAAGTAGAATGATCTAATTTCTAAGAGACAACAGTAAAGCAAACAGTGAAGCAAATAAGAAAAGAAGGAAGATTTGGACTTAAAGAGGAATTCATAAGTTGAATTGAAATTTAAATGTATAAGTAACTTAGTTGATGTAAGTAGTTTAGATATAACGTTTTGATATAAAAAGTGTTATGTTAGTGAAACAAAGAAATGTTGTATTAAGTAGTAAAACCTATAAGGTTTGAATATAGGAGCTAATGAACTTAAGGAAAGTTTAGGGTTAGAGACTTGTTAAGAGATAAAGGCAACTTAGTTTAGTTTTTTTTTTTATGTGAAATGCAAAATAAGGAAGTAGAGTATTCATATACTAGTACTTTATTAATACCTTGTATTATAAAATGTTGTATCAAATAAAATCTCAAACCTTATTGTTAAAGGTTTGAAGTTTTCGAGTTCTCCCTAGGATGTACTAGTTTGTGACACTGAGAGGGGAGATGAATCAATATCACCACAATTTGCAATTCATAGGTAAGTGAACAACTTCAATCTCTTCTTAAAAGCGAACTCTTTCTCAGACTCGACTAAGGTAGATCTATTGCTACCTAATAATCACAATAGTCCCTAAAGTCACCTTTTAGACACCTTACCTAATAGACAATATAGATGTTCTTATTTAGGTCTTCGTTAGCTTATGGGTTGGCTGATACTTTAGTTGCATTCACAACTTAATTCAAATCATAGAACGTAAAGTAAATTAAGGACACACGAGATTTATGTGGTTTCGTCAACGTGACGTACATCCATGGTGGTAGGGACTCTCCCTTTACCGAGACTATCCACTATACTTGTGAATATAGGTTACAATGGATGTCTTTATTTCTTTGCTCCTTTCATTATTGCAATTACTAAGCAAGTACAATACAAAGAGTGTCATTTACTGTGTCTACCCTTATTCTAACTTGTCTTACCTTTGTTGAATTGAAAGGCTGCTCCACTGCTGCTTAGAAGTTCACCGCAATGCTCTCTAACCTCTCTTGAAGAAGTCTAGAAATACGTTAAGTTTAATGCTTCGCCGAATTCCTTCTCTACGTTGTCTCACACAATTCCTGCATTCACTGTTTTATAGTCTTACCTGTCTCCTTGCCCCATGATCTCACTGTCTCATGGCTCGCCTGTCCGTTTCTCTCTCTTTTGCTGTCCAGTCAGATTTCTCTCTCTTCATCCACCCTTCTTTGGCCATTCCAGATTTTCTCTCCTTTTCCCTTATTTGGCCGTGTTTTCTCTCTCCTTCCCATCGACTCCGATTTGGCCATTCTTGGGTTTCCGCCAGTTGTTTATTTTTGCCATTCTGCTCACTTTTTTTACCGTCTCCCCTTTCTCTCTCTCTTGACAGTTGTTCTTCATTCAGCTCTCCTTCAGCCATTTGCTCTTTCTCTCTCTTGACGGTTCTGTTTTTGCTGACGGTTCTCTCTCTTCTGTATCGTTCTGCTGTCGCCCCCCTTCACCAGCTGTTTCGATCGTCTCTCTTTTCTACCAATGGTGTAAGGTTGCCGTGTGCTGTGTTGTCTCCTCGCCGACTGTCTAGCTGTTATGTCCATTTCTCTGCTATCTTCGATGACAGTTTTTCTCTCTCTTCGTCCGTCGGCTACATTTTCTGTCTCTTCGTCCAACTGCTGGTGTGCCGTTCCTCACGAGTTTCTCTCTCTCGTCGTCACATGGTTTGCTCTGATTTGCTTAATTTGGCTGTTTTTTGTTTTGTTCAATTTCTGATGACACTGTTCAATTTTTCGACGATATTGTTCAATTTTCGACGACAACTACTATTCATGATGGCTGTACTGTTCACTCGACGGCTACTGTTCATGACGACTACTCTTTTCTTTTGCAGGTGGTGTTCTTTTGTATAGGGTTTGGTGTTTTGCCGTGTATTCAATTGTGTTGGCCTTACCTTAGTTTTGTCTTCTAAGGTCTTTATATATTCTCTTCCGTAAAATCCTAATAGGGCTTACGCGGCAGATTTATGTTCTTGCCCCTCTATGTGGCTTTTACCTTCTCACCCTTCCATGTGGCTTTACTTTCTTGTACACTTAAACCTAATTGACAACAATTACAACCCATACAAGGCTGTGGGAACAACAAGGTTGTATGCAAAAGTTTTATTAAAAATTCTAAGGTTAAGTAGAATTGAAAAAAGAAAGTTAAAAAGAAATGTCAATGAAGCTCTTGATAATTGTATTGATAATGATGACAAATTTTATTTTGTTTGTAGATTATGAACTAGTAAGAAGAAGAGTCAAAGTTTTAGATGTAGTTACAAAACTATTAATATAAAAGTGATTTTTGAAGATGATGAAGTCAAAGTAAAAGTTTAAAAAGAATAAATCATTAAAGTTTGAAAATTTTGATAAGTTAAAGTAGATATTATGAATGATTATAAGACCAAATCAAAATTAAGGAAAAATGTTAAAGTTAATATAGATTTGTCACAGTTTAAAAATTCATGTTTTAGTAGAATTTAAATAATTGAGTCATGTTTATGATAATTTTTGTATTAAATTAGGAATAAAAATGGTCTAAACTTTAGTTATGTATTTAGTTAATATGGCTAGTGATTCTAGACCTTTGTTATGTGTTTGGTAAGTAAAACTTTACATTTATATTATTTTTATGTGTTTCTTACTTATTATGTAGTTTTATCAATTTAATAAAATTATGTATTCATTTAATTATTTAATAGTGGTATTAAATCTAATTAAGCTCTAATAGTAGTATATAAGCAAATGAGTGTTAATAGTTATACATCAGGGACTTTGAGACTTACTCCACTTATTCATGAAGGGAAAACTTTTTGTTATGCTTATAATTTCTACTTTGTTTTTCACTTTTTTACTATCAAGTGACTTATTACTATAAAATTTGTGATTAAAAATGTCTTTAAATTAAGATTCCTTAAAATTGATTTAGTTTCCTATAATAAAAAACTACTAAAAAAATACAAGATTCAATGAAACGCTTTAAAATTGAGTAAAACACTCCAAAACCTTAAGTAGTTACTTGAGATTTTTTTTTTGTTTTTTTTTTCATTTTTAATTTTTTTGCCACTAACATGTTATTTAAAAATATAAGTGTTGAGTCCATTTTTTATGACTAATGTTGAATTTGTTGTTAACAGTATCTCATATATTTGTCCCTATTGATTTGATATTATGAGTGCCTTTGAGATATGTTTACTGCATTTACAAAGTGTTGGCCACTGATTTATTCAAAGGTTAAGGAAGACAGCGTTGGTAAAATGTGATGAGAATGAGGAGGGAAAGTAGGGTTGAAATCAAAAGCCAGCCTTACCATGTGTTGCCAAAAACGAGTTGATTCAAATTGCTAGTGGTATTTTGGTTGTAAAGAAAGCACTAGTTGTTACTTTTGGCATTAGTTTAGTAGTAGCACTGCAAATCACTTGTTGGGTAAGAGTCAATACTAACCGTTGATCCTAAATTCAAGGAGTTAATACTGACTGCTGATCCTAAATTTAAGGAATCAATGCTAATCGTTGATCTTAAATTTAAGGAATCAATGCTGACTATTGATAGTGGGGTAACCCTAAATTCAAGGAATTAATGTTGACCGTTGATGATAGAGCAACTCTAAACTCAAGGAATATAAACACCCATGTAGTTACCAAGAGAGATGTGAGTGTAAACAAAATGAAAAATCCAGCAGTAGAAAAGAAAAAGGTAGCAGCAAAAAAGGAAGCAGGAGACAGTGGTTGAAAAGGAAGGAGGAGGCAGCAGCAGAAAAGGAAGAAAAAGGTAGCTGCAAAAAAGGAAGAAGGAGGTAATGACAGAGAGCTGAGAAAACACAATAGAGTTAGTAGAGAAGAGAGAACCATGTTATTCCCATAGCTTTGTATGGGTTGTAATTGTTGTCAACTAAATTTTAGTGTGTAATTAATTTGACATGGAGGGACAAGAAAGTGAAGCCACATGGAGGGGCATGAGAGTAATTTGAAGTTACATGGAGGGGCAAGAAAGTAAAACCATAACTTTGCAAGAGAAAAAGAAAACCCTACACGGAACATATACAATCGAGCCGAAAGGGAGAAAATACTGTACGACAAAAATAAGTGTGATGGCAAAACAGGGGGCTAGATGGCAAGATGAAGAAAAGAAGACCACTAGCAGAAAAGGGAGAAAATTCGTGACGGCCAAAATCAGAGTGGTTGGTAAGAGAGAGAAACGGACGACAAAAGAGAAAATCGGAGAAGGCCAAACACCAATGGTCAACAAGGAGACAACACGACAAAGAGGTAGAAAGAGAAATGGACGACACAAGCGGGTTGCAAAAGAGAAAACTGGAAACAACCAAACACCAACATTTGGCAAGGAGACAGCACGACAAAGAGGTGGACGGCAAAACAAGTTGATGGCAAAATAGAGTGGACAAAAAAATAGGGTGGATGGCAAAACAATGGTGAACAATGGCAAGAGAGAGGACACCACTGGCTAGAGGAAAACTGTGAGACCACCCATAAGAGAGCAGATCTGGTATCCGTGAGGCTTGAGAACAGCGAAGTGGGTGCAAATCTAAAACGTGAGACTAGAACGTGCATTGGTGTGAGACCAGAACATGCAACGACGTGACTGATCAGAAGCGTGGGGCAAGCCGTGAGATGTGAAATGGTAGACTAGAAGTGTGAGTCCAAGCCGTGAAGACGTGAGATGGTGAAAGTAGGAGTTGTGTGAAACAACATAGAGAAAGAATTTAATGAAGCATTGGAAAGAACTCAACGTATTTCAAAATTTCTTCAAGAGAGGTTAGAGAGTTTTGTGGTGGACTTTTAAGCGGCAGTGAAGTAGCCTGTTCAATTCAACAGAGGCAAGACAAGTTAAAAGAAGGGTAGACACAGTAAGTGACACTCTTTGTATTGTACTTGCTTTGTATTTGCAATAGTGAAAGGGACAGAGGATTAAGACATCCATTGTAACTACATTGTGAACATCGAGAGTACCATACTAGTATTCTCAAGTATAGTGGATTGTCTCAGTAGAGGAAGAATCCCTACCACTGTGGACGTACGTCACATTGATGGAACCGCGTCAATCTCTTATGTCCTTACTTCGGATTTACATTCTGTGTTTTGAATTTAGTTGTGAACGTAGCTAAAGTATCATAGAACCCATAACCTAAAGAAGACCTAATCAAGAACATTCGATCTATTTAATAGGCAAGGTGTCTGATAGGTGACTTTGGGGACTATTGTGATTAGTAGGTAATAATAGATCTACCTTAGTCAAATCTGAAAAAGAGTTTGCTTTTAAGAAGAGGTTAAAGTTGTTTATATACCTGCGTATTGACAAGAGCGAAAGTATTATACAAGTAGAATACTGTGGCTTAAGTTATCAGTGTTTTTAAGGGATGTGATACTGATTCACCCCCCCTTTCAGTATCACAGACTAGTAGATCCTAAGGTGAAGTCAGAAATTTCAATCGGTATCAGAGCACAAGTTCACCGGGATAAAGCTTAACAGCTTGGTGTACTAGTTTAAAGAGTTCTAGAAGTTTTAACTTGTTCAGTATATTGAGAAATGAACGCCAGTACCAGCACCAGCACTATTTACAGTAAAAAGGTTCCAATCTTCAACAGAACTAATATGTGGAGAGCGAGAATGCAGGTGGTATTTGCAACCATGGGCATGAATGTGGTGAAATCTATACAGGAGGGTTTTGAGCCTCCAAAAGAAGGTAAAGATCCAATCCCAGAGGAATTAAGGCAGTTTAAGATAAATGGGAAGGCTTCAAACATCATCATTTCAGCATTGACAGATGCTGAGTATGCTAAAGTTATGGACTGCAAATCTGCTAAGGAGATATGGGACAGATTGCAGAAAGTCTATGAAGGTGATGGCAGAATGAAGGAGGCCAAGCTTCAAGTTTTTAAGGAAAGATATGAATCTCTTAGAATGCAGAAAAATGAGATAGTCCAAGAGTTCTTCATTAAAGTTATTGATGCTGTAAACGATCTTAGAAGTCATGGGAAGAACAAGAAGGACTCATCTATTGTGAAGAAAATTCTGAGAATTCTGCTTGAAAGGTTTGCCTCAAAGGTAGCAGCCATAGAGGAGAGTAAAGATCTCAATTCTATGTCTCTGCATGATTTTTAGTGCAATCTCATTGCATATGAGATGAGAATAAAGTCAACTAAGAGCTCCTCAACATCAAAGGTATCAAAGGAGACAGCTTTCAAAGCTATGAAACACTTGAAGATAAAAGAAGAGGAAGAATCATCCAGTGAGGATGATGATGATGATGAGGAAGAAAGTGAAGGTGAAGTGTTGGCATACTTCACAAAGAAGTTCAACAAGGGGTCTAAGAAGGGAAAAGGATAGTTGTCCTTGAGATGTTATTGTTGTTCGCAGACTGGACACTTTGCTTCTCAGTGCAAAGTGAAACTTGATGATGAAGATAAGGATGGTGATGATGAGCCAAATTCAAAATGGAGAAGACCATCATTTAAATCAAAGAAGTCCAGCAAGAGGACTACCAACCCACAGAAGAAGAAGAGAGGCTCATTTAAGAGCTATGTGAGCCAGACAAAAGAAGTCGATGAGGAGGAAGATGTAGACTCATCAGATGAGCATGCCTTTATGGCATCAACTCGATGTGGTAGTTCAACCTTTGAAGAGGAAGAGGAGATTGATGAAGAAGAACCAGATATAGAAGCTGAGTTAGAAGCAGCTTCAAGGGAGATAATCAGATGGGGCAGAACCATAAGAAGGTTGGAGGCCCATAAAAAACAAGTTGAAGCAAAGATTGAGGAAGCAGAAAGTCAAAAGGATGAAACAATGGTTGAATAGAAGAAGGAGAAGAAGGTGGCTGAAATGAAAACCACACGAGCAAAGAAACCAGTAAACTTACCTACATAGCAAGTAATGAACAAAAGAAAACAAGCTATGATTAGACCCAAGAAGAGGCAATTTCAAGATTACTGTCTTTATTGTGGATTTTGGGGTCATAAGGTGAGTAACTGCTGGTGGAGAAGGCCAGTATATGTCTCCAACTTGAGAAGATATGATTCTGCATATAGGGGGAGACAATACAAAATTCAGAGGAGAACACCTGTCGTGAGTTCTTGCATATACTGTAAAAAGCAAGGACACATTGACAAGGAGTGTTGGTGGAAGCCCAAACTAGTGGTTTCAAAAAACAAGTTTGCTATATTGGCAAACTTGGAGCAGTGTGAAAGGTGCGGATTGGATGACCATAATGCGAAGAGATGCATGACACTTCTCCTTGAGCAAGAGAAGGCACTCAATGGCACAATAAAAACAATTGGTATAGTTAAAGTTGAGAAAAAGGAGAAAGTTATCTTCAAGCCAGTTCAAAGGAAAGAATATAAAGTAAAAAGGGAGGTAGCCAATATAGCTGAAATTGCACTAAAGGCTGACTACAAGGATAAGCAGTGGATCTTTGACAGTGGATGCACTTCACACATGACAGGAGACAAGAGTAAATTATTAAAGCTAAACAAGTTAAGAGAAGGTAGAGTCAAGTTTGACAATGATGATTCACTCAACATCAGTGGTTAGGGGTCAGTAAATATTGGAAAAGGAAAGTTGAAAGATGTTCTACGTGTTGAAGGACTCAGATATAATCTAGCATTTGTCAGCCAGCTATGTAACGAAGACCACAAAGTGATATTCACAAAAACAGGTTGCCAAGTAGAGAGTAAAGAAGGCAATACTGTTGTAACTAGGAAGAGAACAGATGGAAATTTATATGTGATTGATGAGGACAAGACAAGCAGCTGTTTACTCACCAAAGAAGAAGAAAATCAATTCTGGTATAGGAGGCTAGGACACTTAACACTGAAGAATATGAGGAAGCTGACCACTACTCATGCAATCAGAGACATTCCTGACCTCAGGAGAGAGAGAGAGTGTATGTTTGCTCAACATGCTCTAAAGGAAAACATGCCAGAAAGCAGCATAAGACCAAAAAGTTCAGTTTTGAAGCAATGCTTGACATTGTGCATACTGATTTGTGTGGACTGATAAGGACAAAAGGGTTGAATGGTGAGAGGTACTTCATCTTGTTTGTTAATAATTATTCCAGAAGGACCTGCATCATACACCTCAAACACAAGTTAGAAGTTCTGAATTGCTTCAAGAGATACAGAAGATTGGCTGAAAATGAGAGTGGAGGAAGATCAAAGTATTGAGGTCAGATTAAGGCACTGAATTTACAAATAAAACTTTTGAAGATTACCTTGAGAACCATGGAATTTGTCACCAAATGGCAGCAACAAGAACACCTCAACAAAACGGGGTGGTAGAGAGGAATAATAGAGTTGTGGTTGAAATGGCAAGAACTCTACTACTGGAATCCAAGCTTCACACAAGATTTTGGACAGAAGCAACATTTATAGCTATACATCTACTGAATAGAGTCTTACTAAGGCCTAATACTGATAAGACTCCATATGAGCTATGGACATATGGAGTGGGAAGAAAACAACAATTAAGTATCTCAGAATCTTTGGCAGCCCATGTTTTGTGAAGAACAAGAAGCAAAACTTGGGAAAATTCAATGCTAGGTTTGATAAAGGCATCTTTGTGGGATACTCAGCAAAGACAAAAGGTTATAGAGTTTTCTTGCATAAGCTGGGAAAAGTAATCACGTCCAGTGATGTGAGAATAAATAAGAACTGGAAAACAATGCAGGATGGAGAAGCTGAGGACAATGAAGAAGATGACTTTAATGTAGATGAAGAATTAGAGCAACATGAAGAAGAGGAACAAGAAGTAAGTTTAGACTTAGAGAAGAGTGAGTCTGAAGATGATGAAAGAGATCCTTTTGCAATTAAGACTGTGTAAGAAAGAAGGACAAAGAAAACGTGGACCAGTGCTCATCAAAGAAATCAGATCATAGTTGACCCATCAGTAGGAGTTACAACAAAAAGAAGAATTGTGGAAGCTACTGCTTTACTCTCACAAGTTGAACCTAAATTTGTTGAAAAGGCTACATAAGACAAAGCCTGGGTCAAAGCTATCAATAGGAAGCTGGATCAAATCGAGAAGAATGATATGTGGGAGCTGGTTCCAAGACCCACTAACAAGAATGTCATAGGAACAAAATGGGTGTTTAGGAATAAACACAATGAAGATGGCAAAGTGGTAAGGAACAAGGCCAGGCTGGTTTGCAAAGGCTACACTTAGATAGAAGGAATAGATGTTGATGAAACTTTTGCAGTAGTGGCAAGGTTAGAAACTATTAGAATGTTCCTAGCTTTAGTAGCACATGAGAGGTATAAAGTTTATCAAATGGATGTAAAATCAGCCTTTCTGAATGGGCTCCTGAAAGAAGAAGTGTATATTGAATAACCTAATGGAGTACAAATTAGTGAGGATGAGACACAAGTGTGCAAGTTGAAGAAAGGCTTGTATGGCCTTAAATAAGCCCCAAGAGCATGGTACAACAGCCTAGATGCGTATTTGAGAAGGTTGAACTTTAGAAGAGGAACAGTTGATAATAACCTATATGTGTTCAACTCAGAGAATGACCAGCTAATAACCATAGTATATGTAAACGACATCATCTTTGAAGAGAATCACTCTGAGCTATGCCAAGATTTTGCATAGAAGATGAGTGAGGAATTTGAGATGTCATTGATTGGAGAAATGAATTACTTTCTTGGATTACAGATAAAATAGTGTGAAGAAGGTATTTTTATTTCTCGAACGAAATATGTCAAAGAGATGCTGAAAAAGTTTGGCATGAAGGACAATAGACCTGTCAATACCCCTATGACAGTGGGCTACAAGTTAATAAAAGATTAGGAGGGAAGGAGTACAAGCCCTACAGAGTACAAGAAGATGATAGGGAGCCTTCTGTGCCTTACAGCATCAAGGCCTAATCTTATGCAAGCTGTGTGCGTTACCAGTAGATTCCAAGCTGATCCTAATGAATCTTATGTGTTGGCAGTGAAAAGAATCCTAAGATACCTCAAAGGGACACTGGAAATGGGTTTGTGGTATCCGGCCATGGATTCTGTAAAACTACGAGCATACACTGATGCAGACTGGGCAGGAAGTATAGATGATAGAAAATCAACCAACGACTGTAGCTTCTACTTGGGTTCAAAGTGTGTTGCATGGTTAAGTAGAAAGCAAAATAGTGTTGCTTCGAGTACAGCTGAGGTTGAGTATATGGCTGTTTATGCAGTATGTACTCAGGTGATATGGATGCAAAGACAATTGGCAGACTTGGGGTGTTGAAGTAAAGTTACGAGTAAGTGTACTTTGTGATAATCAAAGTGCTATTGATCTCAGCAAGAATCCGGTTCAACATTCAAGGAGCAAGCATATTGACATCCGGTATCACTTCATTAAAGATCAAGTGGAACAGGGTACAATTCAGTTAGAGTATATTGGCACTAAAGATCAAATTTTAGATATTCTAATTAGACCTTTGTCCACAAAGTTGTTTGAAAAGCGCAGAATGAGTCTGTCTGTGCAAATGCCTCATCAAGCCTGAAAATTAGGTAAATCCTCCATCTCTACTTTGCGAGTTTTTCAGATTTGTAATTGGTTGGCAAAGGGGGAGAGAAGTAACAGTGCAGGGGGAGCTGTTAATGAAGGGGGAGTGCATATTTAGGGGGAGTTGTAATCCATCTGCTTCTGGATTATTACTCTAAGAAGATTATGAAGGACTGCTGCATAATGGTTTTTGTAGTGAGTGTTGCCAACAATTACAAAGGGGGAGATTGTTGTTCCCATAGCCTTGTATGGGTTGTAATTGTTGTCAACTAGATTTTAGTCTGCAATTAATTTGACATGGAGGGGCAAGAAAGTAAAACCACATGAAGGGGCAAGATAGTAATTCGAAGCTACATAGAGCGACAAGAAAGTAAAATCACAACTTTGTAAGAGAAAAAAAAAACCCTACATGGAATATATACAATCGGGTTGAAAGGGAGAAAATACTGTATGACAAAAATAAGTGTGACGACAGAACAGGGGTTGGATGGTAGGACAAAGAAAAGTAGACCACTAGCAGAAAAGGGAGAAAATCTGTGACGACCAAAATCAGAGTGGACGACATGAGAGAGAAATGGATGACAAAAGAGAAAATGGGAGATGGCCAAACACCAGCAGTTGGCAAGGAGACAACATGGCAAAAAGGTAGAGTGAGAAACAAATGACACAAGTGGGTGGCGAAAGAGAAAACCAAAGACGGCCAAACACCAGCGGTCGGCAAGGAGACAACACGACAAAGAGGTGGACGGAAAAACGAGTTGATGGCAAAACAGAGTGGACAGAAAAACAGGGTGGACGACAAAACAAGGGTGAACAATGGCAAGAGAGAGAACACCACCAGCTGGAGGAAAACCATGAGACCACCTAGAAGAGAGAAGATTTGGTATCTGTGAGGCTTGAGAACAATGAAGCGGGTGCAGATCTAAAACGTGAGACCAGAACGTGTGTCAGCGTGAGACCAGAACGTGCAACGGTATGACTGATTAGAAGCGTGGGGTAGGCCGTGAGACGTGAAACGATAGACCAGAAGTGTGAGTACAAGCCGTGAAGACGTGAGACGGTGAAAGCAGGAGTTGTGTGAAACAACCTAGAGAAGGAATTCGGTGAAGCATTAGAAAGAACTCAACGTATTTCCAGATTTCTTTAAGAGAGGTTAGAGAGTGTTGTGGTGGACTTCTAAGCGGCAGTGAAGTGGCTTGTTTAATTCAATAGAGGCAAGACAAGCTTGAAGAAGGGTAGACACAGTAAGTGACACTCTTTGTATTGTACTTGCTTTGTATTTGCAATAGTGAAAGGAACATAGGATTAAGACATCTATTGTAACTACATTGTGAACATTGGGAGTACCACACTGGTATTCTCAAGTATAGTGGATTGTCTTGGTAAAGGAAGAATCCCTACCATCGTAGATGTACATCACATTAACGGAACCATGTAAATCTCTTGTGTCCTTACTTTGGATTTACATTCTGTGTTTTGAATTGAGTTGTGAATGCAACTAAAGTATCATCGAACCTATAACCTAGAGAAGACCTAACAAGAACATCCGATCTGTCTAATAGGCAAAGTGTCTAAAATGTGACTTTAGGGACTATTGTGATTAGTAGGTAACAATATATTTACCTTAGTCGAATTTAAGAAAGAGTTTGCTTTTAAGAAGAGGTTGAAGTTGTTCACATACCTGCGTATTGATGAGAGCGAAAGTATTAAAGAAGTAGAATACTTTGGCTTAAGTTATCAATGTTTTTAAGGGGAGTGATACTGATTCACCCCCCTTTTAGTATCACAAACTAGTAGATCCTAAGGTGAAGTCGGAAACTTCAAACCAGCAGAGCAAAAAATAAGAAAAATTGCCAAGAGAGAGTAGAAGAAAAATGGTTAAGAGAGTGCAAAAGAAAATCAGCAGTGGTAAAGAACAAAAGAGTGAATGGTAGTGAGAGAGATATGAATGGTAGAAAGAAACCTGGCAGAGGTAAGAGAGAAACTTGATAGAGGCAGAGAGAACCAGTAAAAATGAGAGAACCTGCAGAGGAGCGAACTGGCAAAAAGTTGAGAACCTGCAAAGGAGAGAATCGACAGAGAAGAGAGAAATCTAGTAGAGGCAGAGAGTTAAGAACCTGTCAAGGAAAGAACTAGTAAAGAGGAGAGAACTGGTAGAGAGTTGAGAACCTGCAGAGTAGAGAACAGTATAGGAGAGAGCTACAAAGGAGAGAACATAATAAAAGCAAAACAACAAAGATAGTAGAATGGTAGAGAGCAGAGAGCAACAGAGAGGAAAGAATAGCAAAAAGAAAGGAGGAGATCAATTTTTTGCCACAGCAACTTGTGCATATGGAGAGATCTTTTTCAAGGGAGTTGTCATAATTATTTTCTATATTTCTTTGAAAAAGGGTGGGAAACCTTTATGGTGATTGAGAGATCATTGTAAGTGGTTAAGGAGTGATCCTTCCATAGTGGTTAAGGAGAGATCCTTTCATAACATGATATGTATCCCTTGATTACAAAAGTGGATCATGTGATTTATGAGTGATCCTATCACACCATGGATATAGCTCACATATTGTGGGTGAACCATGTAAAAAGTTTATGTGTTCTCAGGTACTTGTACTTCCTTAATATCCATACGGTCGTTCTTACATAAAGAAGTAAGATAAAATTGAATCATAGACTTTAACAAGTTACAGAGGTTTAATGTAGGAAAATTTGTAAAAAGTAAGCATCTCACATTGATTCATCCTCTCCTCCTCTTAGTGTAAGACATAAGGTACTTATCTCTAAGATTGAATAAAACTTCTCTAAATTAAGTTAAACACTTAGATTTTACTCAACTTTCAAATTTTGTGTGCATGTCACTTTCTTGACCTAAAAGTCAATAAGGTTGATATCTTGAATTGGTAGTTAGATAAGAAGAAGGGAAAGACAAGATCTTTGGTCTTTTGGGTGCTTGCACCTCATTTAAAGTAAAGGAAATGTTACATAAATGAGCCCTGAGATAGTTAATGTGGTGTAAGGCCCCATGGAGGTTCCACATGTCTTTTTATTAAAAAAAAAAAAGAAATATGATGTGCAAATAGTGGATCAAATATGCATGAGCAATGATTAAATTTGTTGTAAATTAGTATATTTTTAAAGATTAATTATTATATTTTTAGACTTGGTCTACTAGTCATTTTATGACCATTAAGGCTAGCCATTATATGATCATTAGGCTAGTCATTATGTGTTCATTACTAATTATCATGCATTATAATAATTCTAGTTATTTATTATAACTAGAATTTATGTCTAACATAAATTCACTTTGTGAGTTATTGAGTTTAACTAAGATAAATTAATGTCTTCTTTTTATTCTTGGTAAACACCATTTTTTAACAATCTACAATTTATGTTAATCAAAAGATTAAATTATTTTTGTTATCTTACTTTATTAAGTATATGTTAAAAGGAAGGTTTGCCATATCTTAGGAGAAAAGCTACTATAATTTATTGCACTAAGATAATTTGTCAATAAGTATGGAAACCATCCTTAAGAACAATATCTAACATGCTTTAGACATGACATCCTTTCTTTTTATTTTATTTTTTTTATAACATTATATAATTTTGTTAATTATTTTCTTATAATTTTAAGGATAGTGTCTATATATGTATATCCACCCACCCACACACACACACACACACACACACAATGAATTTAATTTTGTTAGCCAAATATTAATATCTACTTATTGCTTTTAGTGAGTGATGATGTTATATGGTTGATACAATATTGGTAATAAGCTAAGTGCTCTACGACACTATATTTGAACATTCATGGTGAGTGATGAATGATGACACGTCTATGACGATATTAAAAAATGTTTGTAGGGAATCATCCACCTTTCATCATTCATCAAGCCAATTTAATTTACCTGTTTGTACATCATCATTATTTTTTTTTTTGAAAATTAAAAAGAAAGAAAGAAAGAGCATGTGAGGCCTGCTACGTCAGGTGTCCTGCATATGGGAGCCGTCTATGTAATAGCACCCATGTTGTAACCCTATCCGTATGAGGTTTTCCGGAGCCAGAGTCAATCAATTTCATGGTTAACGTATTTCAAAGCAAATCATAGTGCTTAAGACTCCGTAAAGTCAAAGTTTGCAAAAGTGGGAAGTAGCAAGGGAAAGTTTATCTAAAGATTTGGTCTTTTGAGATTTTAGGTAGTAAAGCATACGGGACACCAATTTGTAAATTTTGGTTACGTTATAATAAATTATTATTTGATAATTTTTGTCATCAAATTATTCTAAAACCAAATTACATAAATTCTTATATTCTATTATATTATTTTTACTGCCATTAATTGTTTTACCTATATAATTAATTTAACTCCCATAATCTGATGGAAATAATCACAATGCACCCTTATTCCACAAATTGCGTGCGAGACCAGATCCATCCAAAAATGGCTCTCCCAAAAAGGCTCAAAATGGGTTAGACTCCTAGGCATACGATGAAAAAATATAGATTGAAAATAATAAAATTAGAAAAATAAAGAGATAAGGAATCAATTTTTTTTAAGAGGATTAGTCTCTAATAAATATTTTATAAAAATCAGCTTCTAATAAATTAATAATTTTAATATATTTTATTACTTAAATGAAAAAATTATAAAATATTATACATATATATATATATATATATATATATAGATTTAAGAGTCTAATTTGACAATTTAGAAATAATATATTTTGAAAAGATACTCCATTAGTTATATGTACTAATATGACAATAATAAAAGACAAATATTAAATAACATAGTTGATAATAAAAAGTGTCTTATTATCATCCTGCTCTTTAAATTAGCTTTATCCTCAAAATTCACCAATAATAAATTTTGAAAATTACTATACAAAAGAATGATAAAACTCTCAAGTAACATCCTTAATGAGAAGATTAATCAAATGAATAAGAATTTGAGTTACAACTCAATTTTCACACTTGATGATACGTCGACCTACAATAGTATATGACAAAATATTAACCTTCTTAGTGGAAGTAATGTTAGGTAGCATGCTTTAAGCAACCACATTCTAACCTAATTTCCTCCTTAAGCAAGAGACATGAAAAATGGGATACATTTTGGACCTTATTGGTAAGTTATAGGCAATAAGAACAATGCGTTCAAGAGCTTGGTATAACCCAAAAAAGTGAGAAGATAATTTCATTGATTAGTAAATAGTGATAGATGACTATTGATATTATTAAAGCTTAATATATACCTAATATACCACTGAAAACTCATGTTTAGTATGATAAATATCAATATACTACTTCATATAGGCTTGAGTTGCAACAAGATTATCTTTTAGAAGTTGCAGCAATTTGTCCTTATCTTTTAGATCTTTATTAACTTAGTTCACATGAGAAGACCTAACTATATACCTTGTGAGAGTAGGCAAGACTTAACCATAGATAGTTCTTTAGCTTGTCATTTACAAAGCAATAAAAGTAATTCTCCAAGCACTTGCTAACTACCATAGTCTATCTATTGTTCTACAAGTGATGGGAAACACTCATACTCAAATGTGACCTAAATTACTAATAAAGAGTTGATGTTGATCATTGATAATAAATTTAAAAATACCATGTTACTTTACAATATTGTTCAACAAAAAATTGAGCATTAGTAATAGTATTATAAGTGTTGTTCCCACAGCCTTGTATGGGTTGTAATTGTTGTCAACTAGGTTTAAGTATGCAAGAAAGTAAAGCCACATGGAAGGGCAAGAAGGTAGAAGCCACATGGAGGGGCAAGAACGTAAAAGCTACATGAAAGGGTAAAACAGTAAATTCACCGCAAGTAAGCCCTATTAGGGTTTTATGGAAAAGAGTATATAAAGATCTTGGAAGATAAAATTAGGGCAAGATCAACACAATTGAATATATAGCAAAACACAAGAAACCGTTCAACCAAGGGAGTCAGCCAAAACCTAGAGAGAGAAACGGCATAATCAAATATAGCAAACGGCAAAACACCAACGGCTGGAAGAGAGAAAACCAGCACGGCAACCAGCACGACAAAACCAGCACAGCAGAACACTAACACGGCAAAATAGAGGAACTGGCCAAAGTGATACACGACAAAAAGAAGTGAGGGGTGGACGACAAAGAGAAAACCAAAACGGCCAAAAAGAAAAATAGAACAGATACGACTGAAGTAGGGTTGGATGGTGAAAATATACAACCAAAGAGAGAGAAAATGGACGGCAAAAGGGGGTGACGGTAAAATGATACGGAAGAGTAAAAACAGACCCTACGACAAAGAGAAAACCTGAATGGCCAAAAAGAAAAACAGAACAAATACGATCGAAGTAGGGGTGGACGGTGAAAATATACAACGGGTAGAAAAGAGGGAACACAACCAAAGAGCATATACGATGGAAACACAAGAACGACTAAAAAAAAGAGGTGGACAAAAATATATACTGTCGGCAGAAAAGGAGAGAAAACACAAGACGGCTGAAGGGGGCTGGACGACTGGACGGCAGACTGGAAGAGTGAAACGGCAAAGTCCTATTCGGCCAACCAAGTGAGCCGACGACAGAACAGTGGAAGGAGAGAAAATCCGACACGTCTAAAGAGAAGAGACTTCCAAGCAAGGAGACAACTGGCCAAACACAAAGGAGGAATTGTCCAAGCAAGGAGACAACTGGCCAAACACAAGTTACATGTCAAGCTAGGGTATTCGGCCAAAAGAGAATTCAGCCAACCAACCTACACGTCCATACAACCCTACACGACAAAGCACAACCAACGGCAAAGGGGTGGACGACCAAGCAAGGAGGAGAATGACCAAAGCAAGGCTAGACAGCAAGGGAGAACACACGACAAAGAGGTGTGACGGCTAGAGAAAACCGTGTGACTCACATAAGAGAGAAGACAGCACATTGTCCATAAGGGAAGAGAGGAGAAACCGTGAAAGAGGAGAACATTGGGAGAGCAAACCAAGCTGTCCCGAGGTGTAAAACGGACAAATGCAAACCAGAAATGGTGGTAAGGCGTGTGACCAGCAAGGTGGAAAAACCAGAAACGCATGTGAGATGTGAAATGCCAAATCAGAAGTGTGCATGAGGTGTGTGACCAGCAAAGGGTGCAAACCAGAAACATGCATGAGACGTGTAACGCCAAACTAGAAACGTGAGGTAGGACATGAGACGTGGAACGACAAACCAAAAATGTGAGGCAAGCCATGAGACAAGGAGACAAGTGAGATCGTGAGATGGTGAAAGTAGGAGCTGTGTGAGACAACCTAGAGAAAAATTCAGTGAAGCATTGAAAGAACTCAACGTATTTCCATATTTCTTTAAGAGAGGTTAGAGAGTGTTGTGGTGAATTTCTAAGTAGTAGTGGAGCAACCTTTCAATTCAATAAAGGCGAGACAAGATAAAAGAAGGGTAGACACAATAAGTAACACTCTTTGTATCATACTTGCTTAGTAATTGCAATAGTGAAAGGAGTAGAGGATTAAGGCATCCATTGTAACTGGAATTCTCAAGTATAGTGGATAGTCTCGGTAAGGGAGAGTCCCTACCACCGTGGATGTACGTCACGTTGACGGAACCACATAAATCTTGTGTGTCCTTAATTTTCTTTATGTTCTGTGTTTTGAATTAAGTAGTGAACGTAGCTAAAGTATCAGCCAACCCATAACCTAAAAGAATACCTAAACAAGAACATCTGAATTGTCTATTAGGCAAGGTGTCTAAAAGGTGACTTTAGGGAGTATTGTGATTAGTAGGTAGCAATAGATCTACCTTTGTCGAATTTGAAAAAGAGTTCACTTTTAAGAAGAGGTTGAAGTTGTTCACATATCTATGAATTGTGGTGATACTAATCCACCCCTCCTCTCAGTATCACAAAGTAGTAGATCTTAGGGTGAAGTCGAGAACTTTAATAAGGATTACTAACAACACAAAAATGGACATATTTATTCAAAGGATACATGACAACAAATATAATAACTTTACCTTAGGATAATAGAAATATCTCAATAAAGCCCATAAAGACATTTATCCAAGTTTTTTCCTAACCAAGCATAGGTTAAAAAAGAGTTGGATTTGCCATAGTTCACTTTTATGACATTGGCAAACATCACATTTAGTTGCAAATTATTTTATTTCACTCTTTATATCATTCCAATAAAATTCATATAATAAATGCCCTTGAAGATACAAAGAAATCCTAAGTGTTCAAAAATCATAGATGTATAAAACTCTTGTATGCTTTTTCCTTGTAACAAGAATTAGGGATAAGTACCATCCTACCCTTATAATGTAAGTCTGTAAAATTGCAAAAGTAATGGGCAATTAAATTAGAATCTTGTAATTTCTTGGTGATTTGTTAAGTTTCATAATCATCCTACCATTTATTTTCATTTTGTGTAAAGGCATTATAAGCAGTGATAAAAATTATCATTAGTTTAATATGCTCCAACATGTGAGATAATGCATTAGCTACAATATTCTCACTTCTCTTCATAATCATATTCTAGCAATTTAGAGATCTATTTATACTACTTTATAGAAGAGATCCACTATTTTAATAAATATTTTAGACTTTTGTGATCTATACAAATTTAAAAATATCTCTCAATCAAGTAAGGACACCTTTTTGTAATTGTATAATCACAAATAACATCTCCTTATCATAGATAAACATGTTAAGATGTTTTAGGGATAAAGCTTTGTTAGTATAGACTATAGGACAACCTTCCTGTATCAACATTGCACCAATTTCAACTCCACAAATATTAGATTTAATAATAAATACCTTAAGAAAGTCAGTAAGGTAAGAACTAGTGCAATAGTACACTTGAGATGAATAAAAACTTCCTTCAATTTATCATTCCATTTAAATGAATCTTTCTTTAACAGAGCTATTAAATTAGCATTGATCTTCCTATAATCATGGATGAACTTGTGATAATAGCTAGCCAATCTTAAGAAGCCTTGTAATGCCTTAATTATTTTTAGAACTAACCTTGTAATGCCTTAATTATTTTTGGAACTAACTAATTTAGCATTGCTTAAACTTTGGAAAGACTAATTGTCACACTTTGAAGTTTCCGACTTCACCCTAAGATCTACTAGTCTGTGATACTGAAAGGGGGGGTGAATCAGTATCACACCCCTTAAAAACATACTCTGATAATTTAAGCCAAAGTATTCTGCTTATTTAATACTCTAACTCTCGTCAATACGTAGGTATGTGAACAACTTCAAACACTTCTCAAAAGCGAACTCTTTGTCAGATTCAACTAAGGTAGATCTATTATTACCTACTAATCACAATAGTCCCTAAAGTCACCTTTCAGACATCTTGCCTACTAGACTGATCGGATGTTCTTGATTAGGTCTTCTTTAGGTTATGGGTTTGATGATACTTTAGCTGTGTTCACAACTCAATTCAAAACACAAAATGTAAATCAAAGTAAGGACATAAGAGATTTATGTGGTTCCGTCAATGTGACGTATGTCCACGGTGGTAGGGACTCTTCCTCTACCGGGACAATCCACTATATTGGAGAATACTAGTGTGGTACTCCCGATGTTCACAATGTAGTTACAATGGATGTCTTAATCCTCTATTCCTTTCAGTATTGCAAATACAAAGCAAGTACAATACGAAAAGTGTCACTTACTGTGTCTACTCTTCTTCTAGCTTGTCTTGCCTTTGTTGAGTTGAATAGGTTGCTTCACTACCGCTTAGAAGTCCACCATAACATTCTCTAACCACTCTTGAAGAAGTCTAGAAATATGTTGAGTTCTTTCCAATGCTTCACCGAATTCCTTCTTTAGGTTGTTTCACACAACTCCTGCTTTCACCATCTCACGGCTTCACAGCTTGCACTCACACTTTTGGTTTGCCATTTCACATCTTGGTCTCACACCGTCGCACATTTTGGTCTCTCACCGACGCATGTTCTGGTCTCGTATTTTAGATTTACACTCGCTTCGCTATTCTCAAGCCTCACGTATACCAGATCTGTTCTCCCCATCCATTCACATTTCTTTGGCCATATTGAATTTTCTCAACTTTCTGCTGGTCACTTTTCTTCGGTCGTCCACCCTTATTTGGCTGTCTCGGGTTTTCTTTCTTTTTTGTTGGTCACACTTCTTTTGGTCGTGTCTGGTTTTTCTCCTTCCCACCATCCAGCCGGATCTCTCTCACCATCCAGCCGGATCTCTCTTTTTGGTGGTGGCTTCTTATTTTGCTAGCCACTCTTCTTCGGCCGTATCTCCTTTTTTTTTTTTTCTTTTTTCTGCTGGTGGTCTATATTTCTTCGTCCACTCTTCGTTCTACTGTCCAGCCCTTGTTTTGCCGTCGACTCCTCTTTTTGCCGTCCAGCCCTATTCTGCCATCGACTCCTCTTTCTGCCATCCAGCCGTTCACTCTTCTTTGAGCGTGTTTGGGTGTGTCGGTGGTATGCCGTTTTAGATTTTTCTTTTGTTCTCTGCTGGTCATGTATGGTTTTTCTATCTTTTGTGCCGACATTATTTTTTTCTCCTGTCTACCACAATTTGTCTTCCAATTGAGGGCTATATTATGATTGACTTTCTTGCCCCTCCATGTAGCTTTAAATTACTCTCTTGCCCTTTCATGTGGCCTTACTTTCTTGCCCCTCCATGAAACTTCAAATTATTCTTACACTTAAATCTAGTTGACAACAATTACAATCCATACAAGGCTATGGGAATAACTCACTCTTTCCGAATCTGAACTTACTTCTTATTCTTTTTCTTCAGGTTGGTCTGATTCTTCATCTACATTAAAGTCATCTTTTTTTTTGTCCTTAACTTCTCCATTCTGTATTATTTTCCAGTTCTCATCTATTCTCACATCACTGGAAGTGATCACTTTTCCTAACTTATGCAGGAAAACTCTATAACTTTTTGTCTTTTCTGAGTATCCTACAAAGATGCCTTCATCAGACCTAGCATTGAATTTTCCCAAGTTTTGCTCCTTGTTCTTCATAAAACGTAGGCTGCCAGAGACTTTGAGATACTTGGCTGTTGTCTTCTTCCCACTCCATAGCTCATATGGAGTCTTATCAGTATTGGTCCTTAGTAATACTCTGTTTAGTAGATGTACGACCGTAAATGTTGCTTTTGTCCAAAATCTTGTGTGAAGCTTGAATTCCAGCAGTAGAGTCCTCACCATTCCAACCACAGCTCTATTTTTCCTCTCTACCACCCCGTTCTGTTGAAGTGTTCTTGCTACTGCCATTTGATGATGAATTCCATGCTTCTCAAGATAATCTTCAAAAGCTTTATTTGTAAATTCAGTGCCTTGATCTGACCTTAATACTTTGATCTTTCTTCCACTCTCATTTTCAGCCAATCTTCTGTATCTCTTGAAGCAATTCAAAACTTCTGACTTGTGTTCAAGGTGCATGAGGCAGGTCCTTCTCGAATAATCATCAACAAACAAAATGAAGTACCTCTCACCTTTCAACCCTTTTGTCCTCATTGGTCCACACAAATCAGTATACACAATGTGAAGCACTGCTTCAAAATTGAACTCTTTGGTTTTGTACTACTTTTTGGCAAGTTTTCCTTTAGAGCATGCTGAGCAAACATACTTTCTCTCTCTCCTAAGGTCGGGAATGTCTCTGATTGCATGAGTAGTGGTCAGCGTCCTCATGTTCTTCTGTGATAAGTGTCCCAACCTCCTATGTCATAGTTGATTTTCTTCTTCTTTTGTAAGTAAATAGTTGTTCATCTTGTCCTCATCTATCACATACAAATTTCTAGCTATTTTCTTCCCAGCTGCAATAGTATTGCTTTCTTTACTTTTTACCTGGAAACCTGTTTTTGTGAATATCACTTTGTGGTTGTCGTTACATAATTGGCTGACAAATGCTAGATTATATTTGAGTCCTTCAACATGCAGAACATCTTTCAACTTTCCTTTTCCAATATTCATTGACCCTTGACCACTAATGTTGAGTGAATCATTATTACCAAACTTGACTCTGCCTTCTTTTGATTTGTTTAGCTTTGATAACTTACTTTTGTCTCCCGTCATGTGTGAAGTGCATCCACTATCAAGGATCCACTGCTTATCCTTGCAATCAGCCTAGTGCAATTTCAACTATATTAGCCACCTCCCTTTTTGCTTTATGATTTTTCTTTTGAATTGGTTAGAAGATAGCTTTCTCTTTTTTCTCAGCTTTGATTACACTGCTTGTTTTCACTGTGCCATTGAGTGCCTTCTCTTGCTCAGGAAGAAGTGTCATGCATCTCTTGGCATTATGGCCATCTTGCCCTTACCTTTCACACTGTTCCAAGTCTGCCAATATAGCAAACTTGTTCTTTAAAACTACTGGTTTGGGCTTCCACCAACAATCTTCGTCAGTGTGTCCTCGCCTTTTACAGTATGTGCAAGAACTCATAACAGGTGTTCTCTTCTGAATTTTGTACTGTCTCCCCTTGTATGCAACATTGGATCTTCTCAAGTTGGAGACATATACTGGCCTTCTCCACCAGCAGTTACTTACCTTATGACCCCAAACTCCACAATAAAGGCAATGACCTTGAAACTACCTCTTCTTGGGTTTGATCACAACTTGTCTTCTTCTGTTCATCACTTGCTATGTAGGCAAAGTAGTTGGCTTCTTTGCTTATGTGACTTTCATTTCGGTTACCTTCGTCTCCTTCTTTTGTTCAGCCATAGCCCTCTGCTGGCTGACTTTCTTTTCTTTTTGAGACGTAGCAGCTATGGGCTGTTACTCTTTAACCACATCCATCGTTTTTGGCCTTGGCTTTGGTTTGATAATTGTCTTCTCTTCTTCAGTTATCTTCACCTAAGTCACAGCCTTCTCTTTCAACTTCTGTGGCAAAGTCTCATTTTCTTTAGCCAATATAACTTTAAATTGCTGCATTTTCTCTTCATTCTTCTTTTCTCTTTCTACAGAATTTGTTTCTCCTATCATTTTAAGCTTCTACAAGTTCTCTTTGCTACTTTTGAGTTGTTGCTGAAGTCTCAGCAACTCTTTCTCCATTTCTTCAATTTTTGAAGCCCTTGAGCCAAACTCTACTGTAAGGTCTTCACATATATTGATCTGTTCTTCAAATCTTCTCTTCAAGTCAATATGTTGAGCCCTTATTTTATCCTTTTGACTTTCAACTTCCTCAGACTTTGCTTCAACTTGTTTTATATGGGCCTCCAACCTTCTTATGGTTCTGCCCCTTTTGATTATCTTTTTTGAAACTGCTTGCAGCTTAAGTTCAAGATCTGTCTCTTCTTCATCAACCTCCTCTTCCTCCTCAGAGGTTGAACTACCATCTTTAGATGATGCCATAAAGGCATGCTCATCTGATGATTCTTCATTTTCCTCCTCATCAGTTTCTTTTATCTGACTCACATAACTCTTAAATGAGCCTTTTTTCTTCCTCTGTGGGTTGGCAGTCCTTTCACTGGACTTCTTTGATTTGAATGATGACCTTTCCCATCTTGAATTCTGCTCATCACCACCATCCTCATCTTCATCATTAAGTTTCACTTTGCATTGAGAGGGAAAGTGTTCAGTTTGCCCACAATGATAACATCTCAAGGCCAATTGTCCTTTTCCCTTCTTAGACCCCTTTTTAAATTTCCTTGTGAAATAAGCCAATACTTCACCTTCACTTTCTTCCTCCTCCTCACTAGATGGTTCTTTCTCTTTTTTTATCTTTAAGTGCTTCATAGCTTTGAAAGCTGCCTCCTTTGATACCTTCATTGTTGCAGAGCTTTCAGCTGACTTTATCCTCATCTCATATGCGATGAGATTGCATTGGAGATCATGTAGAGACATAGAATTGAGATCTCTACTTTTTTCTGTGGCTGCTACCTTTGAGGCAAACCTCTTAGGCAGAATTCTTAGAATTTTCTTCATAATAGATAAGTCCTTTTTGTTCTTCCCATGACTTCTTAGGTCATTCACGACATCAATAACCCTAGTGAAGAACTCTTGGATTGTCTCATTCTTCTACATTCTGAGAGATTCATATCTCTCCTTGAACACTTGAAGCTTAGCCTCCTTTATTCTGCCATCACCTTCATATATTTTCTGCAATCTGTCCCATATCTCCTTGGTAGATTTGCAGTCCATAACTTTTGCATACTCAGCATCTGTCAATGCTGAAATGATGACGATTGAGGCCTTCCCATTTATCTCAAACTGCCTTAACTCCTCTGGGATTAGGTCTTTACCTTCTTCTGGAGCCACAAAACCCTCTTGTACGCATTTCACCACGTTCATTCCTATGGTTGCAAATACCACTTGCATTCTTGCTCTCCACATATGGTAGTTGGTTCCATTAAAGATTGGAACCTTCTTGCTGTAAGTGGTGCTAGTGCTGGTACCGGCTTCCATTTCTCAGTATGCTGAACAAGTCAAACTTCTAAATCCCTTCAAACTAGTACACCAAGTTATTAAGCTTCAAACTGGTGAACCAGGCTCTTATACCAATTGAAGTTCCTAACTTCTCCCTAGGATCTACTAGTTTGTGATACTAAGAGGTAGGGTGAATCAGTATCACCACAATTCGCAATTTGCAGGTAAGTGAATAACTTCAACCTCTTCTTAAAAGCAAACTCTTTCTCAGACTCGACTAAGGTAGATCTATTGCTACCTACTAATCACAATAATTCCCAAAGTTACCTTTCAGACACCTTGCCTAATAGACAATACGGATGTTCTTGTTTAGGTCTTCGTTAGGTTATGGGTTGACTGATACTTTAGTTGTATTCGCAACTCAATTCAAAGTATAGAACCTAATGCAAATTAAGGACACACGAGATTTATGTGGTTCCGTCAATGTGACGTACATCCACGATGGTAAGGACTCTCCCTCTACCAAGACTATCCACTTTACTTGTGAATACAAGTTACAATGGATGTCTTTAATTCTCTACTCCTTTTACTATTGCAATTACTAAGCAAGTACAATACAAAGAGTGTCACTTATTGTGTCTACCCTTCTTTTATCTTGTCTTGCCTCTGTTAAATTGAAAGGATGCTCCACTGCCACTTAGAAGTTCACTGCAACACTCTCTAACCTCTCTTGAAGAAGTCTAGAAATACGTTGAGTTCTTTCAATGCTTCGCCGAATTCCTTCTTTACGTTGTTTCACATAACTCCTGCTTTCACCGTCTCACTGTCTCCTCGTCTCCTTGTCTTACGATTTTACTATTTTACGGCTTGCCTATCCGTTTCTCTCTCTCTTGTTGTCCAGCCAGATTTCTCTCTCTTCTCGCCAGATTTCTCTCTCTTCACTGGATTTCTCTTTCTTCATCCGTCTTCGATTCTGCCAATGGTTTCTCTCTCTTCGTTCAGCCAGATCTCTCTCATTATCTAGCTGGATCTATCTCACCGTCTAATAGGATCTGATTTTGGCCGTATTGACTCCTCTGTTCTGATCGTCTCCTCTTTCTCTCTCTCGACCATTGTTCTTTGTTGTCGTCGGTATCTCTCTCTTCTATAGCCGTCTAGTTTCTTCTTCTGCCGATTTGCTTTGATTTAGCCGTCGGATTTCTCTCTCTTCCCGATCTAGCCGTATAGGTCTTTGCCGTCCACCCACCTTCAGCTGTTCAGCCATGTCAGGTTTCTCACTTCGATGGACTGGTTTTTCACTCTCTCGTCACCTTTCTCAGCTGCCTTTCGGCCGTCTTATGTTCAACGTTCAGCCCCCCTTCGGCCACCTTTTTCTCTCTCAACGTATTTGCCTTTTTGTTTGATTTTACAACTGTCGATGGCTGCATTTTCTTCTCCTTCCTGTCGACGATTGCTCAATTGTTTCGGCCGTCCACCTTTGTTCTTCGTTCAGCCTGGTCGTCGACTGTCTCTCTCCTTCCCGTTGACGGCTACCGTTTTCTCTCTCTTTTCCAAGTGTTTGACGGTTCTCTCTCTAGGTTTTGCCCTGCCGGATACACTGTTCAATTTCTGACGACACTGTTCAATTTCCAACTATACTGTTCAATTCCGATGAAATTGTTCACTATGGCTACTCTTTTCTTTTACAAGTGGTGTTCTTCTGTGTAGGGTTTGGTGTTCTCTTTGGTTAGTCGGTTATCTAGGTTTTGCTGAATGCTCAATATTGCCGACACCTTGTTAGTTGTCTTCCAAGACCATTATGTACTCTACTCTATGAATCCTAATAGGGCTTACGCGGTGAATTTACTTTCTTGCCCTTCCATGTGGTTTTACCTTTTTGCCCTTCCATGTGGCTTCAATTTACTTGCACACGTAAACCTAGTTGATAACAATTACAACCCATACAAGGCTGTAGGAACAACACTTCTCTCCCCCTTTGCCAACCAATTACAAATCTGAAAAACTCGCAAAGTAGAGATGGAGGATTCACCTGAACTTCAGGTTTGAGGAGGCATTTGCACAAACAGACTCATTCTGTACTTCTTAAATAGCTCTGTGGATAGAGATTTAGTTAGATCTTGTTTAGCCTCTTCAATAGATTTAGGTTCAACTTGTGAGAGTAAAGCAGTAGCTCCCATAATTCTTCTTGTTGTTGTAATTCCTGCTGATGGGTCACCTATGATCTGATTTTCTTGATGAGCATTGGTCCACGTTTTCTTTGGCTTTCTTTCTTGCACAGTCTTAGTTTCAAGAGGATCTCTTTCTTCATCTTTAGACTCACTTTTCTCGGAGTCTGAACTTACTTCTTATTGCTTTTGCTTCAGGTTGGTTTGCTTCTTCATCTACATTGAAGTCATCTTCTCCATTGTCCTCAGCTTCTCCATTCTACATTGTTTTCCAGTTCTCATCTATTCTTACATCACTGGATATGATCACTTTTCCCAGCTTATACAGGAAAACTCTGTAACCCTTTGTCTTTGCTAAGTATCCCATAAAGATGCCTTTATCAGACCTAGCATTGAATTTTCCCAAGTTTTGCTCCTTGTTCTTCACAAAACATGGGCTGCCAAAGATTTTGAGATACTTGGCTGTTGTCTTTTTCCCAATCCATAGCTCATATGGAGTCTTATTAGTTTTAGGCCTTAGTAATAATTTATTCAGTAAATGCGCTGCTGTAAATGTTACTTTTGTCCAAAATCTTGTGTGAATCTTGGATTCTACCAATAGAGTTCTTGCCATTTCAACCATAGCTCTATTTTTCCTCTCTACCATCCTGTTCTGTTGAGGTGTTCTTACTGCTGCTATTTGGTGACGAATTCCATGCTTCTCAAGGTAATCTTCAAAAGCTTTATTTATAAATTCAATGCCTTGATCTGACCTCAATACTTTGATCTTCCTTCTACTCTCATTTTCAGCCAATCTTCTGCATCTTTTGAAGCAATTCAGAACTTCTAATGTGTGTTTGAGGTATATGATGCAAGTCCTTCTCGAATAATCATCAACAAATAAGATGAAGTACCTTTCACCATTCAACCCTTTTGTTCTTATTGGCCCACACAAATCAGTATACACAATGTCAAGCACTATTTCAGAATTGAACTCTTTGCTTTTATATTGCATTCTGGCATGTTTTCCTTTAAAGCATGCTGAGCAAACATACTCTCTCTCTCTCTCTCTCCTGAGGTCGGGAATGTCTCTAATTGCATAAGTAGTGGTCAGCTTCCTCATGTTCTTCTGTGATAAGTGTCTTAGCCTCCTATGCCAGAGTTGATTTTCTTCTTCTTTGGTGAGAAACAGCTGCTTGTCTTGTCCTCATCAATCACATATAAATTTTCAGCTGCAACAATATTGCCTTCTTTACTCTTTACTTGGTAACCTATTTTTGTGAATATCACTTTATGGTCTTCATTGCATAGTTGGCTAACAGATGCTACATTATATCTAAGTCCTTCAACATGCAGAACATCTTTCAGTTTTCCTCTTCCAATGTTTACTGACCCCTGACCACTGATGTTGAGTGAATCATCATTTCTAAACTTGATTCTGCCTTCTTTTGACTTGTTCAGCTTTGATAATTTACTCTTGTCTCCTATCATGTGTGAAGTGCATCCATTATCAAGGATCCATTGCTTATCCTTGTAGTCAACCTTTAGTGCAATTTCAGCTATGTTAGCCACCTCCTTTTTAGCTTTATATTCCTTCTTTTGAATTGGCTGGAAGATAGCTTTTTCCTTTTTCTCAGCTTTGATTGCACCAATTGTTTTTACTGTGCCATTGAGTGCCTTCTCTTACTCAGGGAGAAATGTCATGCATGTCTTGGCATTATGGCCATCCTACTCGTACCTTTCACACTGTTCCAAGTCTGCCAATATAGACTTGTTCTTTAAAACCACTGGTTTAGGCTTTCACCAACAATCCTTGTCAGCGTGTCCTTGCCTTTTACAATATGTGCAAGAACTTACGATAGGTGTTCTCCTTTGAATTTTGTATTGTCTCCCCTTGTATGCAACATTGTATCTTCTAAAGTTGGAGACATATACTAGCCTTCTCCACCAGCAGTTACTCGCCTTATGATCCCAAACTCCACAATAAAGACAGTGACCTTAAAACTGCCTCTTCTTAGGTCTACTCACAGCTTGTTTTCTTTTGTTCATTACTTGCTGTGTAGGCAAAGTTGCTGGCTTCTTTGCTTGTGTGACTTTTATTTCAATCACCTTCTTTTCCTTCTTTTGTTCAGCAGTAACCCTGTGCTGGTTGACCTTCTTTTCTTCATTTTTGTTTGCCACCCTAGGTTGTTTCTTCAGATCTTCTTTATTCTCAGCTATCTTTTCCTGAGTCACAACCTTTTCTTTCAACTTCCGTGGCAAATTCTTATTATCTCTAGGCAATGCAGCCTTAGATTGCTATACTTTCTCTTCATTCTTATATTCTCTTACAGAACTTGTTTCTCCTATTATTTTAAGCTTCTACAAGTTCTCTTCACTCCTTTTGAGTTGTTGTTGAAGTCTCAACAACTCTTTCTCCATTTCTTCAATTTTTGAACCCTTTGAGCCAAGCTCTACTGTAAGGTCTTCACATATTTTGATTTGGTCTTCACATATTTTGATTTGTTCTTCAAATCTTCTCTTCAAGTCAATATGTTCAACCCTTATTTCATCCTTTTGACTTTCAGCTTTCTTAGACTTTGCTTCAACTTATTTTATGTGAGCCTCTAACCTTTTTATGGTTCTGCCCCTTTTGATTATTTCCTTTGAAGCTACTTCCAACTCAGTTTCAAGATTTGTTTTTCCTTCATCAACCTCCTTTTCCTCTTTAGACATTGAACTACCACCTTGAGTTGATGCCATAAAGGCTTACTTATCTGATGATTCTTCATCTTCCTCCTCATTAGCTTTTTTTATCTAACTCACATAACTCTTGAATGAGCCTCTCTTCTTCTTTTATGGGTTGACAATCTTCTTACTGGACTTCTTTCATTTGAACAATGGTCTTCTCCATTTTAAATTCTACTCATCATCATCAAGTTTCACTTTGCATTAAGAAGCAAAGTGTCCAGTTTGCCCACAACGATAACATCTTAAGGACAACTGTCCTTTTCCCTTCTTAGACCCCTTCTTGAATTTCCTTGTGAAGTAAGCCAACACTTCACCTTCACTTTCTTCCTTATCATCATCATCATCATCATCATTACTAGATGATTCTTCCTCTTCTCTTATCTTCAAGTGTTTCATAGCTTTAAAAGCTGCCTCCTTTGATACCTTTGACGTTAAGGAGCTCTCAGTTGACTTTATTCTCATCTCATATGTAATGAGATTGCACTAGAGATCATGCAGAGACATAGAATTGAGATCTCTACTCTCCTTTATGGCTGCCACCTTTGAGGCAAACTTCTTAGGCAGAATTCTCAAAATTTTCTTCACAATAAATGAGTCCTTCTTGTTCTTTCCATGACTTCTAAGATTGTTTACAACATCAATAACCCTGGTGAAGAACTCTTGGACTATCTTATTCTTCTGCATTCTGAGAGATTCATATCTTTTCTTGAAAACTTGAAACTTGGCCTTATTCATTTTGCCATTACCTTCATAGACTTTCTGCAATTTGTCCTATATCTTCTTAGCAGACTTGCAGTCCATAACTTTAGCATACTCAGCATCTGTCAATACTGAAATGATGATGTTTGAAGCCTTCCCATTTATCTCAAACTGCCTTAATTCCTCTGGGGTTGGATCTTTACCTTTTTTTGGGGCCACAAAACCCTCCTGTATGGCTTTCACCACATTCATACCCATGGTTGCAAATATCACTTGCATTCTCACTCTCCACATATGGTAGTTGGTTCCGTTGAAGATTGGAACCTTCTTACTGTAAGTAGTGCTGGTGCTGGTACCGACGTCCATTTCTCAATATGCTGAACAAGTTAAAACTTCTGAAACCCTTCAAACTAGTACACCAAGCTGTTAAGCTTCAAACTGGTGAACCTGTGCTCTAATACTAATTGAAGTTCCTGACTTCACCCTAAGATTTACTAGTTTGTGATACTAAGAGGGGGGGTGAATCGGTATCACCATAATTCGCAGATATGTGAACAACTTCAACCACTTTTTAAAAGCGAACTCTTTCTCAAATTTGACTAAGGTAGATCTATTGCTACCTATTAATCATAATAGTTCCCAAAGTCACCTTTCAGACACCCTGCCTATTAGGTCTTCGTTAGGTTATGGGTTAGCTGATACTTTTGCTGCGTTCACACAACTCAATTCAAAACACAGAACGTAAAACAAAGTAAGGACACACGAGATTTATGTGGTTCCGTCAACACGACGTATATCCATGGTGGTAGGGACTCTCTCTCTACCGAGACAATCCACTATACTTGACTTGAGAATACTAGTTACAATGGATATCTTAATCCTCTACTCCTTTCACTATTGCAAATACTAAGCAAGTACAATACAAAGAGTCTCACTTACTGTGTCTACCCTTCTTCTAGCTTGTCTTGCCTCTATTGAATTAAAAAGGTTACTTCACTGCCGCTTTGAAGTTCACCACAATGCTCTTTAACCTCTCTTGAAGAAATTTGAAAATACGTTGAGTCCTTTCAATGCTTCACCGAATTCCTTCTCTAGGTTGTGTTAAATAGCTTTTGCTTTCACATCTCATGGTCTCACTGATCTCTAATTTCACGATTTTATTGTCTCATGGCTCGCCTCACGTTTCTGGTTTGTCGTTCTTCATCTCACAGCTTGCCTCACATTTCTAGTTTGGCGTTTCACATCTCATGCACATTTCTAGTTTGCACGCTTTACTGGTTTCATGACTCACGTACGTTTCTGGTTTGCCCTTGTCTGTTTCACACCTCTGTTCTGGTCGTCTTTGACTTTTCTCTTTTGCAACCCTTGTTCTACCATCTAGCCCCGATCTGATTTTAGCCGTATCATCTCTTTTTCGTTCACCCACTTGGCCGTCGCGGATTTCCTCCTTTTTCTGCTGGTGGTCTGCTTTTCTTCATCCTGCCGTCCAGCCCTTGTTCTGCTGTCAGTCTTCTTTGGCCGTATGTTGTTTTCTCTCTTTCAGCCGGTCACTCTATTTGGCCGTTCCGGGTTTTCTCTCCTTCGTTATCCAATCTATTTGGCCGTTATGGGTTTTCTCTCTTTCAACCGGTTGTCTATTTTTTCCGTCCACCCTTCTTTGGTCGTTCCCAAGTTTTCTCTCCTTTCCCGTTTAGCCATATCTCTCTCACTGTCTAGCCGAATCTCTCTATTTTATTGTCCAGCCGGATTTCCTTTGTTCTGCCGACGGTCTCTCTCTCTTCTTTGGGTTGTCGGATTTTTCTCTCCTTTCTGCTAGTCACTATTCTTTGGTCGTGTTGTCTCCTTGTCGACCGCTGGTGTGCCAGTGGTGTGCCGTTCCTTTGCCGTCCACTCTCCTCTTTGGTCATCTCTGTATTTTCTCCCTTTCGACCTGATTGTGTTGTCTGTTTCTCTCTCTACCTCTTTGCCATGTCGAATTTTCTCTCCTTCCCCTGTTCTACTGTCGGCTCACTTGGTTGGTTAAATAGGATTTTGCCGTTTCACTCTTTCGGTTTGCCGTCCAGTCGTCCAACCCCGTTCAGCTGTCTCCTTTTTTCTCTATTTTTGTCGACGGTATATATTTTTGTCCACCTCTTTTTCTAGCCATTCTTGTGTTTCCGTTGTATATGCTCTTTTATGTTGGTCTTACCCTAGTTTTGTCTTCCAAGGTCTTTATATACTCTCTTCTATGAAACCCTAATAGGGCTTATGTGGTGGATTTACGTTCTTGCCCTTACGCGGTGGATTTACTTTCTTGCCTTTCCATGTCGCTTTACTTTCTTGCCCTTCCATGTGGCTTTACTTTCTTGCATACTTAAACCTAGTTGACAACTATTACAACCCATACAAGGCTGTGGGAACAACAATGATGCAAGTCCTTCTGGAATAATCATCAATAAACAAGATGAAGTATCTTTCACCATTCAAACCTTTTATCCTTATCGGTCTACACAAATCAGTATGCACAATGTCAAGTACTGCTTCAGAATTAAAATCTTTGGTCTTATACTACTTTTTGGCATGTTTTCCTTTAGAGCATGCTGAGCAAACATACTCTCTCTCTCTCCTGAGGTCAAGAATGTCTCTAATTGCATGAGTAGTGGTTAGCTTCCTCATGTTCTGTGATAAATGTCCCAGCCTCCTATGCCATAGTTGATTTTCTTCTTCTTTGTTAAGTAAACAGCTGTTTGTCTTGTCCTCGTCAATCACATATAAATTTCCAACTATTCTTTTTCCAGCTGCAACAGTATTGCCTTTTTTACTCTTTACTTGGCAACCTAGTTTTGTAAATATCACTTTATGGTCTTCATTGCATAGTTGGCTGACAGATGCTAGATTATATTTGAGTCCTTTAATATGCAGAACATCTTTCAGCTTCCTTTTTCCAATATTTACCAACCCTTGACCACTGATGTTGAGTAAATCATTATTACCAAACTTGACTCTGCCTTCTCTTGACTTGTTTAGCTTTGATAATTTACTCTTATCTCCTGTCATGTGTGAAGTGCATCCACTATCAAGGATCCACTGCTTATCCTTGTAGTCAGCCTTTAGTGCAATTTCAGCTATATTGGCTATCTCCCTTTTTGCTTTATATTCTTTCCTTTGAACTGGCTTGAAGATAGCTTTCTCCTTTTTCTCAGCTTGGACTGCACCAATTGTTTTTACTGTGCCATCGAGTGCCTTTTCTTGCTCAGTTCTTGGCACTATGGTCACCTGCCCACACCTTTCACACTATTCCAAGTCTACCAATACAACAAACTTGTTCTTTGAAACCATTGGTTTAGGCTTCCACCAATACTCCTTGTTAGTGTGTCCTTGCTTTTTACAGTATGTGCAAGAACTCACGACAGGTGTTCTCCTCTAAATTTTGTATTGTCTCCCCCTATATGCAGCATCAGATCTTCTCAAGTTGGAGATGTATACTCGCCTTCTCTACCAGCATTTACTTGCCTTATGACCCCAAACTCCACAATAAAGACAGTAACCTTGAAACTGCCTCTTCTTGGGTCTAATTACAGCTTGTTTTCTTTTGTTCATTACTTGCTATGTAGGCAAGGTTGCTGGTTTCTTTGCTTGTGTGGCTTTCATTTCAGCCACCTTCTTCTCCTTCTTCTGTTTAGCCATTGCCCTTGGTTGGCTGACTCTTTTTTCTTTCTGAGACATAGCAGCTATGGGCTATTGCTCTTTAACCACATATATCATTTTTGGCCCTGCTTTGGTTTGATAATTGTCTTTTTTTCTTCAGTTATCTTCACCTGAGTCATAGCCTTCTCTTTTAACTTCTGTGGCAAATTCTCACTCTTCTTTTCTCTTCTAGAGCTTGTTTCTCCTACCACTTCAAACTTCTGTAAGTTCTCCTCACTCTTTTTGAGTTGTTGCTAAAGTCTCAGTAACTCTATCTTCATTTCTTCAATTGTTGAAGTCCTTGAGCCAAGCTCTATTGTAAGGTCTTTACATATTCTGATATGTTTTTCAAATCTTCTCTTCAAGTCAATATGTTCAGCCCTTATTTCATCCTTTTGATTTTTAACTTCCTCAGACTTTACTTTAACTTGTTTTATATGAGTCTTCAACCTTTTTATGGTTCTGCCCCTTCTGATTATCTCTTTTAAAGCTACTTCCATCTCAGCTTCAAGATTTGGTTTTTCTTCATCAACCTCCTCTTCTTCTTCAGAGGTTGAACTACCACCTTAAGCTGATGCCATAAAGGCTTGCTCATCTGATGATTCTTCATCTTCCTTCTCATCAGCTTCTTTTATCTAACTCACATAACTCTTGAATGAGCCTTTCTTCTTCTTCTGTGGGTTAGCAGTCTTCTTACTAGACTTCTTTAATTTGAACGATGGTCTTCTCCATTTTAAATTTTGCTCATCATCATCATCCTTATCTTCATCATCAAGTTTCACTTTGCACTGAGAAGCAAAGTGTCAAGTCTACCCACAACCATAACATCTCAAGGAAAATTGTCCTTTTCCATTCTTAGACCCCTTTTTGAACTTCCTTGTGAAGTATGCCACCACTTCACCTTCACTTTCTTCCTCATCATCATCATCATCCTCACTGGATGATTTTTCCTCTTCTTTTATCTTCAAGTGTTTCATAGCTTTGAAAGCTACCTCCTTTGATACCTTTGACGTTGAGGAGTTCTCAGTTGACTTTATTCTCATCTCATATGCAATGAGATTGTGCTGGAGATCATGCAGAGATATAAAATTGAGATCTCTACTCTTCTCTATGGTTGCCACCTTTGAGGCAAACCTCTCAGGCAAAATTCTCAGAATTTTTTTCACAATAGATGAATCCTTTTTGTTCTTCCCATGACTTCTAAGATCATTTACAACATCAATAACCCTAATGAAGAACTCTTGCACTGTCTCATTTTTTTGTATTATGAGAGATTCATATCTTTCCTTAAACACTTGAAGCTTGATCTTCTTTATTCTGCCATCACCTTTATAGACTTTTTGCAGTTTGTCCCATATCTCCTTAGCAGACTTGCAGTCCATAACTTTAGCATACTCAGCATCTGTCAATGCTGAAATGATGACGTTTGAGGCCTTCCCATTTATCTCAAACTGCCTTAATTCCTCTCAGGGGCCACAAAACCCTCTTATACCGCTTTCACCACGTTCATGCCCATAATTGCAAATATCACCTGCATTCTCGCTCTCTACATATGGTAATTGGTTTCGTTGAAGATTGGAACCTTTTTACTGTAAGTAATATTGGTGCTGGTACCAACATCCATTTCTTAGTATGTTGAACACGTTAAAACTTTTGAAACCCTTCAAACTAGTACACCAAGCTATTAAGCTTCAAACTGGTGAACTTGTGCTCTGATACCAATTGAAGTTTTTGACTTCACTCTAGGATCTACTAGTCTATGATATTGAGAGGGGGGTGAATTAGTATCACACTTCTTAAAAACACACTATGATAATTTAAGTCAAAGTATTCTACTTATTTAATACTCTAGCTCTCGTCAATACGCAGGTATGTGAACAACTTCAAACACTTCTTAAAAGCAAACTTTTTCTCAGATTCGACTAAGGTAGATCTATTGTTACCTATTAATCACAATAGTCCCCAAAGTCACCTTTTAGACACCTTGTCTACTAGACAGATCAGATGTTCTTGATTAGGTCTTCTTTAGGTTATGGGTTCGATGATACTTTAACTACGTTCACAACTTAATTCAAAACACAGAATGTAAATCAAAGTAAGGATACAAGAGATTTACGTGGTTCCGTTAATGTGACGTACGTCCACGATGGTAGGGACTCTTCCTCTACTGAGACAATCCACTATATTTGAGAATACTTGTGGTACTCTCGATGTTCACAATGTAGTTACAATGGATGTCTTAATCCTCTATTCCTTTCACTATTGCAAAGCAAGTACAATACGAAGAGTGTCACTTACTGTGTCTACCCTTCTTCTAGCTTGTCTTACCTCTGTTAAGTTGAATAGGTTACTTCACTGCCGCTTAGAAGTCCACCACAACACTCTCTAACCTCTCTTGAAGAAATTTGGAAATACGTTGAGTTCTTTCCAATGCTTCACCGAATTCCTTCTCTATGTTGTTTCACACAACTCCTGCTTTCACCATTTCACAGCTTCACGACTTGCACTCACACTTCTGGTCTGCCATTTCACATCTTGGTCTCACGGCGTCACGCGTTTTGGTATCACGTCAACGTACGTTCTGGTCTCACGTTTCAGATCTGCACCCTTTTCGCTGTTCTCAAGCCTCACGTATACCAGATTTGCTTTCCTCGTTCGTTCACACTTCTTTGGCTATATGGTTTTTCTATCTTTTGTGCCGACTTTATTTTTTTCTCTTGTCTACCACATTTTGTCTTCCAATTTAGGGTTATATTATGATTTACTTTCTTGCCCCTCCATTTAACTTCAAATTACTCTCTTTCCCTTTCATGTGGCTTTACTTTCTTGCCCCTCTATGCAGCTTCAAATTAATCTCACACTTAAATCTAGTTGACAACAATTACAACCCAATAAGGCTATAGGAATAATACACTTTCTATAAAAATAATATGGCTAAGATATTTTACTATTTAGTTACAAAAAATGAGTATCATAGTTCATAAATATGACAAATGAGTATCATAAGAAGAACTATACACCAAAATATCATCAAAAAAATATTTAGATAAACTTATGTAAATATGGTTAGATATGTCATTCATTAAGCTTTGAAATATTAAAGGAGTATTAATAAGTCCAAATGACATAACTAAGAACTTGTAATAATTATTATGTATCCTAAAAGCTATATCATGAATATTTTCTTCATAAACCCAAATCTGATGATAACATAATCTTAAATTAAGTTTAATGAATAGTTAAGTACTTCCAACTCATCTAGTAGGCCATTAACAATAGAAATATGATATTTATCCTTCATAATAATGTGGATAAGTGTTGATAGTCTATATAAATCTTCCAAAATCCATCTTTTTCCTTTATTAAGAAAATAAGAAAGGAGCAAAGACTAACATTATGTTTAATGATGTCAATTTCCAATATCTCCTTCACAAATTTCTTAATCTTTTCATTTTGAAATAGGATGGTGATAAGGTTAGACATTAGTAGTGCACTCCCATACATTAAAGGAATACAATAATCATATGCCCTCTTTGGAAGTAAACCTATGGACTAAGTAAATAAATTAAAGAATTCAACCAATAATGCATCAACTACTTTTTCCTTCATAGAATGAGAATCTCTCTTTGTCCCACTTTTCATAAGACTCTCTATCTAATTACTTATGAAAATAGTGATTTTGCCATCATAACTTCCTTGCAACTTTACCACATGCCTATTCAATAGAAACTTTATTGTTAATTTAAAAAGGTTCCAAGTTAGAATTTTTAAGGTTTGTAACTAATTATGCCAAAAATAATCTCATAATTTTTTAAAGGTAACAAAAAGAGATTAATGTAAATAGTTTGACCTTGCAATAAAAGCTTTACTTTTATACACTTTCCATGACAAGTCAAATTTCTCGCATATGCATGCTTCAAAGTAAACTTGTTATAGTTTTCTATTTAAAAAGGAATTTTTTTAGCAATGTTTTCATCAATAAAATTATTGGTATTACCTAAATTAACTTATACCACTACTAGTCATCTTTTGAGAGATCTGTTAATTTTCTAAGTTTATGAATTAAAATATTTTACCAAAGTATGAAGTCTATGCTCATCCATATATTCAACATAAATGTCATCATTATCTACATACACATCATTTGCCTTAATAGCTTCCTCAACTTGCTCAAACATTAAAAACTTTCTTTGTTTACATTGATACTTTTTATGCCACTTCTCGTATAGTGCTACGATAATGCCTTTATGATTCACTTTTTTAGCTACTTTTAAGTTAAGCATTTGGTGTTAGTCATATGAATTGAAGAAGATAAATTAGTGTTACCATCAATAGGTTTGTTGGCTCTTTTAGCAATTGGGCAACAATTTTTAATGCTTAACTTATCTTTTTTTAGGTAAGCAAAGGAGATAACCATGACCATTGTTCATGGTATACAAGCTTTGACTTCACATTTGATATTGAAAATAAGTCCTTCAATGGACATTCCCACTAATTGCCTTCCTTACCAATCTTTAGCTTGATTGGTGAGTCATTTAAGATGACTATGATATCTTAAGACAGTTGATGTTTAATGGATTTTTGTGAACTTTTTATCAAAGTCATGATATTTTAAAGGCCTAAAACACACACATGAAAGCCTTTGGCAAAATTGGCCAAAGTCAAAACTTTAACATAAGTTTTGAACCAATTATATCATTGAATAGCGTCACCCTTTAATTGAATAAAGACAATTCCTACCTTAGAGTCTTTTATCATGTAATGGAAATTAAAATATTTTTCATCTTTATAAATTCAACCTATAAAATGACTTTTATCCTAACTAGAAAATTTTACCTTTATGTATAGTTATGTATAATCACAGTTAATGCCTCCAAAAGACTCCATTGGTTTTTTTTGTATACTAGTGGATCAAGAAGTAACATCTCTTAAATGGTTTTTTTGTACAACAAGGACCATTTATTTAACCCTTTTAAATGACTTATGTATAAGAGATATTAATTCTTTAATATAAGATATTTTAGTATCAAAATTAGATGAGTTGTATGAAGACTTGGGTTGAGCCCATCTTTGATGGCTAATGTTGGATTTGTTGTCAACACCATTTCACTTGGTTATATGTGTTGATTTGATATTATGAATGTCATTGAGATGTAGCGAGGTCATTGGGAAAAAATGGTAATGATAGGTTAACCTTGGCATTGAAGAGTCAATGTTAACTGTTAACCCTAAATTTTAGGGGTCAAGATTGACTGTTGACTGTTGACTGTTGGCTCTAAATTTTAGGAAGTCAATGTTGACCATTGACCCTAAATTTTAGGATATAAATCTAGCCGTTGATTGTAGGGCAACACGTGGGAATTAACGATGACCATTGATGATCGTGTAGCCCTAATCCTAAGACTTTATAAATGCCTTTAGATGTCTTGCAAAAAGAAATTAAGGGGCTACAGAAAATTGAGTGAACAACAAAGAAAGAGGTGAATAGTAAAGAGGAGGTAGCCACAAAGCAAGGGGCAGCTGACAAAGGAGAGAGTAGCAGCCACTGAGGAAAGAATGCAAGGTAGCCAACCAAGGAGAGGAAGAAAGAAAGCAAGGGGCAACTGCCCAAGGAAAGTGCAGCAGCCACCAAGGAAAGAAGGCAAGGTAGCTGGCCAAGAAGAGAGCAACAGCATTTTGAAGAGGTTTCCTTATACCAGTAGCATGTCCAAGAGGCTTCCTAGTAGTAGCAGCAGCACATCCAGGAGACTTCCTAACAACAGCAGGAGGTCCAAGAGGGTTTACCAGTAGCAGTAGACATCCCTGCAGGTCTAGGAGGGTACACCAATACTAGCAGCACGTTCCTACACATCTAGGAGGGTATACCAGTAGTAGCAGCACGTCCTTGCACATCTAAGAGAGTATACCAATACCAGCAGCACCTCAGGAGGCTTCCCAACAGCAAAAGCATGTCCCAGAATCAAGCAAAAAATCAAAACAGGTTCGGGAATCAGTAGCCACCTGTAGAAAGTGTAGTAGTAGGTCCATAAATCACCAGTAAACCAGTAGCAGGGCAAGAAATTTGCTGTAGCGCGTGGGGAGACACAGTATAGCACGTGCAGACAGTAGCAACAATGAGTATAGACAACATTAACAGTGCACACAGATAGCAGTGGACAGACACAGCAGTGCGTATGGATAGCATTAACAGCACGTACAAACAACATTAACAGTGCACACGGACAGCAACGGACAGATGCGACAATGCATACGGATAGCATTGGCAGTGCTTACGGACAGCATTAGCAGAGTGTGCGGACAACAGAAGCAAATAGCATTAACAGCATGTACAGACAACATTAACAACACACATGGATAACAGTGGATAGATGTGACAGTGCATACGGATAGCATTGGCAGCGCTTATGGACAACATTAGCAGAGTGTGTGGACAAAAGCAGCAGCGTGTGCAAATAGCAGTGGCAGCGTGCAGGTAGCACCGATAACGGGGTGAGATAACACCGGCAATGAAGGAAGGAGAAGATCCATATTTTGCTTTAGCAGACTGTACACATTGAGCGATTGTTCTCTAGGAAATGTTTTTTCATAAACTCTTGATAAATTTGTTGAAAAATACGGTGGGATACCTTTGGAGTGATCAGGAGATCAACTCCCTGATTGAGAGATCATTGTAAGTGGTTAAGGAGTAGTCCTTCCACAAGTAGTGAAGGAGTGATCCTTCCATAACATTAGTGTATCCCTCGATAACAAGAGTAGATTATGTGATTTAGGAGTAATCCTATCACACTGTGAACGTATTTCACACATTGTGAGTGAACCACGTAAAAATTGTCGTGTGTTGTTGGGCACTTGCGCATTGTTTCTTATTTGTACGGTCACACTCACATAAAGAAAAATTAAAAATTGGATCATCGGCTTTAACAAGCCATAGAAGTTAAATCCAAATCGATTTGTAAAAGGAGGATATCTCACACTAATTCAACCCCCTCTTAGTGTGAGACCTAAACTGGTTCTCATCAACTTAATGTTGGATTACAAATCAACGATGCCAAAATTTTTCTTTTTTTGTTGAGTGAGAAGCATAAACTGAATGATTTTTTTTAAAATGTTAGAGATATGGAAAATAAACGAAATCCTTAAGAATACTATTGTGATACCACATGATGTGAAATTAGAGATTAAAAATTAAAAAATATTAAAAATAAAGAGATAACTGATTGATTTCTTTGAGGTTATTACCCTCTAAGAAGTTAAAAGGTTTGATATATTTTATTGCTTAAATGAAAAAGTTATAACTTAAAAATTTGACTTAATGAATTAGGAAAAATCTATTCCTAAAAGAGACTTTATTCTTAAAACTAATTATGTTTACTAATATAAAAATAATAAAAGATAAATATTAAATACTATAATTAATAATAATAATAATTTCTGAATCAAAAGAATTCTATTAGTATACATAAGTAAGTAAAAGAATGGGACTTGATGATCCTAATTTAAGTTTTAGGCAGATTCAAAGATTATAATTAGTGGCGATATGTTATATGTAATTAATAAAATAATAATTAAAAAATAAAATAAAAAATGTAAAAAATTATTGGTATTATTTCTTATATAAATGAAAGAGATAAAGAAAGGAATGAAAGAGTGAGGGAGAAATGAATTAGATTGATAAAAAAGAGATAATGTTGTTCTCATAGCCTTGTATGGATTGTAATTGTTGTCAACTAGATTTAAGTATGTAAAAAAGTAAAGCCACATGGAGGGATAAGAAAGTAAAAGCCACATAGAGGGGCAAGAACGTAAATCCGCCACGTAAGCCCTATTAGGGTTTTATGGAAGAGAGTATATAAAGACCTTGGAAGACAAAATTAGGGTAAGGCCAACATAAGAAAGCATTTGGTAAACACAAAGAGGGCAAGGTTAGCCAAAACATAAGAGAGAAAATGTTGGAAGAGCAACCGGCCGAACAACACAACCCTAAACGGCAAAACCACTAAACACAAAGAGAGGGTACACGGCAAGAAGAGAGGGTAACTGTCCAAGCAAGAGAAATCGTCCAAAGGAGACAATCGGCCAAAGGAGACAAATGTCCAAACACAACCATTCGGCCAACATAAGAGAAACTGGTAAGCTAGGGTATTCGGCCAATCAACCTTAGACATCCAAGCAAGGAGACAACTGGCTAAGCAAGGAGGTGAACGTCCAAACCAACCTACACAACCAAATAAGGTGAACGTCCATACAATCCTACACAACAAAGCACAACCAATGGCAAAAATGTGGACAGCCAAGCCAAGAGATTGTTGTTCCCACAACTTTGTATAGGTTGTAATTGTTGTCAACTAGGTTTAAGTGTGCAAGAAAGTAAAGTCATATGGAAGGGGAAGAAAGTAAATCCACATGGAAGGGTAAGAACGTAAATCCGCATGGAGGGGCAAGAATGTAAATCCGCATGGAGGGGCAAGAAAGTAAATCTGCTGTGTAAGGGCAAGAACGTAAATCCACCATTTAAGCCCTATTAGGGTTTCATGGAAGAGATATATAAAAGTTTTGGAAGACAAAGAATAGGGAGTTGGCAATATTGAGCATTCAGCAAAACCTAGACAATCGACCAACCAAAGAGAACACCAAACCCTACATAGAAGAACACCACCTGCAAAGGGAAAGAGTGGCCGTAGTGAATAGTTTTGTTGGAATTGAACATTATCGTTGGAAATTGAACAGTGTATCCAGCAGGGCAAAACCTAGAGAGAGAAACTATCAAACACTTGGAAGAGAGAGAGAAAATAGTAGCCGTTGATGGGAAGGAGAAGAAAATGCAGCCATCAATGGTCGAAAAATTGAGCAAAAATGGCAAATACATTGAGAGAGAAGGAGGCGGCCGATGGGGGGCTGAACGTTGAATGTAAGACGGTCGAAAGGCGGCTAACGAAGGTGACGAGAGAGTGAAAAGCCAGACCATCGGAGTGAGAAACCTAACACAGCTAGACAGCCGAAGGTGGGTGGACGGCAAAGACCTATACGGCCAAATAGGGAAGAGAGAAACTCGATGGCCAAATTTGAGTAAACCGGCGGGAAGAGAGAGAAACCCGATGCTGAATGGAAAAGTGAAATCTAGTAAGAGAGAGAAATCTGGCAGGACGGTAAGAGAAATTTGGTGGTAAGAGAGAGAAATCCGGTAGTATGAGAGAGAAATCCAGTGGTAAGAGAGAGAAATCCAGCTAGACAGCAAGAGAGAGAGAAACAGACAGGCGAGCCATGAGATAGTGAGATCGTGAGACAAGGAGACGGGGAGACAGTGAGACGGTGAAAGTAGGAGTTATGTGATACAACATAGAGAAGGAATTCAGCGAAACATTGAACTCAACGTATTTCCAGACTTCTTCAAGAGAGGTTAAAGAGTGTTACGATGAACTTTTAAGCAGCAGTGGAGCAGCTTGTCAATTCAACAGAGGCAAGATAAGCTAGAAGAAAGGTAGACACAGTAAGTGACACTCTTTGTATTGTACTTGCTTAGTAATTGCAATAGTGAAAAGAGTAGAGAATTAAAGACATCCATTGTAACCTGTATTCATAAGTATAGTGGATAGTCTCGCTAAGGGAGAGTCCCTACCACTGTGGATAGTCTCACGTTAACGGAACCACGTAAATCTTATGTGTCCTTAATTTGCTTTACGTTCTATGCTTTGAATTGAGTTATGAACGTAGCTAAAGTATCAGCTAACCCATAACCTAACGAAGACCTAAACAAGAACATTTGTATTGTCTGTTAGGCAAGGTGTCTGAAAGGTGACTTTAGGGACTATTGTGATTAATAGGTAGCAATAGATTTACCTTAGTCGAGTCTGAGAAAGAGTTCGCTTTTAAGAAGAGATTGAAATTGTTCACTTACCTGCGAATTGCGAATTGTGGTGATACTGATTCACCCCCCTCTCAATATCACAAACTAGTAGATCCTAAGGAGAAGTTGGGAACTTCAATTGGTATCTGAGCACAGGTTCACCAGTTTGAAGCTTAACAGCTTGGTGTACTAGTTTGAAGGGATCTAGAAGTTTGACTTGTTCAGCATACTGAGAAATGGAAGTCGGTACTAGCACTAGCACCACTTACAGCAAGAAGGTTCCAATGTTCAACGGAACCAACTACCATATGTGGAGAGTGAGAATGCCTGTGGTATTTGCAACCATGGGCATGAATGTGGTGAAATGCGTACATAAGGATTTTGTGGCTCTGAAAGAAGGTAAAGACCCAACCCCAAAGGAGTTAAGGCAGTTTGAGATAAATGGGAAGACCTCAAACATCATCATTTCAGCATTGACAGATGCTGAGTATGCTAAAGTGATGGAGTGCAAATCTGCTAAGGAGATATGGGACAGATTGTAGAAGGTCTATGAAGGTAACGACAGAATGAAGAAGGCTAAGCTTCAAGTGTTTAAGGAGAGATATGAATATCTAAGAATGCAAAAGAATGAGATAGTCCAAGAGTTCTTCACCAAGGTTATTGATGCTGTGAACGACCTAAGAAGTCATGGGAAGAATAAGAAGGACTCATCTGTTGTGAAGAAGATTCTGAGAATTCTACCTGAGAGGTTTGCCTCAAAGGTAGCAGACATATAGGAGAGTAGAGATCTTAATTTTATGTCTGTGTATGATTTCCAGTGCAATCTCATTGCATATGAGATGAGGATAAAGTCAGCTAAAAGCTCTGCAACAACAAAGGTATCAAAAGAGGCAGCTTTCAAAGCTATGAAGCACTTGAAGATAAAAGAAGTGAAAGAATCATCCAGTGAGGAGGATGATGATGTGGATGAGGAAGAAAGTGAAAGTGAAGTATTGACTTATTTTACAAGGAAATTCAAAAAGGGGTTTAAGAAGGGAAAAGGACAATTGGCCTTGAGATGTTATCATTGTGGGCAGACTGGACACTTTGCCTCTCAGTGCAAAGTGAAACTTGATGATAAAGATGAGGATGGTGATGATGAGCAGAATTCAAGATGGAGAAGATCATCAGTCAAATCAAAGAAGTCCAGCAAGAAGACTGCTAACCCACAGAAGAAGAAGAGAGCCTCATTCAAGAGCTATGTGAGTCAAATAAAAAAAATTGATAAGGTGGAAGATGAAAACTCATCAGATGAGCATGTCTTTATGGCATCAACACAAGGTGGTAGCTTAACCTCTGAAGGGGAAGAGGAGGTTGATGAAGAAGAGCCAGATCTTGAAGCTAAGCTAGAAGCAACTTCAAAGGAGATAGTCAGAAGGGGCAGAACCATAAGAAGGTTAGAGGCCCATAGAAAACAAGTTGAAGCTAAGTCTGAGGAAGCTGAAAGTCAAAAGGATGAAATAAGGGCTGAGCATATTGACTTGAAGAGAAGATTTGAAGAACATATCAAGATATGTGAAGACCTTACAATGGAACTTGGTTCAACGGCTTCAAAAATTGAAGGAATGGAGAAAGAGTTGCTGGAACTTCAACAACAACTCAAAAGTAGTGAAGAGAACTTGCAAAAGCTTGAAATGATAAGAGAAACAAGTTTTGCAAAAGGAAAGAAGAATGAAGAGAAAGTGTAGCAATCTGAGGTTGCATTGAATAAAGGTAATAAGAATGTGCCATAGAAGTTGAAAGAGAAGGTTGTGACTCAGGTGAAGATAACTGAAGAAAAGAAGACAGTTATCAAACTAAAACCAAGGCCAAAAATGATGGATGTGGTTAATGAGTAGCAGCCTATAGCTGCTACGTCTTAGAAAGAAAAGAAAGTCAGCCAGTAGAGGCCTACGACTGAATAGAAGAAGGAGAAGAAGGTGACTGAAATGAAAGTCACATAAGCAAAGAAGCTAGCTACTGTGCCTACACAGCAAGTGATGAACAAGAAAAGACAAGCTGTGATCAGACCCAAGAAGAGGCAGTTTCAAGGTCATTGCCTGTATTATGGAGTTTTGGGTCATAAGGCGAGTAACTGTTGATGGAGAAGGCCAGTATATGTCTCCAATTTGAGAAGATACGATGCTGTATACAGGGAGAGACAATACAAAATTCAAAGAACACTTATCATGAGTTCTTGCACATACTGTAAAAGGCAAGGACATATTGACAAGGAGTGTTAGTGGAAGCCCAAACCAGTAGCTTTAGAGAATAAGTTTGCTATATTGGCAGACTTGGAACAGTGTGAAAGGTGTAGGTAGGATGGCCATAATGCCAAGAGATGCATGACACTTCTCCCTGAGCAAGAGAAGGCACTTAATGGCATAGTGAAAACAAGCGGTGCAGTCAAAGCTGAGAAAAAGGAGAAAGCTATCTTCCAGCCAGTTCAAAAAAAAAATATAAAGCAAAAAGGGAGGTGGCTAATATAGCTGAAATTGCATTAAAGGCTGATTGTAAGGATAAGCAATGGATCCTTGATAGTGGATGCACTTCGCATATGATGGGAGACAAGAGTAAGTTATCAAAGCTAAACAAATCAAGAGAAGGTAGAGTCAAGTTTGGCAATGATGATTCACTCAACATCAGTGGTCAAGGGTTAGTGAATATTGGAAAAGGAAAGTTGAAAGATGTTCTCCACGTTGAAGGACTCATATATAATCTAGCATTTGTCAGCCAATTATGCAACGACGACCACAAAGTGATATTCACAAAAATAAGTTGCCAAGTAAAGAGTAATGTTGTTCCCACAGCCTTGTATGAGTTGTAATTGTTGTCAACTAGGTTTAAGTGTGCAAGAAAGTAAAGCCACATGGAAGGGTAAGAAAGTAAATTCACCGTGTAAGCCATATTAGGGTTTCATATAGTAGAGTATATAATGGTCTTGGAAGACAAAGAACAAGGAGTTGGCAATATTGAGCATTCAGCAAAACCTAGACAACCGACTAACCAAAGAGAACACCAAACCCTACACGGAAGAACACCACCGGACGAAGAGAGTGAACAGTAATCGCATAGTGAAGCCATTGGACGAAGAGAGAGAAAATGCTTGGAAGAGAGAGAAAGGCCATCGTCAGAGATAGGAGAGAAACAAACATAATGGCAAGACGGTCGGCGAGGAGACAGCACGACACACGGTAACCTTACACCATCTGTAGAAAAAAGAGACAATCGAAACGGCTAGTGAAGGGGGGCGACGGCAGAACGATATGGAAAAGAGAGAGAACCATCGGCAAAAACAAAACCGTCGAGAGAAAGAAAGAGTCGACGGGAAGAAAAGAAAGAGAAACCCGATGGCCAGAACAGAGGAGTCGATGGGAAGGAGAGAAAGAAAACCCGGTTCAGCCAACCAAGTGAGCTAACAAGAGAACAGGGAAGAGAGAGAAAAGAAGGAGAAAAATCATACACGGTCAGATCGGAGACCGTTGGCAAGAAGAAGAGTTACAACTAGACGGGGCTGGACAGCAAGACGAAGAAAAGCAGACCACCGGCATAAAAGGAAGGAAATCCGACCAAGTGGGTGAACGGAAAAGAGAAATCCGGTGAAGAGAGAGAAATCCAGTGAGAAGAGAGAGAAATCCTGCTGGACAGCAAGAGAGAGAGAAACGAACAGGCGAGCCGTGAGATAGTGAGATTGTGAGACAAGGAGACAGGTGAGACCATAAGACAGTGAAAGCAGGAATTGTGTGAAACAACGTAGAGAAGAAATTCAGCGAAGCATTGAACTCAACGTATTTCTAGACTTCTTCAAGAGAGCTTAGAGAGCATTGTGGTGAATTTCTAAGCGGCAGTGGAGCAGCCTTTCAATTCAACAGAGGCAAGACAAGCTAGAAGAAGGGTAAACACAATAAGTGACACTCTTTGTATTATACTTGCTTAGTAATTGCAATAATGAAAGGAGCAGAGAATTAAAGACATCCATTGTAACCTGAATTCTCAAGTATAGTGGATAGTCTTGGTAAGGGAGAGTCCCTACCACTGTCAATGTACGTCACGTTGACGGAACCACGTAAATCTCATGTGTCCTTAATTTGCTTTACGTTCTGTGTTTTGAATTGAGCTGTGAACGCAGCTAAAGTATCAGCCAACCCATAACCTAACGAAGACCTAAATAAGAACATCCGTATTGTATATTAGGCAAGGTGTCTGAAAGGTGACTTTGGGGACTATTGTGATTAGTAGGTAGCAATAGATCTACCTTAGTCGAGTCTGAGAAAGAGTTCGCTTTTAAGAAGAGGTTAAAGTTGTTCACTTACCTGCGAATTGCGAATTGTGGTGATATTGATTCACCACCCCTCTCAGTATCACAAACTAGTAGATCTTAGGGGGAAGTCGAGAACTTCAATTGGTATCAGAGCACTGGTTCACTAGTTTGAAGCTTAACAGCTTGGTGTACTAGTTTGAAGGGATCTAGAAGTTTGACTTATTTAGCATATTGAGAAATGGAAGCTGGTACCAACACTAGTACCACTTACAGCAAGAAGGTTCCAATCTTCAACGGAACCAACTACCACATGTGGAGAGCGAGAATGCAAGTGGTCTTTGCAACCATGGGCATGAACATGGTGAAATGCATACAAGAGGGTTTTGTGGCTCCGGAAGAAGGTAAAGACCTAACCCCAGAGGAGTTAAGGCAGTTTAAGATAAATGGGAAGGCTTCAAACATCATCATTTCAGCATTGACAGATGCTGAATATACTAAGGTTATGGACTGCAAATCTGCTAAGGAGATATGGGACAAATTGCAGAAGATCTATGAAAGTGATGGTAGAATAAAGGAGGCTAAGTTTCAAGTGTTCAAGGAGAGATATGAATCTCTCATAATGCAAAAGAATGAGACAGTCCAAGTGTTCTTCACCAGGGTTATTAATGCTGTGAACGACTTAAGAAGTCATGGGAAGAACAAAAAGGACTCATATATTATGAAGAAGATTCTGAGAATTCTGCCTGAGAGGTTTGCCTCAAAGGTAGCAGCCATAGAGGAGAGTAGAGGTCTCAATTCTATGTCTCTGCATGATCTTCAGTGCAATCTCATTGCATATAAGATGAGGATAAAGTCAGTTGAAAGCTCTACAACAACAAAGGTATCAAAAGAGGTAGCTTTCAAAGCTATGAAGCACTTAAAGATAAAAGAAGAGGAAGAATCATCCAGTGGGGATGATGATGATGATGATGAGGAAGAGGAAAGTGAAGGTAATGTATTGGATTACTTCACAAAGAAATTCAAAAAGGGGTTTAAGAAGGGAAAAAGACAATTAGCCTTAAGATGTTATCGTTATAGGCAAACTGGACACTTTGCTTCTCAGTGCAAAGTGAAACTTGATGATGAAGATTAGGATGGTGATGATGAGCAAAATTCAAGATGGAGAAGATCATCATTCAAATCAAAGAAGTCCAGCAAGAAGACTGCCAACCTATAGAAGAAGAAGAGAGCCTCATTCAGGAGCTATGTGAGTTAAATAAAAGAAGCTGATGAGGAGGAAGATGAAGACTTATCAGATGAGCACGTCTTTATGGCATTAGCACAAGGTGGTAGCTCAACCTCTGAAGAGGAAGAGGAGGTTGATGAAGAAGAGCCAAATCTTGAAGCTGAGCTGGAAGCAACTTCAAAGGAGATAGTTAGAAGGGGCAGAACCATAAGAAGGTTAAAGGCCTATATAAAACAAGTTGAAGCTACGTCTGAGGAAGTTGAAAGTCAAAAGGATGAAATAAGGGCTGAGCATATTGACTTGAAGAGATGATTTGAAGAACAAATCAACATATGTGAAGACCTTACAATGAAGCTTGGTTCAAGGGCTTCAAAAATTGAAGGAATGGAGAAAGAGTTTCTGAGACTCCAACAACAACTCAAAAGTAGTGAAGAGAACTTGCAGAAGCTTGAAATGATAGGAAAAACAAGTTTTGCAAAAGGAAAGAAGAATGTAGAGAAAGTGCAGCAATCTAAGGTTGTATTGGCTAAAGAAAATAAAAATGTGTCACAGAAGTTGAAAGAAAACGTTGTGACTCAGAAGAAGATAGTTGAGTATAAAGAAGATTTGAAGAAGCAACCTAAGGTGGCAAACAAAAAGGAAGAAAAGAAAGTCAGCCAGCAGAGGGCTACGACTGAACAGAAGAAGGAGAAGAAGGTGGTTGAAATGAAAGTCACACAAGCAAAAAAGCCAGCTACTTTGCCTACATAGCAAGTAATGAATAAAAGAAGACAAGCTGTGATCAAACCCTAGAAGAGGCAGTTTCAAGGTCATTGCCTTTATGGTGGAGTTTGGGGTCATAAGGCGAGTAATTGCTGGTGGAGAAGGCTAGTATATGTCTCTAACTTGAGAAGATATGATGCTGTATACAAGGGGAGACAATACAAAATTCAGAGGAGAACACCTGTCGTGAGTTCTTGCACATGCTGTAAAAAGTAAGGACACACTAACAAGGAGTGTTAGTGGAAGCCCAAACCAGTGGTTTCAAAGAACACGTTTGCTGTATTAGCAGACTTAGAGCAGTGTGAAAGGCGCAGGCAAGATGACCATAATACCAAGAGATGCATGACACTTCTCCCTGAACAAGAGAAGGCACTCAATGGCACAATGAAAACAAACGGTGTAGTCAAAGCTGTGAAAAAGGAAAAAGTTATCTTCCAACTAGTTTAAAAGAAGGAATATAGAGCAAAAAAGGAGGTAGCTAATATAGTTGAAATTGCACTAAAGGCTAACTACAAGGATAAGTAGTGGATCCTTAATAGTGGATGCACTTCACACATGACGGGAGACAAAAGTAAATTGTCAAAGCTAAACAAGTCAACAGAAGGTAGAGTCAAGTTTGGCAATGATGATTCACTCAACATCAGTGGTCAGGGGTTAGTAAACATTGGAAGAGGAAAGCTGAAAGATGTTCTGCATATTGAAGGACTCAGTTATAATCTAGCATCTGTCAGCAAACTATGCAATGACGAACATAAGGTAATATTCACAAAAATAGGTTGCCAGGTAAAGAGTAAAGAAGGCAATACTGTTGCAGTTGGGAAGAAAATAGCTGGAAATTTGCATGTGATTGATGAAGAAAGAGATCCTCTTGCAACTAAGACTGTGCAAGAAAGAAAGCCAAAGAAAACGTGGACTAGTGCTTATCAAGAAAATCAGATCACAGGTGACCCATCAGTAGGAGTTACAACAAGAAGAAGAATTGTGGGAGCTACTGCTTCACTCTCACAAGTTGAACATAAATCTGTTGAAGAGGCTACATAAGATCTAACTAAATCTCTGTCCACAAAGCTGTTTGAAAAGCACAGAATGAGTCTATCTATGCGAATGCCTCCTCAAGCTTGAAAATCAGGTGAATCCTCCATCTCTACTTTGCGAGTTTTTCAAATTTGTAATTGGTTGGCAAAGGGGGAGAGAAGCAACAATGCAGGGGGAGCTGTTAAGAAAGGGAGAGTGCATATTTAGGGGGAGTTGAAACTGCTGCATAGTGACTTTTGTTATAAGTGCTGCCAATAATTACAAAGGGGGAGATTGTTGTTCCCACAGCCTTGTATGGGTTGTAATTGTTGTCAACTAGGTTTAAGTGTGCAAGAAAGTAAAGCCACATGGAAGGGTAAGAAAGTAAATTCAAAGCGTAAGCCCTATTAGGGTTTCATGGAGTAAAGTATATAATGGTCTTGGAAGACAAAGAACAAAGAGTCGGCAATATTGAGCATTTAGCAAAACCTAGACAACCGATCAACCAAAGAGAACACCAAACCCTACACGGAAGAACACCACCGGACGAAGAGAGTGAACAGTAACCGCACAATGAAGCCATTGGATGAAGAAAGAAAAAATGCTTGGAAGAGAGAGAAAGGTCGTCATCGGAGATAGGAGAGAAACAGACATAATGGCGAGACGGTCGGTGAAGAGACAACACGGCACACATCAACCCTACACCATTAGTAGAAAAGAGAGACGATTGAAATGGCTGGTGAAGGGGGGTGACGGCAGAATGATACGGAAGAGAAAGAGAACCGTCGACAAAAACAAAACCATCATGAGAGAGAAAGAGAAACCCGACCGCCAGAATAGAGTCGACTGTATGGAGAGAAAGAAAACCCGGTTTAACCAACCAAGTGAGCTGACGGCAGAACAGGGAAGAGAGAGAAAAGAAGGAGAAAAATCATACACGGTCAAATTGGAGACCGTCGGCAGGAAGAAGAGTTACGGCTAGATGGGGCTGGACGACAGGACGAAGAAAAGCAGACCACCGGCAGAAAAGGAAGGAAATCTGACCAAGTGGGTGAACGAAAAAGAGAAATCTGGTGAAGAGAGAGAAATCTGGCAGGAAGAGATAGAAATCTAGCGAGAAGAGAGAGAAATCTAGCTAGATAGCAAGAGAGAGAAATGGACAAGCGAGCCGTGAGACAGTGAGATTGTAAGAAAAGGAGACGAGTGAGATCGTAAGACAGTGAAAGCAGGAATTGTGTGATACAACGTAGAGAAGGAATTCAGCGAAGCATTGAACTCAACGTATTTCTAGACTTCTTCAAGAGAGCTTAAAGAACGTTGCGATGAACTTCTAAGCGGCAGTAGAGTAGCCTTTCAATTCAACAGAGGCGAGACAAGTTAGAAGAAGGGTAAACACAGTAAGTGACACTCTTTGTATTGTACTTGCTTAGTAATTGCAATAGTGAAAGGAGCAGAGAATTAAAGACATCCATTGTAACCTAAATTCTCAAGTATAGTGGATAGTCTTGGTAAGAGAGAGTCCCTACCACCGTGGATGTACGTCACGTTGACGGAACCATGTAAATCTCATGTATCCTTAATTTGCTTTACGTTCTGTGTTTTGAATTGAGTTGTGAACACAGCTAAAGTATCAGCCAATCCATAACCTAACGAAGACCTAAACAAGAACATTTGTATTGTCTATTAGGTAAGGTGTCTAAAAGGTGACTTTGGGGACTATTGTGATTAATAGATAGTAATAGATCTACCTTAGTCGAGTCTGAGAAAAAGTTCACTTTTAAGAATAGGTTAAAGTTGTTCACTTACCTGCAAATTGCGAATTGTGGTGATACTGATTCACCCCCCCTCTCAGTATCATAAATTAGTAGATCCTAAGGAGAAGTCAGGAACTTCAAGTAAAGAAGGCAATACTGTTGCAGCCGGGAATAGAACAGCTGAAAATTTGTATGTGATTGATGAGGACAAGACGAACAGCTGTATACTTACAAAAGAAGAAGAAAACCAACTATGGCATAGGAGGCTAGGACACTTATCACAAAAGAACATGAGGAAGCTAACCACTACTCATGCAATCAGATACATTCCCAACCTCAGGAGAGAGAGAGAGAGAGAGTATGTTTGCTTAGCATGCTCTAAAGGAAAACATGCCAAAAAGTAGTACAAAACCAAAGAGTTCAGTTCTGAAGCAGTACTTGACATTGTGCATACTGATTTGAGTGGACCGATGAGGATAAAAGGGTTGAAAGGTGAGAGGTACTTCATTTTGTTTGTTGATGATTATTCGAGAAGGACTTGCCTCGTGTACCTCAAACACAAGTCAGAAGTTTTGAATTGCTTCAAGAGATATAGAAGATTGGCTAAAAATGACAATGGAAGGAAGATCAAAGTATTGAGGTCAGATCAAGGCACTGAATTTACAAATGAAGCTTTTGAAGATTACCTTGAGAAGCATGGTATTCATCATCAGATGGCAGCAGCAAGAACACCTTAATAGAATTGGGTGGTTGAGAGGAAGAATAGAGCTGTGGTTGAAATGGCAAGAACTCTACTGCTGGAATCCAAGCTCTACACAAGATTTTGGACAGAAGCAACATTTACAACCGTACATCTACTAAACAAAGTATTACTAAGGCCCAATACTGATAAGACTCCATATGAGCTATAGAGTGGAAAGAAGACAACAGCCAAGTATCTTAGAGTTTTTAGCAGCCCATGTTTTGTGAAGAACAAGGAGCAAAACTTGGGAAAATTCAACGTTAGGTCTGATGAAGGCATCTTTATGGGATACTCAGAAAAGACAAAAGGTTATAGAGTTTTCCTGCATAAGTTAGGAAAAGTGATTACTTCCAGTGATGTGAGAATAGATAAGAACTGGAAAACAATGCAGAATGGAGAAGCTAAGAACAATGAAGAAGATGACTTCAATATACATGAAGAATCAGACCAACCTGATAAAAAGGAACAAAAAGTAAGTTCAGACTCAGAGAAGAGTGAGTTTGAAGATGAAGAAAGAGATCCTCTTGCAACTAAGACTGTGCAAGAAAGAAAGCCAAAGAAAAAGTGGACTAGTGCTCATCAAGAAAATCAGATCACAAGTGACCCATCAGTAGGAGTTACAACAAGAAGAAGAATTATAGGAGCTACTGCTTTACTCTCACAAGTTGAACATAAATCTGTTGAAGAGGCTACACAAGATCTAACTAAATCTCTGTCCACAAAGCTATTTGAAAAGCACAGAATGAGTCTATCTGTGCAAATGTCTCCTCAAGCCTAAAAATCAGGTGAATCCTCCATCTCTACTTTGCGAGTTTTTCAAATTTGTAATTGGTTGGCAAAGGGGGAGAGAAGCAACAGTGCATGGGGAGTTGTTAAGAAAGGGGGAGTTGAAACTGCTGCATAGTGGCTTTTGTTATGAGTGTTGCCAATAATTACAAAGGGGGAGATTGTTGTTCCCACAGTCTTGTATGGGTTGTAATTGTTGTCAACTAGGTTTAAGTGTGCAAGAAAGTAAAGTCACATGGAAGGGTAAGAAGGTAAATCCATATGGAAGGGCAAGAACATAAATCCACCCCATAAGGGTAAGAACGTAAATCCACCACGTAAGTCCTATTAGGGTTTCATGGAAGAGATATATAAAGGTCTTGGAAGACAAAGAACAAGGAGTCGGCAATATTGAGCATTTAGCGAAACCTAGACAACCGACCAACCAAAAAGAACACCAAACACTACACAGAATAACACTACCTGCAAAAGATAAGAGTAGCCGTAGTGAACAGTTTCGTCGGAATTGAACAGTATTGTCGGAAATTGAACAGTGTTGTTGGAAATTGAACAATGTATCCAACAGGGCAAAACCTAGAGAGAGAAACTGTCAAACACTTGGAAGAGAGAGAGAAAATGGTAGCCATCGACGGGAAGGAGAGAGACGGTCGACAGCCGGGTTGAACAAAGAACAAAGGTGGACGGCCGAAACAATTAAGCA
>CM038597.1:9719576-9860894 GCA_021533255.1 Ceriops tagal | reverse complement strand
GAGAGAGAGAGAGAGAGAGAGAGAGAGAGATGGGGAGGGTGAAGGGAAGAGAGATGGAAGAGACAAATAAAGAAGGGAGAAAGAGAGAGACAAAAGATAGAAAGAGGCAAAAGAAAGAGATTAAAAAGAGAGAAAAGGAAGGAAATGGAGAAAGTGATTAAGTGATTAAAGATAGAGATAGAGTTAGAAGAAAGACAAAAAGAGATAAAGACAAAAGATAAATAGTGAAAGATTGACTAAAATAGAAATGGATAATGAGAGACAGAGGGAAAAAGTATTTGACAAGTAAAGAAATTGAAGAGAGAGCAAAAGGAAGAGATATAAAAAAATGAAAGACAAAGATAGAGTTAAAAGAGAGAGAGAAAAGGAAAGAAATAAAGAGATTAAAACAAAGGGAGAGATAGAAATGGAATAAAGAGAGTGAGAGAAATGAAAGGGAGAAAAAAATAAAAGAGAGTGAAAGGGAGAGATATAAAAAAAATGAAAGACAAAGATAGAGTTAAAAGAGAGAGAGAAGGAAAGAGATAAAAAGATTAAGAGAAAGGGAAAGATGGAAATGGAATAAAGAGAGTGAGAGAAATGAAAGAGAAAAAAATAAAAGAGAGGGTGATAAATATCTAACGAAAAGAGAGGGAGAGAGAGAGAGAGAGAGAGAGAGAGAGAGAGAGAGATAAAAATTGATAAGAGAGGAGAGTGAGATGAAGAAAGAGGAAAAGGAAGAGATAAATGGAAAAGAAAAATAAAGATGAAAGAAAGAGAAAAGATGAGAGACAGAGAAGCATAAAAAAAGGAAGGAGTGATAAAAGAAAAGGAGAAGAATGATCGATAAAAGAAATGAGGGCAAGTGATTGTCATTACGTGAGATCATTATAATTTTATTTTTTGCACAAATTACAAGAGATTGTTGCATTTTTATTACTTTGTTTATGCAATTTTATTATATATAAGTAGCCTTTACAAAATTAATTTAATAAGTATTTTTCATAATTAACCAAAATTAAATTTTTTTTTAGGATTCAAAACCTACTAGTAATTAAAATGAGATGATTTTAATTCTTAATTTTAAGTATTTTTGATAAGACAAAAGTGTAAATAAATAATAAAAAGGATTTGATTATGTTATATTAACATGTTATTCTATACTATCAAGTGTTATCAAGACATAATGTAAGATAATGGTTTAATTTATCGTATACTAATATTCATTATTGTTCTAACTTATATCACCCAATTTACATGCCAAGCATAACTTTGTTACATAGGGCAATTCCATAATCTAAGCTACATAAAATATCTTATAAGATTTCAAAAATATTAAAAAGATATAAGAAATGAACACAAATGTTAACATGGATTGACAAATATATAATTATAACTATTAGTTAAGGTTAACACATCTTTTGTATCTAATAATAAATTGTTATGGTTAAATGATATGGATTTGTGTCCAATATTACATTAATTTTACATCTTTGGAATGGAATTTGATAAGATTATATATACATACATAGCAAAGATGTGATTAATCAACAATAATACACACATAAAGAAAATAGGGAAATGTGAAAAATTAGTCATGAACCTTTATAATTTTATACAATTAGATCCTTAACTTTTTGGCATTTTCATTTGAGTTGTAAATGTTTTAAATTTGTTTCAAATTGGTTTCTTTTTTGGACAAAAAGCAATCAAGATACCATATTAATTTAAATTGTGTCCATAGTAAAAAGGTTAATGTAACTTAAGGCCTATTTATTGTTGTTTAAGGTGAATAATAGCCTATCCATATCTATGACTGTCACCCCTAATTAGGACCTTCACTACTCAATAAAAAAGCTGCAATCAATAGACATTTTTTGTCCTTCCTAACTATTGTTGTGGCAACCTTGTTAGGCTTTATCAGTCTTCTTTACTTCTTTTGGCCAATATCATGAAGTATCTAATTAAATTCTTCTAAAAAGGTAACACTAGAAGTTAAAGGTATGTGACTTATAATTGGTCACCTACCTCTCTTAAGAGGGTAGTAATTGCCTCACATTATTCTTAGCAATATGGTTGACAAATACAAACCCATCTTCACTATTAAAGCAAGCTTGCATTGAGCTCTAGTTGTTAGAAACTAAGAATTCATAAAGGAGTGCTTGATCACCAAGGACAAAGCCTTTGCCAATCATCCAAAAACTTTTGCCTAGGAGCTTTTGACCTATGATTATGCCATGCTTGGGTTCCCCACTTAAGGCTTTATTGGTGTTAGGTGTGCAAGAGGACTAGATGATGGAAACAAGCATTGAGGGACATTTTCAAGATGATAGGAAAATTTGTGGTGATTAATGGGCCATTGTTTTGAGATTCTTGGATATTGGTGAGCATTAAAAGCCTGCAAAAAAGACCATTAAGGAAAATGACTCCATTATTGATGAATAGTTAAAAGATCATAAACAGAAGATGATTTCTAGTGTTATAAAGCAACAGAAGGACTTTATAAAGTTGATGTTCAATATTCAAGACAACGCCAAGGTGGTTATATGTCAAAATCCAAACATAGTCAACAAAGTTACTTGCTTGATAATTACAATTTACCATCTTCTTCTTTATGTTTCTTTATTTTGTCATATAAAATCCCCCCATTGAATGGCCATTGCAAAGGTTTGGACTAAAAAAAAAAGGAATAACTATATTTTTAGTCTTAAAATTTTCATTTTCTTGATATAATCTTAAACACTTTCACAATTTCAATTTAATTTTTAATGTTACAATTAAATGTCAATTGAGTCCAATTAAAGACGAAATATGGTTTGATTGTTAAATAAATGCTTTGACCAAATTAAAAAAAGAGAAATATACAAAAATACAAAATTAAATTGTATTTCATCTTTTTTCTCTCTAAACAAAGTCAAATATCAAACTATATATTGAAACCCTTTTTGATCCCTAATTTGATTATTATTAATCTTTCCCTCATTTCTTCTACACTAGACCTAATTAGTATATTTTGTTGAAACCCAAAGTCATAATATATTACAAATAAAATGCATTGTTACTCTGTAAAGAAGTAGCTACCTCAAAGGTGTATTTGTTTTGATGAAAATTTCTTACTTTTTCCTCTCCATCCTATCCTCACTTTATTATGTATGCCTTTTGCTTGGTGTCATAAACCTTTATTTTTGTCCTTAAGGTTTGTTTTCTACAAAATCTTATCAAACAAAAGGCCAATTTGATTTACTAGGGTTACATTTGGGAGGAACTTAGGAGAATCAGAGTCTTTAGCTCTAGTTATGAAGCATATACACATATGTTTAAATAGTAAAATATGATTTGAATTACTTTTTTCACTCTTTGTATGGTTTAATTTCATATTTTAATACTTGAAGCATTTATTTGATTTTTTATATTTACTTAAAGCATTTATTTAATGTTTAAACATGTTCTATTATCAATTAAACTCAACTAGCATGTAACTATAATATTTAGGTCTAAATTGAAATCATAAATGCATTTAAGACTACATTGAAAAAAATAAAGGTTTAGGTGTAAAAATATAATTACCTTATTCTTTTATAGTCCAAACCTTTGCAAAGGCTGTTCAATAAGATTTCGAAACAAAATGAAAGGTATTGTAAATTTGTGTTTTTCTTGTTATAAACAAGTACAAAATCTACATACATTTTGTATGGTTACTTTTGCTCATATAAAATGGCAAGGCACATAAAAAAATAATTAAAATGGTTAAATCTAATCCATTATTACATATGGATTTATTTAACCCATTTAAAGTATATATATTATATGGTAAGCATTATGCATTTTTCATTTTAGATGACTTCATTAGGTTTGCATGGATTTTGATTTCTTACACATAAAAAAGAAGTCTTGAAAACCTTTAAAAGGCTTTTCAAACAATTATGAAATAAAAAGAAATACCTTATTAATTTAATTAAAAGTAACCATGAAGTTGAATTTAAGAATGAAAGCCTTGAAAAATTTTGTGACACCTAAGGAATTTCTCTTCAATTTTTAACACCTTAAACACCTCAATAAAATGGGTTAATTGAATACAAAAATAAAATCTTGCAAGAGATGATTTCGACTATGTCAAATGATTTTAACTTGCCTAAATATCTTTAGGCTAAAGTTGTCTACATGTCATGCTATATCTCTAATCAGGTTCTCATATATCCCTTACTGAAAAAGACTTTGTATAAGAAATGGAATGGGACAAAGCAAAGAATTAATTATATCAAAGTTTTAAATCAAAAGAGTTTATTTTGAACATTGAAGATAATTGTAGAAATTTTGATTTAAAGATGAATAAAGGTATTTTTAGGATATTCTTTTACTAGCAAGACATATAAAATTATTTTAATAAGATAACTTTAGTAGTTAAAGAATCCATGCACATTACTTTTAATGAAACTAACCTTTACAATTCAAGAAAGGAGGATGTCTATGACTATTCATGTATAATCAAGCATTCCAACGATATAAGTCTAAATTATACAAGAAGTAAGAAAACACAAAATAATGGTGTAAATGTTTAAATTGAACCACCTAATGTAAGTGTGTCAAATTTGGACAACAAGTAAAATGTTACATAAAAGGTGCTAAAAGAGTAGAAACATGCTAATAAATCCTTCCAAGATTAAATCATTGGTAATGTTTTTGATCCCTTAACGACTACATCATCGTTAAAGACCATAAACACCAACTTTTCAATCATTTCTTAAGTAAAACCAAAACATGTAAAAAATGTATTGATTGATCTGCATTAAGTGCATGTCATATAGGATGAATGGAAATAATTTGAGAGGAATAAAGTATGGGCCTTAGTTCCTAAACTTAAAGACTATCTTATCATAAAAACCAAGTGGGTGTTTTGAAATAAGCTACATGAAAATAGCAAAGTAGTTAGGAATAAAGTGAAACTAGCTACTAAGCTGTATAACTAATAAAAAGGCACAAATTATGATAAGACCTTTGTACTTATGGCTAGACTTGATGTCATTCGCATCTTAGTTGCATATGCTTTATATTTGAACTTTACTTTATAACAAATGGATGTAAAATTACTTTTCTTAATGATTTTATTGAAGAAGTATAGCCTTAGGTTTTAAGAGCATTTAATATCATAATCATGTTTTTAAGCTCTTTAAAGTCTTGTATGGTTTAAAACAAGCTCTTAGAGTTTGATACGAGTGACTTAGCTTATTTCTAATTGAAAAAGCCTTTTAAAAGGTAAGTTAAACATGACTTTTTTTTTCATAAACATGAAAGGTAAAGATCTTTTTATTATACAAATTTGAAGTGATGATATTTATTTTTATGCTAATAATGAAACTTTATGTAAGGCATTTACTTCTAAAATGAAGAAGGAATTCAAAATGAGCATAATAAGCATAATGACGGAATTTGCTTAATTTTTCCAGCATAAACATAATTTTCTAAATTTAATTATATGATATAAGATCCAATAATTTTTCCACTTTTCTCCAAGTCAATATGTGATAAATGAACAAAAGCTTTATGAAGTTGTTAAATGCTCTCACTTAGAGCCAATTTCACAAAATATTCAACTATTCAACTATAATATGATATAAGATAGTACTTAGTATAACATTATAATGACAAACATATTCAACTATTTAACAACTTAATTATGTTGGCATATCAAAAATAAGTAGCATAATATCTAACATTATGATGGTGCTATGGTTACATAACAAGTTATAGGCCTTATTGTCATCAAGTGTGCAAGATCGCCACCCTTAAGCTTCTATCAAATGGTTAGTTCTACATGTTCAAAACCATACAGTAATTTGAGGTTAGAATGTCCCTAAAGGAGTTGTATTCATTATAAGCAAGGGAGAAAAATAGTTTGAACAAGCAAGTAGTAATAGAGATGAATAGATGGTTTTAGAACATGACCTTAAAAGTGATCTTAAGGATAATTGTTGGGAAATTTATTAGATAAATGACAATAGACAAGAGAGAAAGGAGAGCTAGACAATGAAATCAAGCATTGAGGGACATTTTTTAGATGGCAAGGGAATTTGCATTGGCTAATAGGCAACCATTTTTCAAATTCTTAAATATTGGTAAATAAGAAAAGGCCATGAAAAAGACTACTGAGGAATTGTGATGGTTCCAAAAATACCCAGAGGAGGGTGAATTGGGTTAATGAAAGGCATATGCCTATAATGCATGTAGTGTGAAAAATACAATGATTACAATAAATAAAAATTTAATATGGTATGCACGGATTAATGTTATTACAATAATGCTAATATTGAATAGAGAAAAGAAAATAAATTGAACAAATTTAATTTGTAAAACTAGTAACTAACTTATGTAAAAGAAAAAAAAAATGAAATGTGCTATGATAAAAAGTTTATTGAGTAAGTGAACTTCTCTAATAAAAATATTTAAGAATAAGGAGAGTATGAGATGATGATTTATAAAGATTCGAAACTCTTATTCTTACAACATGTTGTTCTAACAACCTTGTATGGGTTGTAATTGTTGTCAAGCAAATTTAAGTGTGCAAGCAGAAGTGGCTCGTTCAAGCATTCAAGGGATGAGTTTTTAATAGAAAGAAAAGAGCAAGGAGGATAATGCTGAATTTCGTATGGAACAGTAATATGAAGTCACATGGAGGGGCAAGAAAGGAAATTCGTCGCAGCTCTAGTAAACCCTACTAGGGTTTGCATAGAAGGGAGTATATAAATTGGTAGAGCAAGAGAAAGAAGTGGGGAAATTCACCACCGAGAGAGCCAAATCTGAAATTCACCACTAAGAGAGAAAAACGACAAAGACACACCACTGGGAGAGCTAAACAGATACAAACCAGAAAAAGAGGCACCCACCGCCGTAAGAGAGAGAAAGTCACCACCAGAAGAGCAGACCAAACCATAACACACCATTGAGAGAGTAGATCAGAAATGGACCACCCGAAGAGAAAATAGCAGACCTGGTATCTGTGAGACCACCCAGAAGTGAAGACAACAGACCCGATATCCGTGAGACCAATCGGGGGAGAACATAGTAGACCTAGTATCCATGAGAGCACCAGGTGTGACAGACCAGAATGACCCATCAGGCGTGACAGACCAGAACGACCTATCAGGCGTAAGGCAGCTGGGAAACGTGAACTAGAAAAACCAGAAGCGTGAGGTGGCTGAGAAACATGAACCAGAAAAACCAGAAGTGTAAAGCGACTAAGAAACATGAACCAGCAAAACCAGAAGTGTAAGGCAACTGGGAAATGTGAACCAGAAAAACCAGAAGTGTGAGGTGGCTGAGAAACGTGAACTAGAAAACCAGAAGCGTGAGGCAGGCTGAGAGACGTGAACCAACAAAACCAGAACATGGTGCAAGTCAAGAGATGTGAAACAGTAGACCAGGAGCATGGTGCAAGCCATAAGATGTGAAATGACAGACCAAGAGAGTGGTGCAGGTCGACGGACGTGAAACGATAGACTAGAAGCATGAGGCAGTCTGTGAGACATGAAACGGCAAACCAGTAGCATGAGGCAGGCCATAAAATGAGAAACTGCAGATCTGAAGCGTGAGTACAGGCCATGAGACAGTGAGACGGTGTGTCCAGGAGTTGGGTGAGACAACTTAGAGAAGAAATTTAGTGTTGCAATTGAGAGAAATCAATGTATTTCCATATATCTTCAAGAGAGGTTAGAGAGAGTTTTGGTGATCTTCCAAGTGGCAGTGAAGCAGCCTATTCAAATCAAACAAAGGAAATATAAGCTAGAAGAAGGGTAGACACAGTAAGTGACACTATTTGTATTGTGATTGCTTTGTATTTGCAATAGTGAAAGGGGTAGAAAATTAAGACATCCATTGTAATCATAGGGGATACTACACTGGTGTTCTCAAGTATAGTGGATTGTCTCGGTAGAGGAAGAATCCCTACCACATAAATCATCGGTAGGGAAACCTTTATATCTATATGTTTACCAGAAGAATCATCATTCACAGAGCCATAAGCACTGCCATCCAATAAGAATAAAAAGTTGTATGGTGGCAAGACAACTGGCTTAGGAAAGTGTTACCCTTTTCCATCTAACATTTCTTTCCTTCCTTAATCCAATGCAATAATTTCTATGGAATTGTAAAAAAGTGGTAATTTCAATTGTATTCACTGTGGTCAAGGCTCCATGTCCAACAAGACTACAAAATCTATTTTTAGTGATGATAGATACACATATGCCCTCCAGGTGTCCCTGATGTCCTCCTGAAGGATCATGACAAACTCAAATGCGTAAAATGCCCAACAATTTTGCAATTCAAGCAATCAGGTAGATATTCCTCAACTTACATCATCAAATAACTGCAGGTTAAGCCCACTCATAAAGGGCACTTGCATCTCTGAAGTATCAACTCCAAGTATGAGAAAAATTTAAAGAGCACCTTCAGGTTTGCTGAATGCTTCATTGGAATGTGAAGGCTTTGATCTCCATGGTATACAACTTGAGACATTACCGTGCGCCGCAAGATTGGGAAACCTCAAGCAAGCACGATGAATAATGTATTGGAGGATGTTTGAATGAATCCAAGTACACTGGTGTTCTCATTGACGGAACCACGTAAATCTCTCGTGTCCTTTCTTTGAATTTACATTCTGTGTTTTGAATTGAGTTGAGAACGCAACTAAAGAATCATCAAATCCATAACCTAAAAAAAGACCTAATCAAGAACAACCAATCCGTTTAATAGGCAAGGTGTCTAAAAGGTAACTTTGGGACTATTGTGACTAGTAGGTAACAATAGATCTACCTTAGTTAAATCTGAGAAAGAGTACATTTCTGAGAAGAGTTTGAAGTTGTTCACCTATCAATTAAAAAGAAGGGGTGTAATACTGATTCACCCCCCTCTCAGTATTACAGACTAGTTGATCCTAGGGTGAAGTTAGGAACTTCACAACATCTACCTAAGACTACCATTTTACAAATTTTAAGTTAACTTTCAAGCTTTCTAATAAAGAGGAGACCAATTATGACAATAATATAATCCTTAATCACATCTACATAAAGGTTTATGATCTTATTACATTACACTCTCATAAATGTGTTTCTCAAGTTCTTGATGTCTTAACTTTACAACCTCAAAATGGTCACAAAATTTTCTATAGAGTTTTAATTATTCAAAATATTTTTTCTCTTTTATGCACTCTTGAATTTTGAACAAAAAAAAACTCAATATAAACTTCTTGGTCTATCTTATGTTGTTGCTACAAATGGAATTTCAAACTCACTATTAAGCTTTTTGGTAAGGAGTAGACCATAATATAATCTTTGATCATATCTACATAAAAGTCTATGATCTTGTTACATTATACTCACATAAATATGTTTCTCAAGCTCTTAATATCTTAACTATACAATCTTAAAATGCTCACAAAATTTTCTTTATAGTTTTACTTGTTCAAAATAATTTTTTCTCTCTTGTGCACTCTTGATTTTTAAATAAAAGAAAAACTCAATATAATCTTCTTGGTTTATCTTATTTTGCTAGACAAAGGGAATTATTTATAGATCAAAAGTAACCTAGACTCTAAAAGAACCATTGTAAATGAATAATGAATGCCCATTGAATTTCGAAAACAAAAATGTGTGTCCATTTTTGCATCTTTCAAATTATGATTGCATGTCCATTGGTGCATTTTTTATATTAAGAATGAATGGTGAAGCTATAGTAAATTAATTTTCAATGTGGGTCAAGAAAAGGATCTATCTATATAAGACATTATTATAGGAAATTGATTTTCCAAATGCATTTTAAACAAGATACTCTAGGTAAGAAACCTTCCTTATATCACAAAAAAAAAAAAAAGAATGTCGCTTTGGTTTTTATGCCTAGGACACATAATCTTGGTATGCAAATCTTCCAAAATTGGTTTTGGCAAGATTCTTCAACTCTAATACTTTTTGTTTTAAAGCTAAGGAATGAATGTTATGCAACTTAAAAAATTTTTAGTTTGAAACTTTACATTATTTCCTTGTTAAGCTAAAAAGGTAAATGTTATGCAATTAAAAATTCCAATAATAAGATCTTGAGTTTTTGGCCAAACTAGGCTTTTTTTCAAGTTATGAAGGCCTTGTTTTAGTTTGATTCTTGCTTACTGTAATCTTTAATTTAGACTAATAAATTATTTCTTTAATAGGTCTTTAAGAGAATGAAGTTTTCTTTGATCTTCTAGTACATGTGTATTAAGTTGTAAGCTTTAAAAAGAAAAAAAACTAAAGTTTCATTAGCATGAAGAGTTATTAAAAATAAATTTCATTGTTGTAAATTTATTTTTTAAAATTAAGTTTTGTTAAAGCAAAGCTTTTTTTTTTTCAAAAATTAATTACAACATATAAATTCCAATATTTTTTTATGTTAACCCTCTAAGTTAATGTGTGATAGAAGAGCAAACACTTTATTAAATATGGTAATAATATTAGATGGACAAACATGTTTGGTTATATAATCACTTAATTATGATGTCACATCAAAATTAAATAGCACATGATCTAAGATTCTCCCCTTTCTTGATAGAGATAATAAAATTCTATTTTACAAAAATTCTATCAAAGATACCCCTCAAACCATGCACCAAAAATAAAAATACACATGGTAAAATAAGAGTTCATAGTATTAATCAATAAAGATAATAAATAAGTAATGATTATAGATAAATTGTCCAAAAATATATATATATTAGAAGGCAAAGATAACAAGGTGTCCAAAAATAAATCTAAGCAAAGCTAAGTGTGCATTAAAGGGAAACAACACTACTTCTCCCCTTTTGACATCATTAAGAGGAAAAGCTTGTATTCAGCCATTGCTTCATAGTGACCTAAAAGGAACACATCGATGAATCTATGCTAAGTAACATGGATCTTATCTAAGACCTTGTGAATGATATCTATGTCTTTATATAAAAGTTATATGACTATTTACATATCAATCATATTCCAAAGGATTAAGCCATCACTATTTGAAATAGTATAAGGGATTTTTGTTAGTCTTATGTTAGTGAGGATAAGGAGCCAAAAATTGGTGAAAGGGTTGAAAGACTCCTACTTGTGGGGAAGCTAATAATATTGAAGGATCTTTGGCTAGAGATGGAGCTTTTGCAAGTGAGGATAACAAGTTAGTGTCATCTAAAATCAGGATGAGGGGAGGAGTACTAGCCAATTAGTTTTGGCTTTTAAGGCTTTTGTAATTTTTGGTTGTGGATGGGCTTGGTTCTAGTGATAAGTTTGCTTGTTTCATGGTGCATAATTGTTTGTGTTGCTTTAAGAAATATGGATGATGGATTAATGTGGTGAAATGAAGGCTTGGCACCAAGGTATATATAGACCAATAAGATGACAATTAAATGGGAAAAGTTTAGAAGGATTATGAAACATTTTGATTGAAAGGGAAGAAAGAAACCAAAGTTGAGATATAGGAAAGTTTCATCAATATCCATAATAAGAGTGGAAAGCTACTAAGACATTAAATGAAAAATTTTTAAAATTGTAAAGGTCAAAACATTTTATGTGATTCGTGAAGACATCAAATCTTATGTTTAATTGATTTGGTTATAAAAAAAAATGAACTTTTGAGTAAAGAACTAAAATAAAAAGTCAATTTTTTATTGTACAAAAGAAGCAAAGAATGAAACAAAAACCTAAGATAAGAATGGAATGTATAATGGTAGTTTGTGGGCCACAACATAATTTAAAGAAAGACTATGTCTATAGAAACTAGCATAATTTAAAGAATGAAAAAAAAAAATAATCATAGTGCTTTTCCAAATTTAAAGAAACTAGTATGATTTAATGTTAACATAAGTTATATAACTATGGGACAATCAACAATTTTCTAAATTATATGAATGTGCTTTTTTTCACTTATCCAAGATTAATTGATAAAAGAAAGAAAAGACAACAGAAATAAAGCCTGGGAATCAAAGGAACTACTTCAAAAAAGAATTTAATTGGAGTTAATATGATTATGTTTATGTGAAAATTGGTATCAAAATGGTGTGTGTGTGTGTGTGTGTGTATAAAGAACACATCTTAGGCTACCAAAGAAAAAAAAATAAAGACACATTATATTTGCTTAAGTTAGTTAACCCTTTAATATAATAAAGTAACCTTTTCAATGCAACTAAATGTGACTATTTAGGTGATGATTAAAAATAAGTATATAAATACATAACAAGCATAATAGAAGGCCTATTAAGAGTAAAGTAAATAAGGCTTCCGATCATACCTCAATATAGTTTCTTATTTATCTTCTTATCAATTTCATCCTTATCAAGTTTTGTGAATGTGGGCATTGGTGCACCATAAGGCTTTGATTTCTTCATTCCAAACTTTTTTAACATTTCTCTTGCATACTTAGTTTGGTTAATGAGAATTTTATTTATTTATTGCTCAATTTGTAAGTCAAGAAAGAAACTAAGTCCCCTTGCCATGCTTATTTCAAATTCTGTCTCTATTTGAGAAACAAATTCCTTACACAGAGAATTATTAGAGGTACCAAAAATAATATTATTAACATAAATTTACGCAAATAATAAATCTTTATCTTTTACTTTTATAAGCAATGTGGTGTCTTCTTTATCTTTTATGAAAACCTTTTGAATTGAAAAAAAAAAAAAGCTAAGTCTTTCATACCAAGCTTAAAAGGCTTGTTTTAATTCATATAAAGTTTTAGAAAACTTAAACACATGATCAAGAAATTTAGTACTCTTAAAACCTAAAGGCTATTCAATATATACTTTCTTAACAATAAAACCATTAAGAAATGCACTCTTGACATCCATTTTATATAACATGAAATTTATGAAAGATGCATATGCTAGCAAGATGCAAATGGCTTTTAATTAAGCCACAAATGCAAAGGTCTCATTGTAATCTTTTTCCTTTTTTTGATTATATCCCTTGGCCATAATGTAGCTTTCTTTCGAACTATCTTTCCATTCTTATCTAGTTTGTTACAAAACACCCACTTGGTACAGATGATATAATGATCTCTAGATTTAGGGACTAAGGTTCACATTTGTTTATTCTAAAATTGTTTTAACTTATCCTTCATAGGATGCATATAATGCTCATCACTTAATGCTTTTTCTATAGGTTTGGGCTATATCAAAGAAATGAGTACTAAGTTAGTATTCAAGTGCCTAGATGATGATTTAGTCTTAACAGAATTAGAAACATTACCAATAATTTGATCTTTGAATGATTTACCAGCATACATCCATTCTTTTGGCAACTAGTGTATCACATTTTACAAGATACCTAAATTTTCAAGGTTTGAATTGCTTGGCTTAAGTTGCTCTTTTTTAATGCTATCATCATTATTTCAAGCTTCCTTACTTGGTAAATTAGTTGAAATTGTCCTAGTATTTTCTGATGCATTTTCCTTTCTTGAATTAAAAGGATTTGTTTCATCAAACTTAATATACATGAACTTTTATACTATTAATGATCTCTTATTGAAAACCTTATATGCTTTGTTAAAAGATGGGTATCCTAAAAAGATACTTTTACTGGCCTTTAAATCAAATTTTATAAGTTTGACTTTAGTATTTAATATAAAACACTTACATCCAAAAACCTTGGAATAATTTATTTGTAACTTTCTACCATTGTAAATTTCATAAGGAGTTTTTTTAAGCAGGGAATGAATTAAAACTCAATTCAAAATGTAACATATTGTATAGATAGTTTCGATCTAAAAATATTTAGGCAAGTTAAACTAATTAAGCTTTGTCTAAACCAACTTTTGCATGATTCTATTTTTGTATTTAGCCACCCCATTTTGTTAAGGTGTTCTTAAGGCAAAAGAAATGTGAAATTTATTGGGCATCACAAAATTTTTCAAAGCCCTCATTCTTAAGTTTTCTTTCCTCGTCACTTTGCATATATTTGCCCATCTAACAACTATAAAAAGGTTTATTTTTCATAAATTTTAGTTTAGATAGCTCTTCCACAAGATATTGGTTATTTAACTTGGATAATAATTTCATACTTATAGGTTCCAATTGCATATGCCATATTTAAGACTTTTTATTTATAAAAATTAAGCACTAGACATTTTAGTTAGTAATGGTGTGGAGATAAATAGTATAAATGTTATCATAACTATTTGTAATTAGAAAATTTTCATTTATTTTGGAATCAAAAATAATACATAGATTGGGCTTAACAGAAACTAACTGCTATCACGAAGCTAACTAATGCTATATTGAATTTAAGACCGTAAACCAAGGAGGCATTATCAATAATAAGAGAACTTCCCATACTAATCTTTCCAATGCCAATTATCTTACCTTTGGCATTATCTTTAAATGTTACATTTTCTTTGTTAATTACTTTAAGAGAAATGTTTTTGTATCATTGGTCATATGTTTGGAGCATCCATTATATATGTACCATTTATTTTCCTTCATCCAATTTTTCAAATGTACCTATGTAAGTTCTATATAATTTTAAGTATCCAAATTTGTTTAGGTCCTTTCAAGTAAGCTTTAGTACTTTTTACACTACCATAGCAATGTCTCATGCCATGAATGCTTTTTCAAATATTGCATGCATGAATTATATGTCCAAAATCACTACAATAATGATATCTAATATGATATTTCTCACGTGAAAATGAACATAATACTTTAATGAAATTATGCATATGAGGTTGATAAGCATAGGGAAAAGTGCTAGCTATACCATTATGTGCACAAGGGCTATGCCAAATGATTTTCTAGTTGAACTATGAGGTGATCCATGTTGCCATTATGCATGTCTATACATAAACAAATACATCATTTTTACTTTTAGACGATAAGGATGCATCACCTCATTATGTGGATAGTTGTAATTTGAATTTTATATTGGTAATATAAGTGATTAAAGCCTAATCCAAATATATCATTGATTGAAATTTTAAAATGAAGTAATGAATCAACCTTTTCTTTCCCCTTAATAACCTTTTAGAGAGAATTTAAGGGGTTTTCATTTTCCTTTTATGGATGAAAGTTTTTCTCCTTAATCTTTTTTAAAGCAACATTATGTGGTTTTTACAAATGTTCATTCTCTTTTATAAGTGATTCATTTTTATTTTTTAGGATTTCATTTTCATGATCAATTACCATAAAACGAGCATTAAGATCACTAAATTTGGCTTTTTGTTCGAAAATTTGTTTGGTAATGCATTTGAACATGCCAATTACCTCAATATCATCACATGAGTCAAAGTAAAAGTTTACCTCATTGTATTTTCTTATGAAGTACATATAGTTTGCTTCATCACTAAAGGATTTATCATTTAAATTGCTAAAATCATCCTAAGTAGACTTATATTCTTTTTTGGTTAGCTTTTTACCCTTTTTCTTACTAGGACAATTTGCCACAATGTGTTTAGGTTTGTTACACTCATAATAAACAAATTTTTTCTTATGTTGTGCATGATTTTCAATGAATCACCTAAATAACTTTCTATCATCTTGTTTTTTCTTTATAAATATTTAGCAAATTTTGGTGCAAGCATCACAAACTCTTCTTTATCTTATTCATTAAATGAATTGTCTTTTGGTCATTTTCTCAATCATCATTTGTTGCTTTTCTAGCCCATATAAAGGACTTAAACAACATGCCTTTCTTTTTCTATATGCTTTCTTTTTGAATGTCATCTTAAACGTGAGTAATTAACCCACTAATTCATGTAGGAGCAATGTGTTCAAGTTTTTTATTTTGACATAGTAATTGCCTTTGAGTTCTACAACTCTGAAATTGACCTAAGTAACAATTTTACAAGTTTTATATTATTAAGAGTCTTTCTAAAAATTTTCAAAAAGTTAACAATGTTTGTGATTCTTGAATACATTTCAATAATGTTCTCATCGTTACTAAATGTTGTTTCCATAGCCTTGTATGGGTTGTAATTGTTGTCAACTAGGTTTAAGTGTGCAAGAAGGTAAAGCCATATGAAAGGGCAAGAAAGTAAATTCACATGAAAGGGCAAGAAGGTAAAGCCACATAGAAGGGCAAAAAAGTAAATCCACCGCGTAAGAGCAAGAACGTAAATCCGCTGCATAAGTGACACTTTTTGTATTGTACTTACTTAGTAATTGCAATAGTGAAAGGAGTAGAGGATTAAGACATCCATTGTAACTAGAATTCTTAAGTATAATGGATAGTCTTAGTAAGGGAGAGTTCCTACCATCGTAGATGTACGTCACGTTGATGGAACCCTGTAAATCTCATGTGTCCTTAATTTACTTTACATTTTATGTTTTTGAATTGAGTTGTAAACACAGCTAAAGTATCAACCAACCCATAACCTAACGAAGACCTAAACAAGAACATCCAAATTGTCTATTAAGCAAGGTGTCTAAAAGGTGACTTTGGGGACTATTATGATTAGTAGGTAGCAATAGATCTACCTTAGTCGAGTTTGAGAAAGAGTTCGCCTTTAAGAAGAGGTTGAAGTTGTTCACTTACCTGCGAATTGCGAATTGTGGTGATACTTATTCACCCCCCCTCTCAGTATCACAAATTATTAGATCCTAGGGAGAAGTCGGGAACTTCACTAAATAATTTATACTTTCACTTAAAAATATTAATCCTAATGTCCTTAATTCAAAAAAACAAGTTCTAATACCTATTATTGGAAAGGAAGCCATACATTAACTATAGGCAGTGAAGCCAATGACTCAGAGATCAAGTTTTGATACTAATTGTTAATCCCAAAATACTTAAGAGGGAGGATGAATTGGATTAGCAAAGATAACATGCCTCTAATGCGTATAACATGAAAAATAAAATTATTACAAAAAATAAAAATTTAATGTGATATGCAAGGAATTAATATAATTACAATAATGCTAATATTGTCTAGAGATAAGAAAATAAATCCAACAAATTTAATTCTTAAGATTAGCAACCAACACACGTTAAAGAAAAAAATAAAATAATTAAAATGTGTTTTGGTAAAAAGCTTGTTAAGTATGTGCTATTCCCACAGCCTTGTATGGGTTGTAATTGTTGTCAACTAGCTTTACGTGTGCAAGTAAATTGAAGCCATGTGGAAGGGCAAAAAGGTCAAACCACACAGAAGGGCAAGAAAGTAAATTCACCGCATAAGCCCTATTAGGGTTTCATGGAATAGAGTATATAATGGTCTTGAAAGACAAAGAACAGGGTGTTGGCAATATTGAGCATTCAGCAAAACTAAGACAACCGATCAACCAAAGAGAACACCAAACCTACACGGAAGAACACCACCAACAAGGACGAAGAGAGTGAACAGTGCAGTCGACAGACAAGTCGAGTGAACAGTAACCGTCGTGAACAGTATCATCGAGAGAGAAAGAAGGAGAGAGACGGTCGACGGCCGGGCTGAACGAAGAACAAAGGTGGACAGCCGAAACAATTGAGCAGCCGGCGACGGGAAGGAGAAGAAAACGCAGCCATCGACGATCGAAAAATCGAGCAAAAAGGAAAATCCGTTGAGAGAGAAGGAGGCAGCCGAAGGGGGGCTGAACGTTGAACGTAAGACAGCCGAAAGGCGGCTGAGGAAGGTGAGTTGTAAGGGAGACCAGATCCGAACTAAAACAAGACGAGACCAGATCGGGAACGAGTGAGAGAGATCCGGCGGCTAGACGTTGGAAGAGAGAGAAACAGATGATCGGAAAAACAAAGAAACCGATCGACGGGAGAGAAAACCGAGAACAGGCGAAGAAGGCTGGATGACAGGACGAAGAAAAGTAGACTACCGGCAGAAAAAGGAGGAAATCCAGCCAAGCGAGTAAACAGAAAAGTGAAATCCGGTGAACAGAGAGAAATCCGGCTGGACAGCAAGAGAGAGAGAAACGGAAAGGCAAGCCGTGAGACAATGAGATCGTAAGACAAGGAGACGAGTGAGATCGTAAGACGGTGAAAGCAGGAATGGTGTGATACAACGTAGAAATTCAGCGAAGCACAGAAAGAACTCAACGTATTTTCAGACTTCTTTAAGAGAGGTTAGAGAGCGTTCCGGTGAACTTCTAAGCAGCAATGGAACAGCCTTTCAATTCAACAGAGGCAAGACAAGCTAGAAGAAGGGTAAACACAGTAAGTGACACTCTTTGTATTGTACTTGCTTAATAATTGCAACAGTGAAAGGAAAAAAGAATTAAAGACATCCATTGTAACCTGGAATTCTCAAGTATAGTGGATAGTCTCGGTAAGGGAGAGTCCCTACCACTGTGGATGTATGTCACGTTGACAGAACCACATAAATCTCGTGTGTCCTTAATTTGCTTTACATTCTGTGTTTTGAATTGAGTTGTGAATGCAGTTAAAGTATCAGCCAACCCATAACCTAACGAAGACCTAAACAAGAACATCCGTATTGTCTATTAGGCAAGGTGTCTAAAAGGTGACTTTGGGGACTATTGTGATTAGTAGGTAGCAATAGATCTACCTTAGTCGAGTCTGAGAAAGAGTTCACTTTTAAGAAGAGATTGAAATTGTTCACTTACCTGCGAATTGCGAATTGTGGTGATACTGATTCACCCCCCTCTCATTATCACAAACTAGTAGATCCTAGGGAGAAGTCGGGAACTTCAATTGGTATCAGAGCACAGGTTCACCAGTTTGAAGCTTAACAACTTGGTGTACTAGTTTGAAGGGATCTAGAAGTTTGACTTATTCATCATACTGAGAAATGGAAGCTGGTACCAGCACTAGCACCACTTACAACAAGAAGGTTCCAATCTTCAACGGAACCAACTACCACATGTGGAGAGCGAGAATACAAGTGGTATTCGCAACCATGGGCATGAACATGGTGAAATGCGTACAAGAGGGTTTTGTGGCTCCGGAAGAAGGTAAAGACCCAACCCCAGAGGAGTTAAGGCAGTTTGAGATAAATGGGAAGGCCTCAAACGTCATTATTTCAGCATTGACAGATGCTGAGTATGCTAAAGTTATGGACTGCAAATCTGCCAAGGAGATATGGGATAGATTATAGAAAATTTATGAAGGTGATGGCAGAATGAAAGAGGCTAAACTTCAAGTGTTCAAGGAGAGATATGAATCTCTCATAATGCAGAAAAATGAGACAGTCCAAGAGTTCTTCACCAGGGTTATTGATGCTGTGAACGACCTAAGAAGTCATGGGAAGAACAAGAAGGACTTATCTGTTGTGAAGAAGATTCTAAGAATTCTGCCTAAGAGGTTTGCCTCAAAGGTAGTAGCTATAGAGGAGAGTAGAGATCTCAATTCTATGTCTCTACATAATCTCTAGTGCAATCTCATTGCTTATGAGATGAGGATAAAGTCAACTAAAAGCTCTACAACAATGAAGGTATCAAAGGATGCAGCTTTCAAAGCTATGAAGTATATGAAGATAAAAGAAGAGGAAGAATCATCTAATGAGGATGTTGATGATGAGGAAGAAAGTAAAGGTGAAGTATTGGCATACTTCATAAGGAAATTCAAAAAGGGGTCTAAGAAGGGAAAAGGACAGTTGGCCTTAAGATGCTATCATTGTGGGAAGACTGGACACTTTGCTTTTAAGTGCAAAGTGAAGCTTGATGATGAAGATGAAGATGATGATGATGAGCCAAATTCAAGATGGAGAAGAACATCATTCAAATCAAAGAAGTCCAGTAAAAAGACTGCTAACCCACAGAGGAAAAAGAGAGACTCATTTAAGAGTTATGTAAGTCAGATAAACGAAGCTGATGAGGAGGAAGATGAAGAATCATCAGATGAGCATGCCTTTATGGCATCAGCTAAAGGTGGTAGTTCAACCTCTAAAGAGGAAAAGGAGGTTGATGAAGAAAAGCCAGATCTTGAAGCTGAATTGGAAGCAGCCTCAAAGGAGATAATCAGAAGGGGCAGAACCATAAAAAGGTTGGAGGCTCATATAAAACAAGTTGAAGCAAAGTCTGAGGAAGATGAAAGTCAAAATGATGAGATAAGGGCTGAACATATTGACTTGAAGAGAAGATTTGAAGAACAGATCAAAATATGTGAAGATCTTACAATAAAGCTTGGTTCAAGGACTTCAACAATTGAAGAAATGGAGATAGAGTTGTTGAGACTTCAGCAACAACTCAAAAGTAGCGAATAGAACGTGCAGAAGTTTAAAATGATAAGAGAAACAAGTTCTGTAAAGGAGAGAAGAATGTAGAGAAAATGCAACAATCTGAGGCTGCATTGGCTAAAGGTTATAAGAATGTGCCATAGAAGTTGAAAGAGAAGGTTGTGACTCAGGAGAAGATAACGGAGAATAAAGAAGATCTGAAGAAGCAACCTAGTGTGGCAAACAAAAATGGAGAAAAGAAAGTCAGCCAGCAGAGGGCTACGGCTGAATAGAAGAAAGAGAAGAAGGTGACTGAAATGAAACTCACACAAGCAAAGAAGCCAGCTACTTTGCCTGCACAACAAGTGATGAACAGAGGAAGACAAGCTGTGATCAAACCCAAGAAGAGGCAATTTCAAGGTCATTGCCTTTATTGTGGAGTTTGAAGTCATAAGACAATTAACTGCTGGTGGAGAAGGCCAGTATATGTCTCCAACTTGAGAAGACACGATGTTGTATGCAGGGGGAGACAATATAGAATCTAGAAGAGAACACCTGTCGTGAGTTCTTGCACATACTGTAAAAGGCAAGGACACACTAACAAGGATTGTTGGTAGAAGCCCAAACCAGTAGTTTCAAAGAACAAGTTTGCTATATTGGCAGACTTGGAACAATGTAAAATGTGCGGGCAAGATGGCCATAATACCAAAAGATGCATGACACTTCTCCCTGAGTAAGAGAAGGTGCTTAATGGCATAGTGAAAACAAGCGATGCAGTCAAATCTGAGAAAAAGGAGAAAACTATCTTCCAACAAATTCAAAAAAAGGAATATAAAGCAAAAAGGGAGGTGGCTAATATAGCTAAAATTGCATTGAAGGCTGATTGCAAGGATAAGTAGTGGATCCTTGATAGTGGATGCACTTCGCACATGACGGGAGACAAGAGTAAATTATCAAAGCTAAACAAATCAAGAGAAGGCAGAGTCAAGTTTGGCAATGATGATTCACTTAGCATTAGTGGTTAGGGGTCAGTGAATATTGGAAAAGGAAAGTTGAAAGATTGGCTAAAAATGAGAGTGGAAGGAAGATCAAAGTATTAAGGTCAAATCAAGGTACTAAATTTACAAATGAAGCTTTTGAAGATTACCTTGAGAAGCATAGTATTCATGATCAAATGGCAGCACCAAGAACACCTCAACAAAATGGGGTGGTAGAGAGGAAGAATAGAGCTGTGATTGAAATGGCAAGAACTCTATTACTAGAATCTAAGCTTCACACAAGATTTTGGATAGAAGTAACATTTAAAGCTGTGCATCTACTAAACAGAGTATTACTGAGGCCGAATATTGATAAAACTCCATATGAACTATAGAGTGGAAAGAAGACAACAGCCAAGTATCTCAGACTCTTTGGCAGTCCATGTTTTGTAAAGAACAAGGAGCAAAACTTGGGAAAATTCAATACTAGGTCTAATGAAGGCATCTTTGTGGGATACTCAGAAAAGACAAAAGGTTACAAAGTTTTCCTGCATAAGCTGGGAAAAGTGATCACTTCCAGTGATGTGAGAATAGATGAGAACTGAAAATCAATGCAGAATGGAGAAGCTGAGGACAATGAAGAAGATGACTTCAATATAGATGAAGAATCAGACCAACTTGAAGAAAAAGAACAAGAAGTAAGTTCAGACTTGGAGAAGAGTGAGTCTGAAGATGAAGAAAGAGATCCTCTTGCAACTAAGACGAGGTAAGGTAGAAGGACAAAGAAAACATGGATCAGTGCTTATCAAGAAGATCAGATCATAAGTGACCCATCAGCAGGAGTTACAACAAGAAGAAGAATTGTGGGAGCTACTGCTTTACTCTCATAAGTTGAACCTAAATCTGTTGAAGAGGCTATTCAAGACAAAGCCTGGGTTAAAGCTATCAATGAAGAGCTGGATCAAATTGAGAAGAATGATACATGGGAGCTAGTTCCAAGACCTACTAACAAAAATTTCATAGGAACGAAATGGGTGTTTAGGAATAAACACAATAAAGATGGCAAGGTGGTGAGGAACAAGGCCAGGCTGATTTGCAAAGGCTACACGCAGATAAAAGGTGTAGATGTTGATGAAACTTTTGTACCAGTCGCAAGGTTAGAAACTATCAGAATGTTCCTAGCTTTGGCAGCACACAAAAGGTATATAGTCTATCAGATGGATGTGAAATCCACCTTCCTGAATGGGCTCTTAAAAGAAGAGGTGTATATTGAACAACCCCATGGAGAACAAATCAGTGAGGATGAGAATCATGTGTGCAAGCTGAAGAAAGCCTTGTATGGTCTTAAGCAAGCCCCAAGAGCATGGTACAGTAGGTTGGATGCATACTTGAGAAGGTTGAACTTCAGAAAAGGAACGGTTGATAATAACTTATATGTGTTTAACTCAGAGAAAGGCTAGCTGATAAGCATAGTAAATATGGATGAAATCATCTTTAGAGGGGATCATTCTGAGCTATGTCAAGATTTTGCACAGAAGATGAGTGAAGAATTTGAGATGTCATTGATTGTAGAAATGACATACTTTCTTAGATTATAGATAAAGCAGTGTGAACAAGGTATCTTTATTTCTCAAACGAAATATGCTAAAGAGATGCTGAAAAAGTTTGGCATGGAGGATAGTAGACTTGTTAGTACCCCTATGACAGTGGGCTACAAATTAACAAAAGATCAGAAGGAAAGAAGTACAAGCCCTATAGAATATAGGAAGATGATAGGGAGCCTTCTGTACCTTACAGCATCAAGGCCTGATCTTATGCAAGCTGTGTGCACTACCAGCAAGTTCCAAGCTAATCCTAAGGAATCTCATGTGTTGGTAGAGAAAAGAATCCTAAGGTACCTCAAAGGAACACTGGAAATGGGTTTGTGGTACCCAGCCATGGATTCTATTAAACTACAAGCATACACTGATGCAGACTGGGCAAGAATTATAGATGATAGAAAATCAACTAGTGGCTGCAGCTTCTACTTGGGTTCAAAATGTGTTGCATGGTTAAGTAGAAAGCAGAATAGTGTTGCTTTGAGCATAGCTAAGGCAGAGTATATGGCTGCTTGTGCAACATGTACACAGGTGATATGGATGTTAAGACAATTGGCAGACTTGGGTGTTGAAGTGAAGTTACCAGTGAGTGTACTTTGTGATAATCAAAGTGCTATTGATCTCAGCAAGAATCTAGTTCAACATTCGAGTAGCAAGCATATTAACATCTGATATCACTTCATCAAAGATCAAGTGGAACAAGGTACAATTCAGTTGGAGTATATTGGCACTAAAGATCAAATTTCAAATATTTTAACTAAACCTCTGTCCATATAGTTGTTTGAAAAGCACAGATTGAGTCTATCTGTGCAGATGCCTCCTCAAGCTTGAAGTTCAGGTGAATCCTCCATCTTTACTTTGCGAGTTTTTCAGATTTGTAATTGGTTGGCAAAAGGGAAGAGAAGCAACAGTGCAGGGGGAGTGCATATTTAGGGGGAGTTGAAGTTGCAATTGCTGCATAATGGCCTTTGTTATGAGTGTTGCCAACAATTACAAAGGGAGAGATTGTTGTTCTCACAGCCATATATGGGTTGTAATTGTTGTCAACTAGCTTTCCGTGTGCAAGTAAATTGAAGCCACGTGGAAGGACAAAAAGGTAAAACCACACGGAAGGGTAAGAAAGTAAATTCACTGCGTAAGCCCTATTAGGGTTTCATGGAATAGAGTATATAATGGTCTTGAAAGACAAAGAACAGGGTGTCGGCAATATTGAGCATTCAGCAAAACCTAGACAACCGATTAACCAAAGAGAACACCAAACCCTACACGGAAGAACACCACCGGTAAGGACAAAGAGAGTGAACAGTGCAGTCGACGGATGAATCGAGTGAACAGTAACCGTTGTGAACAGTAACCTCGTGAACAATACCATCGAGGGAGAAAGAAGGAGAGAGACGGTCGATGGTCGGGCTGAACGAAGAACAAAGGTGTACAGCTGAAACAATTGAGCATCCGTTGACGGGAAAGAGAAGAAAACGTAGCCATCGATGGTTGGAAAATCGAGCAAAAAGGCAAATCCGTTAAGAGAGAAGGAGGCGGCCGAAGGGGGGCTGAACGTTGAACATAAGACAACCAAAAGGTGGCTGAGGAAGGTGAGTCATGAGGGAGACCAGAGCCGAATTGGAATGAGACGAGACCAGATCAGGAACAGGTGAGAAAGATCCGGCGGTTAGACGTTGGAAGAGAGAGAAACAGACGATCTGAAAAATAGAGAAACCGGTCGACGGGAGAGAAAACCGGGAACGGGTGAAGAAGGCTGGACGACAGGACGAAGAAAAGTAGACCACCGGCAGAAAAGGGAGGAAATTCGGCCAAGTGGGTGAACGGAAAAGTGAAATCTGGCAAGAAGAGAGAGAAATCTGGCTGGACAGCAAGAGAGAGAGAAAAGGACAAGTGAGTCGTAAGACAGTGAGATCGTGAGGCAAGGAGATAGGTGAGATCGTATGACGGTGAAAGTAGGAATTGTGTGATACAAAGTAAAAATTCAGCGAAGTACGGAAAGAACTTAACGTATTTTCAGACTTCTTCAAGAAAGGTTAGAGAGCGTTGCGGTGAACTTCTAAGCAGCAATGGAGCAGCCTTTCAATTCAACAGAGGCAAGACAAGCTAGAAGAAGGGTAGACATAGTAAGTCACACTCTTTGTATTGTACTTGCTTAGTAATTGCAACAGTGAAAGGAACAGAGAATTAAAGACATCCATTGTAACCTGGAATTCTCAAGTATAGTGGATAGTCTCGGTAAGGGAGAGTCCCTACCACTGTGGATGTACGTCATGTTGACGGAACCACGTAAATCTCGTGTGTCCTTAATTTGCTTTACTTTCTGTGTTTTGAATTGATTTGTGAACGCAGCTAAAGTATCAGCCAACCCATAACCTAACGAAGACCTAAACAAAAACATCTGTATTGTCTATTAGGCAAGGTGTCTGAAAGGTGACTTTGGGGACTATTGTGATTAGTAAGTAGCAATAAATCTACCTTATTCGAGTCTGAGAAAGAGTTCGCTTTTAAAAAGAGATTGAAATTGTTCACTTACTTGTGAATTGCAAATTGTGGTGATACTGATTCACCCCCTCTCTCAGTATCACAAACTAGTAGATCCTAGGGAGAAGTCGGGAACTTCAGTATGTTAACTTGCACAATAAAAATAATTAAGAGTAAGACATGATATATATATAGGATTCAAAACTTTTATTCTTACATCCTCTCCCCAATATCACTATATTGATAATTTCAAATCTACCATTAAACTCCCCAAAAAAGAGGAGACTAATTAAAATAATAATGGGATCATTAATCACAATTATACAAAGGTCTACAAGCATATTACAATACAATTATACAAATGTGTTTGATAAACTTTTAATTTTTTTAATTTTACAATCTTAAATACTTATAAATTTTTTTTAGAGTTTTATTTGTTCCTTATAATTTTTCTCTCTTATACACTTATGATTTTTTAATGAACGTAATAAAAAACCCTTAATATAATCTCTTGGTCTATCTTATTTTGTTGTTATAAAAGGAATTATTTATAGGCCAAAAGTGATTAAGACCACTAGTGTAGTAATATGTAGCTAAAAACAAACCCTTATTGATTAGTCAAAATGAAGATTTATCCATATAAGCCATTATTGTAGAAAATTGCTTTTCCAAATTAATAATGAGGTGTCCACTATTATTTTTTCAACCATTGTAAGGTATGTTTAGTGGTTGATGGCTAAGACTAAGATCACACTCCATTCCACTTTCTTAATCACTATTAGATAATAAAGGCTTATGGAAAGAAGTAAAGGGTGTTTAGTCACAGTAATTAGCTATAAGGCATCCAAGATACTTGTTATGCAATTTGATAAAATAAGTAAAAATGTTTTTGTGATCAAGGATTGTGATGGTAATAAAAGGCCAAGTTTATATGAGTTTAATCTCAGTTTTATCAAACATCATTGGAAAATGGTAAAGTATAATATTATGAACTTCATTAATGACTTCTATGAGAATGGGAGGTTATGCAAAGCTATCACTTTTACCTTTTTAGTATTGCTACTAGAAGTTGACAAGGTAGAGTCAATCAACTAATTTTGTTAAATCTTACTAGTGGGTTTAGTATATAAATTTCTTGTGAAAATATTATTACAAAGCCTCAAAATGGTGATTGGGAAGGTTATAGAGGAGTCTTAATTATTTTTTTCTCAAAACGTGTAATATCCTTGATAATGTTCTTCTAACTAATAGAACAATCAAAGAAATGAAAAGACAAAAACAAAGGGGTAAGGATTAAGATTGACTTTGAAAAAGATGTATGACTTAATTGAATAGGGTTTCTTGGTTAACATGTTGAAATACATGAAATTCGAGAATTGATGGAGATGATGGATGTAGTAGTGCATATCAACACCTATGTTTTTATATTGATTAATGGCAACCTTACATAGTAGTTTAAAATGGTGAAAGGGTTAAGACAAGGGGACCTATTATCATTGTTCTTATTTATTCTAGCTATTAAAGGTTTTAATTCTCTTGTCAAAAAAGGTTTGGGGTTGGGATTTATCAAAGGTATCTCTAGTGGTGAAGACATCGAATTAACACATTTATAAATAATAAGACTTTAAAAATAAAACCAAAATGGAAGATTTCTTATTTAATAAGACTTCAAAGATAAATTCTTAATTGCATAAATAACATTTACAGCCAAAATATTTTATATTCATTAAATGATTATTTCATAAAAATGATGAGGATCTTCTTAGGTCTCACACTGAGAGAGGGAAGGGATGAATTAGTATGAGATGCTCGCTTTTTATAAATCTATATGGATTAACCTTTGTGACTTGTTAGAGTTGATGATCCAATTTTTTATTTTACTTCTTTATTTGAGAGCAGCCATATGGATATCAATCATATGCAAGCACTTGAGAACACACAACAATTTTTGCATGATTCACCTACAATGTGTGAGCTATGTCCACAGTGTGATAAAATAGAATCACTCCTAAATCACACAATCCACTCTTGTTATTCAAGGATACAACAATATTGTGGAAGGATCAGTCTTTAACCACTTGTGGAAGGATTACTCTTTAACCACTTAAAATGATCTCCCGATCACTAAAAGAGATAATCTCCTGATCACTCAAAGGATTGACCTTCGAATCAATCCAAAGGTCTCCCACCCTTTTCAAGAAGTTTATCAAAAGTTTAGACTAAAACTTCCCTGAGAAAGATCATCTCCTTCCTTACTGCTAGTCTTTGCTCATTCTTTGTCGGTCTCTTCTTTGCAGGTTCTCTACGCTATTACTATTGTCTCTCCTTCACAGGTTCTCTCTTCTGTAGGTTCACTTGGCTGCAAGTTCTCTCTGCTATAGGTTATCTCTATTATAAGTTCTCTCCTCTTGCTGCCTATTTTGCCTCACTTATTGCCTTGACAGGTTCTCTCCTCTGTTATCGGTGCTACCTCACCTACTACCTTGCTAGGTGCTCTTCTCCTACTACCAATGTTGCCTACTTCTACCTTGGAGGGTTCTCTTCCTTTACCGCCAGTATTGCCTCATCTGTTACCTTGGGAGGTTCTCTTCTTATTACTAATGCTGCCTAGACAAGATTTCTCCTTTACTACTGCAAGCTACTGCAAACTGCTGCAAGTTACTAGTTGTTGATTCACCTACTACTAGGGTAAGTTTTCTTCCTCTACTGCTCATTGCTGATTCACCTGCTGGTGGGGCAAGCTTTCTTTCTTTGCTGCTAGTTACTAATTCACTTGCTGCTAGGGCAAGTTTTCTTTTTCTACTGCAATTTCTACCTTCTCTTTGTTACAATTGCTTCCTTCTCCTTGTTGCAATTGCTGCCTTCTCCTTGCTACAATTACTACCTTCTCCTTACTGCAATTACTTCCTTCTCCTTGCTGTCATTGTTGGTTTCCTTATTACTACAATTGCTACTGGTTTCCTTGCTACTGCACTCTCCTTCTTTGGTGCACCTACCTCTCTTTTTAGTGGCTACTACACCTTCTCCTTCTAGTGGCTACTACACCTGCTTCTTTGAGAGGCTATTGTACCTTCTCCTTCTCTCTTTGGTTCAGATGTTATCTTTTTTTGTGTGGCTACTGCACCTCTCTTCTCCCTTTATTGTTGTACACCTTTTCTTAGTGTGGTTGATTTGTTGCCGCTACAGACCTTCTTCTCCTTTTGTTGTTGCACACCTCTCATTAATGTGGTTGATTGGTTATTGCTACATACCTTATCTCTTTGGTATGGCTGTTGCACGTTCTTCTTTGGTTTGGTGTGGCTGTTGCACATTCTCCTTTGGTTTGGTGTAGCCGCTACACATTCTTCTTCTCCTTTTGGTAGGGCTGTCTGCTGTTGCACCTTCCTTGGCCAGTTGTACCTCTCCTTGGTGCTGCACCTCTTCTTAATGTTGTAACTCTCTTGGTCAAGTGTACCTCTCCTTGGTGCTGTAACTCTCTTTGCCGGCTGGACACCCTTTGCCACTTAACCTCTCTTTTGTTGTTCTCTCTTTGCAACACACATATCTTTTGAAAGATACATGAATGTATTTATAAACCTTAAGATTTAGAGTTGCAAAATCATCAACAATCAATATTGATTCCCAAGGGTTACCCTACAATCAACGGTCATATTTGATTTTTTAAATTTAGGTTTAATGGTCAAGGGTTAACAGTCAACCTTGACTCCTAAAATTTAGGGTTAATAGTCAATATTGACTCATGAGTTCAGAGTTAACCTACCATCAACGGTTTTGACCAACAATTTCTCTACATCTTAATGACATTCAAAACATCAAATTAACACAAACAACTATGTGAGATGATGTTAACAACAAATCCAACATTAACCATCAAAGGTGGACTCAAAAAAAAATGATCAATATTTGCAAAAATACACAACGTTAAGAATTTATTTATATATTAATCATTATAAAAAATTATATAAAAGAAACTCTAGAATAAGTTAAAAGAAAATTTTATCTTGTAATTGAAATTCATACCAAAACAAGGACTAAATAACAAAATAGAGCATATATGCATACTCTTAAGGAAACAAAAAATTTAAAATTTGATAGATATTTAAAATAAAATATTATATTTATGGGTTCTTCTTATTTATATATATATTTTTTATTTTTTTAATTATACAACTTATACGTGTATATATATATATATATATATATATATTTCTTAATCAATGTATTAAATAAAAAAATACACAAAATACAAAAATCAAATTGGATGCATTACCAAGATAAGAAAATAGAGAAGTTTTACAATTATACATATGGCCGATGCCTCAAAGTAAGCAAACATATGCGCATATCATCCTCCATTACTTGGCATTCATTTGTAACATTATTAACTAGGCATACAGCTGAGATGGAATGCATGGATTAAGATGAACCTCCAAAGGCATCTTTTTTATATTGGTTAATCCAATGCTCTCAGTCATAATCACTGGTTCACCCAATGGAGTCAGAAAATGGAAACTTTGTAGGACCTTAGCAAGAGTGAGTAGCAAAACTTAAAGAGCAAAAGAGACTCCATGGCACATTCTCTTGCCATTGCCAAATGGTATATACTCAAAATTTTGACCCCAAAAATCTAAATCTTTATAGGTCATCAGGAACCTTTCCGGTTGAAACTTGCTAGGATTAGACTACACACGTGGTCCCAATGGATCTTTTGGATATTAATGAGAAGTCTTATGCCTGTTGGAACATAGTAATTGCCCACGTTGCAGTCTTTCATGGACTTGTGAAACCTTGAAATAGGTGCAGCAAGATATAGGCGCAATGTTTCTGAAGTTCCTGACTTCTCCCTAGGATCTACTAATTTGTGATACTGAGAGGGGAGTGAATTAGTATCACCACAATTCATAATTTCCAGGTAAGTGAACAACTTCAATCGCTTCTTAAAAGAGAACTCTTTCTCAAACTCGACTAAGGTAGATCTATTGCTACCTACTAATCACAATAGTCCCCAAAGTCACCTTTTAGACACCTTGCCTAATAGATAATTCGGATGTTCTTGTTTAGGTCTTCGTTAGGTTATGGGTTGGCTAACACTTTAGCTGCGTTCACAACTCAATTCAAAACATAGAACGTAAAGCAAATTAAGGACACATGAGATTTACGTAGTTTCTTCAACGTGACATACATCCACGGTAACAAGGATTCTCCCTTACTGAGACTATCCACTATACTTGAGAATTCCAGTTACAATGGATGCCTTAATCCTTTGCTCCTTTCATTATTGCAATTACTAAGCAAGTACAATACAAAGAGTGTCACTTACTGTGTCTACCCTTCTTCTAGCTTGTCTTGGCTCTGTTGAATTGAAAGGCTGCTTCATTGCCACTTAAAAGTTCACCACAACGCTCTCTAACCTCTCTTGAAGAAATTTGGAAATACATTAAGTTCTTTTCGATGCTTCACCGAAGTTCTTCTCTATGTTATCTCACGCAACTCCTGCTTTCACTGTCTCATGGTCTCACCCATCTACTTGTCTCATGATCTCACTATCTCAAGGCTTGCCTGTCTATTTCTCTTTCTTTTGCTGTCCAGCTGGATTTTTCTCTCTTACCACCAGATTCTCTCTCTTACTGTCCAGCCATTCACTCTTCTTTGGCCGTTCACCTCTGTTCTGCCATCCAGCTATCTCTGATTTTGGCCATATTTTCTTTTTCTTGTCTTCCTGTCGACTCCAATTTAGTCGTTCTTGGGTTTCCGCCGATTGTCTATTTTTGCCGTTTTGCTCACTTTTTCGGTCATCTCCCCTTTCTCTCTCTCTCAACGGTTGTTCTTCGTTCAGCCCGGCCATCCTAGTTTTCTGTTGATTGTCCACTATGTTTTGCCACCAACCCATTTCTCTCTCACCGTCTAGCCGTGTCGACCCATTTGTCTCACGCTGTCACAGATTTGCTGTCTGCTCTTCCGGTGGTGTCTCACTCTTCGTCCATCTCTCTCTCTTTCGATTCTGTCAACCTTTCCTTTTTTTCGACGACAGCTTCTTCAACGGTTGGTCTATTTTGGCATCAAACCCTTGTTCTAACGTTCTCTTGCCATCGATGTCCTCTCCTATTTCCGACAGCCAACCTCTCCTCTTCTCCCTTTTTTTTCTCTCCTTCGTCTGATGGCTATTTCATTTTCTCTCTCTTCATCTGACGACTTCACTATGCGGCTACTGTTCACTCAACGACTACTTCTTTTCTATTTTGTCATTCCCTGTTCTGCCATTCGCTTGCCATCAGTGTGCTTTGGCCGTATGTTGTGTTTTTCTATTTTCTCTATTTCGCCGTCCATACACTTTTGTGTTTTGCCGTGTATTCAATTGTGTTGGCCCTTTACCCTCTTGTGTTTTGCCGTGTATTCAATTGTGTTGGCCTTACCCTAATTTTGTCTTTCTAAGGTCTTTATATACTCTCTTCCATGAAACCCTAATAGGGCTTACACAGCGGATTTACGTTCTTGCCCTTCCAAGTGGCTTTACTTTCTTGCATACTTAAACCTAGTTGACAACAATTACAACCCATACAAGGCTGTGAGAACAACAGTTTCCTTGGTGATGGCTTGGAGATATTCCAAGTTCTTTGTGTCTGATTCTTTTATTTGCCTCTCTTTGCCAACATAGGTGTCTAACTTAATTTGCACCTTATTCAACGCACCAAGGTGGTTGAACAACAAAGACAGAGCCCATGTTAGAGTGACTGATGTTGTATCTAAGGCTGCTATGATAAGATTTTGTAAGTTGATCAACAAAAAAGCCAATGCAGTAATAGCCGGACACAAAGATTCTTTCTCTTTATATGTCAATTTACATCTTCGTGTAGATAAATTGGATCAATTAAATCTAAATTTATTTAATCAATAATTATAAGTTTTATGAAATTTTATTTAATATCTTAAATAAAAGACTAATTCTATAATTCAAACAACAATATTTAAGTTATGATAAAATAAAATTACCATCACATTACATTTAACTTTCTTTAAATTTATTTTAACAAGTTATTAAATTATGAAAAAAAAAAACAAAAAGAGAGCTTTGTCACTTTTTTGAACAATTGATTTATTTGATTTTGAAAATTCAAAAATTTTATCTTAGTTATAATAGTGATTCACAATATTTCAAATTTATGTATATATCCATCATCAAATATAAAAACTCATTTATCTAGATAAAAATTTTTACTAAAAATTATGAAGAAAAATCACAATATAAATAATAATTTTTAATGTTTATTTCTTTAAAAAAATTGTATAGTGTGACCTTTTAAGTGAATATTAAAAAATAAACCAAATAAATAATTAAAAGTTACAAGAGTATGCTTTTAGTTAGTATTCACAATTCATTGCATATGACATCACACATGTCAAGCTAAGGAGGTTTGCACATTTGTGAAAAAGCGAAAATAAGATGCAAGGTAATAGATTTTCAAACATAGGACTTGTGATATTTTATTAAAATAACATAAATGTCCTCTAGATTTTATATAATTAACTTGCAAACCAGTTTATAAAATCATTTTTCCATTGATAGCAACATTGTTTTTGTAAGTAAAGGTCATATAAGCTACAAGTAAAAATTTACAAACCCTAGAAGTTCTTATGTAGACCATACAACCACCCCATTCTTGTTACCTTATTGCCCCTTTCCCTTAGTAATTCTACCTACCCTTCTTGTAAGGGTGATTTCCACCACATTCTTACCCGATTCTGATCTCTAGCCATCTACAAAAGCCTTTCCTTGTTGTCTAGCTTTTATCATATCCCTTTCATCAACAACCGAACTTGCCTTGTTTTCCCTTACATCCTCCTAACAAAAACTCAACCTATTTTTGCCTTTCCAAACTCCTCCATTGGATCTAATTTTGAACCTAGGCCCTCTTTAAAGCAAAAAGGAGATAGGTTTTAATGGCAACCCATGATTTCCTCCTCATTTAAGCTATAATAATTAAACCCACTCGATAAACCTCTATTGTTAATAAGGCTCACCCTTATTTCTTGACTTTATCAAAGATCAGATTTTAAGCAATTCAGCCTCCTCCTTCATCATGCTCACTGAACTTACTTTATGGATTGGGCTCTCATTCACCTTTAGCCTATGTCTTCCTCCTTTGTTATTCCTTTGTTGCATTTCTTCCCCAAATGCCCCCTAACACTTCAATCTATATCCAAACCCTTTAATTAAAGCTTACTTTACCAATAAACCATGGTATCAGAATTTGCAACAACTCTTAGACCAACTCTCCTCCATCATGTCTTCATTAAATTCAAATATGAGAAGGACCTTAGAGCCTCATATAATTATGACATTGAAAGAGTAATGGTTGCCTCTCTATATTTGATCCTACATTATAAACCACTCTAACCACACTTTAGTGAAGCCACTTAATTTTAGAGACCATTGTACAATAAAAAAGATTACTAACAATTGATTGGCTTTAAAAATTGGAACAACCTCCTTCTTATCCAATCAAGAACAACCTCCCTTCTATCCCTCCACTACTACATCCATATACATCTTTCTAGAATTTTTGGCCTACAACTTTTTGAATAGATGTGAATGGCATGTGATACCCACTGAAAGTTTGTTATGTGACCATTCTAACCTTGGTTCTCAGCATTAGATAATTAGCAAGCTTGATACCTAGCTAGTGCCCAAGCAATCTCTCATCATTTAACCTTTGAGTAGCGTCAAAAAAATCCTATCGATTAGCGAATTTCACAAATCCAAATATTTTGTTCACTCTCCTAATTTTATTTGGTATGACCATATCAATAACCAAACCTTATCTCTAGAAAATTCTCCATAAGCCCTTATGATTTGCTTTCACCAAAAGGTTATTGATGAATAATAGAGTTGTAAGAGTCATTGGTCTCTCTAGTATACTGACTATTCGAATTTTATAAAAAGTTTTAACTTTTTGGATTTTTTCTTGTCTTTTTGTGCTAATTCTTTTATAAGTATGAAATTATTATCCAAACTAAACAACCAAAATCTTATGGAATGGATACTTAAGCTAAAATTTGAGAAAGTCAAACTTTGTAACCATTGTTAAAGGGCCAAATAGCTATAAAGTCATTTTAAGAACAAAAGTTATTATCTACTTCCAACCCTCTTTAATTATTACATATAGATCTTTGTAGTCTATTTAGAGCCTTTATTTTTGGTAGTAAACATTATTTATTTGTCATATTAAATGATTACACTAGATTTGCATAGGTCTTATTTTTTTCACACATGGACAAGGTACTGAAAGCATTTAAAAACTTTGCAAGTAATTGTAAAATAAGAAGGGATGCTCTATAACTTCAATTGGAAGTGACCACGAAGGAAAATTTAAGAATAAGGGTTTTGAAAATTTTGTGATGCCTAAGGAATTTCTTATAATTGTTCAATTGCAATATTATTTAAATATAATGGGATAACTAAAAGCAAAAATAAAATCTTACAAAAGATGGTTTATATAATGTTAGCTTAGCTTAGCTTGCCTCAATATTTTTGGATTAAAGTTATCTATATAGAATGTTATGTGTTAAATTGAATTCTAATTCATCTCTTGCTCAAAAAGTCTCCTTACAAATTATGTAATGAAAGGAAGTTTTGAATAAATTATTTTACAGTTCTTGAACACTAAAAACAATCTTGTAAATTTTGATTTAAAGGTTGATAAGGGTATCTTCATAGGATATTCTTACTCTAGCAAAGTGTATAAAGTTTTCAATAAACGATCATTGGTAGTAAAAGAGTCTATGCATATATTCTTACTCTAGCAAAGTGTATAAAGTTTTCAATAAACGATCATTGGTAGTAAAAGAGTCTATGCATATTAGGTTTAATTAAAAAAACCCTTTTAATTCAAGAAAGGAAGATGCCTCAAAAAATACGAGGACAATTTCAATCAATAGTATTGAAAAAGAGCAACTCATGCCAAGTAATTCAAACATTGAAAATTTAGGTTGCTTGCAAAATATGGTTCATAAGTTACCGAAAAAATGAAGTATGCTGATAAATCATTCAAAGATTAAATCATTGGTAATGCATTCAATCCTCTTAATACTAGATCATCATCTAAGCACTTGAACACCAACTTAGTACTTATTTATTAAATAGAACCAAAGCATGTAGAAGAAATATTAAATGATGAGCATTAGGTGCATGTCATGGAGGATGAGTTAAAAACATTTGAGAGGAATCAAGTGTAGCCTTTAGTCTTTAGACTTAAAGACCATCTTATTATAGGTATTAAGTGGGTTTTTTGTAATAAACTAGATGAGAATGAAAAGATAATTTGAAATAAGGCTACATTAATGGCCAAGGGATATAATCAAGAAAAAGGAAAAGATTACAATGAGATTTTGCACTTATGGCTCAATTAAAAGTCATTCACAACCGGCTATCATATGTATCTTTCAAGCATTTCATGTTATATCAAATAGATATGAAGAGTGTGTTTCTTAACAATTTTATTGTTAAGGGAATATGTGTTGAATAGCCTATAGGTTTTAAGAGCATTGAATTTCTTGATCATGTGTTTAAGTTCTTTAAAGTTTAATACAGATTAAAACAAGCCTCTTAAGCTTGGCATGAAAGACATAGCCCTTTTTTTATTCAAAAAGGTTTCATAAAAGTTAAGGTGGACACCAAGTTGTTTATAAAGGTAAAAGATAAAGCTTTATTGATTGTGTAAATTTACATTTACAATATTATTTTAGGTACCACTAACAATTCTCTATATAAGCAATTTGCTTACTAATGGAGAATGAATTCAAAATGTGCATGATAGGGGAACTTAATTTCTTCCTAGGCTTACAAATCAAGTAAAGCATGAATAAAATTCTCATTAGTCAAAATAAACATGCAAGAGAAATATTGAAAAAGTGTGGAATGGAGGATTCAAAACCTTGTAGTACATTAATTCCAACATTCACGAAGCTTGATAAGGATGAGATTGGTAAGAATGTAAATGAGAAACTATACTGGGGCATGATTGGAGGCCTTCTTTATTTTATTGTTAGTAGTCCTAACATTATGTTTATTATGTACTTATGTGTTCATTTTCAATCATCACCTAAACAATCACGTTTAATTGCATTGAAAGAGTATTTTGTTACATTAAAAGTTTTATCAACTTAGGCCTTTAGTTACCTTCGAGAAAAGATGTTTAACCTTATAGGTTGCTCAAACTCTAATTGGTCTATGATTGGCTTAATAGGAAAAGGAGCACCAATACTTACTAATGTTGTTCACAACTCCTTTGAATCAAGGAAAATCTTGAGGATTTCAAATTTCATTTTTTTAGAATTGATATTTTATGTAACAACATTAGTGTCATAAAACTCACCAAAAATACCATTCATTATTTTAGAAACAAGCATATAGATCTTAGACATAGTTTTATTCAAGATTATATGTTAAAAGGGGACATTGCTCTTGAAATACTAGTTACAAATGATCAATTTGTAGATATCTTTATAAAGCTCTCAAGTGAGGATAAATTCTTAAGCATTAAAAAGTGTTTAGGAATGTTAGACACAACTTAGACTCTTATCCATACATTTTGGTTTTTATATATACAAATATAATATGTCTTTTTTTTTCTTTTTCTTTTTATTGCCTAAGATAAACTCCTTTCTATATATATATATATATATATATTAATTTGATACTAGTTATCACATAAATATAATCATAACAACTTTAATTAAATTTTTTATTTTTTTAAGTAATTCCTTTGATTGCTAAAACTTTATTTTTGTTGTCTCTATTTTTTTTCTTTTGTTTTCAACTAATCTTGGATGAGTTAAAAGAGCACATTCTTGGCAATTTAGAAAATTGTTAACTTTTCATAGTTATATAACTTATGTTGACATCAAATTATGCTAGTTTCTTTAAATTTGGAAAAGCACTATGATTATTATTTTTATTATATCATTATTTAAATTATTCTAATTTCTATAAATACAATTGTTCTTTAAATTACACTATAGCCCATGAGTTAGCATTATGTATTCCATTCTTATCCTATGTTTTTGTCCCATCCTTTGCTTCTTTTGCTCCATATAAGATTATCTCATTCTCCATTATGTATTCCATTCTTATTCTGTGTTTTTATTTTAGTTCTTTGCCCAAAAGTTCATTTTTTTTAACCAAAGCAATTATACATAAGATCTTGTGTTTATAGATCACATAAATTGTTTTTTTCACCCTCACAACTATCTTTCAACAATTTTCCTTTTAGTGCCTTTACTTTCCATTCTTATTATGTATGCCAATGAAACTCTTTCAATATATCAACTTTGGCTTCTTCCATTTCAATCAAAATGTTTCATGATCCTTCAAAATTTTTCTCATTTCATTTTCATCTTATTGGTCTGCTTACCTTGATGTCAAGCCTTCACTTGTCTATATTAATCCATCATTCTTTTTTCCAAACCAAACACAATTTTACACCATGTAATAAGCATACTTATTGCAGAATCAAGCCCATCCATAACTACAAATTACAAAAACCTTAAAACTTAAAACCAATCAGCTAGTACACCTTCCCTTATCTTTATTTTTTATCACACTAACTCGCTATCTCCACCTACAAAAACTCCATCTCTAAGTAAGGGTCTTTTAATATCATTAACTTCTCCACAAGTAAGATTTTGTTAACCCTTTTCATCAATTTCTAGCACCTCATCCTCACTAATAAAGAATTTAAAATGAACTCCATTATATTTCAAATATTGATTGCTTGATTTTTCAAAATATAATTGATATTCAAATAGTTGTTAGATTCTTACATGGAGACATAAGCATCATTCACAAGTTCTTAGATAAGACCCATGCTGCATGGCATCGATTCATTAATAAGTGTTCTTTTTGGGTTGTTATGAAGTAAAAAATGGTTAAATACAAGCTCTCCCTTTTAATAAAGGAAAAGTAGTGTTGTTTCCCTTTGATTCACACTAAGCTTTACTTAGATTTATTTTTAGACATCTTGTTATTTTTTCTTTTAATATATATATTTTTTTATACAAGGTGAATTAAACCATATAAGGCTTTAAAGAGCTTAAAAACATCTTGTTATTAAAAACATCTTACATATAAGGCTTTATTTTTGGACATCTTGTTATTTTTTCTTTTAATATATATATTTTTTAGGAATCAGTTAATTAAACTCTAAGAGCTTGTTTTAAACTATATAAGTCTTCAAAGAGCTTAAAAACATGATTTTGACATTCAATGTTCTAAAAATCCAAAGGTTACTTAACATATATTTCTTTTAAAAAACAAAAGTACTTTTACATCCATTTAACATATAGTAAAGTTCATGTATGATGCATATACAACAAAAATGCAAATGGTGTCGAGTCTAACCACAAATATAAAGGTCTTATCATAATTTATACCCTCTTATTAGTTGTACCCTTTAGCAGCTAGTTTCATTTTATTCCTTACTATTTTTCCACTTTCATTTAGCTTATTTTAAAACACCCACCTATATCTTATAATAGGATGATTCATATGTCTAAAACCTAAGGTTTGCACTTTATTCCTCTCAAATTATTTCAATTCATCCTTTGTAACATGCACTTAATGTTGATCAATCATTGCATCTTATACATGTCTAAGGTTGTCTTTAATGTTCAAAAGAAACACTTTTAATTAAAAGCTTTGATATATTTGACTTCTTACTTTCTCTTAGTCCATTACTCATGCAGAGTCTTTTTTAATGAGAGATATATGAGAACCTGATTAAAGATAGAAAACACTATGTGGATAGTTTTGGCTTAAAGATATTTAGGTAAAATAAACTTATTTAGCATAGTTTGGGTCATTCTTTACAAGGTTTTATTTGTACATTCAATTACCTCTTTTTATTGAAGTGTTTTAGGTGTTAAAAATTGGAGAGAAATTACTTGGGCATAACAAAATTTTTCATAGATCTCATTCTCAAATTTAACTTTATGGTTATTTCTAATTGAAGTGATAAGATATGCTTTCTCATTTCATAATTGTTTGAAAACCTTTTCATAGATTTTTAAGGCTTTATCTTTATGAGCAAGAAATAAGAGTCATGTAAACTTAATGAGATCATCTATAATAAATAAATGCATAATGCTTATTACCTAAATAAATACTTTAAATGGACTAAATAAATTTATATGCAATAATTGATTAGATTTGACCATGTAATCATTTTTTGTTTTTTCTATATGTAAACTTTTTACTTGTTTACAACAAGAAAAAGACAAAATGTCCAAAACATTTCTTCTTTTTTTTCAAAACCTTATTAAATGGTCTTTTCAAAGGTTTGAACTACAAAAAATGAGGTAACTATATTTTTAACTTTAAACCTTTCATATTGTTTAAATATTTTTAACAAAAAAAATAATAATTAAGTTATATTTCACCAATCAAGCACGTGTATTTACTTTATAACTATAATTAGAGACTTTGATTCTTCAAAGTTCCTCTTAAATCCAACCCCAATCAATTAGATCAACCTTTAGTTTCCTAAACTTTTGTCAAAGATCAAACCTTAAGGCTCAAAATAAAAGTTCACAGCATCAAAAGAAGACATTCATGACAAAGTAAGAAAGAGGGGAGAGAAAAGAGAGGAATGTTAGACCTTTTATTAAAACAAATGGACATCTAAGGTGGCTACGTCTTTATAATGTAGTAATGCTTCTTTTTTGCAATATATTATAGCTTTAAGTTTCAGTAAAATGTACCAATCAAGTTTGGTGTGGAAGAGATGGAGATATTAATAATTATCAAATTAATGCTGATTTAAGGGTTTCAATATATAGTTTGGTATTTAGCCTTATTTAAAGAGAAAAAAAAAAGATGAAATATGATTTAATTTTGTATTTTCATATTTTTCTCTTTTATAAATTTTGTTAAAGCATTATTGACTATCAAATAAAAATTTTGTCATTAATCGGACTTAATTGGTATGTAACTATAATGTTAAAAATTATATTAGAAATTGCAAAAATTGTTTAAGTCTATATTGAAAAAAAACAAAAGAATAAAAGGTTTAGGACTAAAAATATGGTAATCCTATTTTTTTGAGTTGAAACCTTTACAATGTTTATTCAATGGAGAACATTTGATTCATCAAAAAAAAAAAAAAAACAAATAGAAAAAGATGGTGGATCTAATCAAAAGGCAAGTAGTTTTGTTGACTATATTTATATCCCGACCTTTAACCACCTTTGCATCATCTATAGTTTTGAATGTCAACTCCATGAAGTCCTCTTATTGCTTCATAGTGCCAAAAACCATCTTTTACTTATGCTTTATCAACCATTCATCAACAATGGAGTCTAGTTCTTTTATAGTCTTTTTTTTTTGGCCTTTTCATGTTTCCCAATATCCAAGAATCTAGGAAAAAAAAAGAAAATAGCCCATGAGTCACCACAAGTCTCCCTATCATCTCAAAAAAAAAATCCCTCAATACTTGCTTCCATCATCCAATCCTCTTTATTTTTGAACTATTTTTGTTCCTCTCCTATAATGAATATAACTCTTTTTTTGACACTTTAACCTTAAATTTTCATATAGTTATGAACATGTTAAGCTAATAGTTCCATAAAGCTTGGGCATGGTGATCTTATGTACTTGACTTCAATAAGGCATATACATAATAATCCTAAGTATGGCATAATCACAAGTCAAAAGCTTTGAGGTAAGAGTTTTTGGGGTTTTGGCAAAGGCTTTGTCCTTAGTGTTTAAGCATTTCTTTGTAAACTATTAGTTGTTAATAACCAAAACTTAATGCAAACATACCTTGATGGTGAAGATGGGTTTGTATTTGTAACTCATGTTACTAAGAACAATGTAAGGTAGTTACAACCCTCCTAAGAGATAGAGGTGGCCAGTTATAGGCTATATGCTTTCGACTTTTGGTGTTACCTTTCTAAGATAATTTGATTGGATACTTCTTATTGTTGACCAAAAGAAGTAAAGAAAACTAAGAAATTCTAATAAGGTAGCTGCAATAATAGCTCAAAAAGATAGAGAGATATTTATTAATTATAGTACATTATCGAGTGGTGGAGGTCTTAATTATGGTGACATAGATAGATATGGATAGGCTTTTCTTCACCTTAAATAACAATAAATGGACCTTAAGATATGTTAACTTTTTCAATACTAATAAAGTTTATATTATTAATACATGGCCTTAATTGTTTTTTATTCAAAAAGGACCAATTTGAAATGAATTTAAAAGTTTAGAATTGAAATGAAAATGCCTAAAAGTTAAGGATCCAATTGTATAAAATTATAAAGGTTCAAAACTAGTTTTTCACATTTTCCTATTTTCCTTATATGTCAATGTTGTTGATTAATCATACCTAGTTATGCCTGTATATATAATCCTATCAAATTCCATTACTAAGTTGAAAAATGAATGTAATAGTAGAAACAAATTCATATCATTTAACTATAACAATTGATTATTAGGTACATAAAGGTGTATTCACTCGAACTAATAGTTATGATTATATATTTATAGGTTTTTGTCAACATCTATGTTCATTTCTTATATCTTTCAAATATTTTTGTAATTTTATAAGATATTTTGTGTGACCTAGATTATGAGATTATCTTAGACAACAACAATATGTGTAGTATGCAAATTAAATGATATAGGATAGACAATATAGGATATTATAGTATATAATAAATTAAACCATTATCTTACATTGTATTTTAATAGCACTTGAAAATATAGAATTGTTAGGAAGTATAGCATAATCAACTTTTCTTTATTATTTACTTACATTTTTTCTTATCACAAATACTTGAAATTAAGAATCAAAATCATCTCATTTTAATTACTAGTAATTTTATAATATTTTTAAAAAAATTAAATTTTAGTTAATTATACAAAATAATTATCAAATTGATTTTTTAGAAACTACCTATAGATGATAAAATTGCATAAATTGTGTGATAAAAATGCAAAAATCTATTGTAATTTGTTAAAAAAAAAAAGGAACTTATAATGAATTTTTGTATAATTACAATTTCTCACTCATTTTTCTTTTATCCATCTTTCTTCTCTTTTCTATCTTGTCTCATCTTTCTTTTGTCTTTTTTATCACTCTTTTATCTCTTTGTCCTTTATCTTTTCCCTCTCTCTTTTATTTTTATTTTTCTCTTCTATCTATCTCTCCTCTCTTTCTTTCTTCATCTCATTCTCCTTTCTTATCCATCTTTATTTTGTTATATTATTATTCATCACTTTTCTATTTTTTTCTCTTTTATTTCTCTCATTCTCACTATTTCATCTCTCCATTTCTCTCTATCTTTATATTTCTTTCCCTTTTTCTCTCTCTTCCAACTCTATCTTTATCTTTCATTACTTAATATTTCTCCCTCCTTCTCTTTCTCTCTCTATCTCTATCTATCTCTCTTCAATTGTATATTTAATTTTAATCAATCTTTCACTATCTATTTTTTGCTTCTTTCTCTTTTTGTCTTTCTTTTAACTCTATCTCTATCTTTAATCTCTCCATTACTCTCTCCAATTTTTTCTCTATTTCTCTCTCTCTCTCTCTCTTAGTTATTGCTCTCTTTCATCTCCTTCCTTTCTCTCTCCCTATCTCTTTATCTCCCCCTCTCTTTTCCTTTTAGATTTCTTTTTTTCATCTCTCTTTATTCCAACTTTAGTAAATAGAGATATAAAAAGGTGATAGAGAAAAAAGAAGAGTGATATTAAAGATAAATAAAGATGAAAAAGCTCTAGACAAAAGAGTAAAAAGATAAAATGGAGAAAATGAGAGACAGAGAGAAATACAAGAAAGAGACATAAGAAAGAAAGGGAGATGGAAGTGAGATAGAGATATACAAAAGTTGAACAATCAAGTAAATAATATTATAACCATGACAATATTAACTTATTGGTAGATATTACATCAAAAGTTGAACTCATAATCAATAAGTTCTATGTTCTTATTGATTCATTACTTGTTTTATGCTATATTGATTTGATTAGAATGAACAATCAAGTAGAAGAAAAGTTTGGTTTGGCATCATAATTGGTTAGTATCATTTTTTACACAATGGTTCACAAAAAAAAAAAAAAAAACTATTGATTCCTACTAAAATATTAATTTATTCTTAATATTTTTGCATTTGATATTAAATATGTAATTTTTTGTTGTCAATTTAAGGATGAGTTTCTTAAAATTAGATAAATTTAATGTAAGTCACATTAATAAATTATGTTATAATTTATTTACTTATTTTAAAATAGTTTAGTCTAATTAATATTTTTAGCTCAAATTGTTCTAAAATACTAAGTTATCATGTATTTCTTATCAAAAAAATATTTAATAGGTTAATTTAATTTTTTTTTACTTAGTCACTAAATATTTTCTTGTTTTGTTATAAATTTTTATTATAAATATGGTTTAAGTTTTCTTTTATAACTAATGATCAATCAAGTTAATTCAATTACAAAAGATAAATGAAATTATTCTTTTTGGAGAGATAATTTATTTTCTTTAATTAATTTTAAAATTTTAAAAAAAATTAATCAAATATTGACTTTTGTTTTACTATCTATGGTACTTTTGTTCAGCATTATATTGGTTAAAAATTTGATGTTCTCTTTCATATCAAAAGGTCCATCTCATATAGTTCCAAAATTAAGCCCATTTGAATCTACAAAGAATATGTTGCATGATTTCAAGAACGAAGGAGATTCCAAGGCCTCTATCACTCTTAAATGGTATGAACTCAAAATTTTGGGCCCAAGTATCCAAATATATTTGTGAGTTGTTAGAAACCTTTCTAAAATAAGTTTACCATCACGCTGGCTGCGGTGAGTCTTCAAGAGGTTGACAAGAAGTCTTGTACCTACTGCAATATGGTAACCTCCTAAGATGCATGCTTTCATGCACTAATAGGACACAAAGAAAGGTTAAGTAGACTATAAACATAATGATGGTAGACGTAATGATGACTAATGTATACATAAAATCTCTTATCTTAAGGGAAGAGATGATTATCTTTAATTTCCTTTAAATGAAGTATAATGAACGTTTTTTGTAGTTAATTTATTTTATATATAAACATCTCATGTTATAGGATTTAATAATTTTTGTGGACAGTGGTAATACTTAATTAGATTTGTTATCAAATTATTTTATGTTTATTAAATTATTATTTTTAAAAAAATAGATAATATTTGTGAAAATACACAAAGTTAAGAATTTATTTACATATTAAAAAATTAGAATGAATTAAAAGAAATTTTTATTTTGTAATTGAAATTTAATACATTTCACAAAATTGACATAATAAAGAATATATGTATCCAAGGATATAGATTATTTAATGAATTGATTAAACAAAAGAAATATACAAAATACAAGAATCAAATTTGGGGTGCTTCAAAGGGAAGAAAATAGAGAAGTTTTATAATCATGCACGGTGCTTATGCTTTATTGTGAACAAACTTGTTTGCATATCATCCTCCGTGACTTACATTTATTTGTAACCTTATTAACTAGAAACCCTTTGACATTAATTAGACATATAGGTGAGATGGAAGGTGTGGATTCAGATGAAGCTCTAGCAGTGTCATTTTAAGATTGGTTATACCAATGCTCTAACCATTAGCTCAACTAATGGGGTTGCAAAATGAAAACCTTCAGGGCACATTCTCCTGTCACTACCATATAGTTTATACTCAAAATTCTAACCACGAAAATCCAAATCCTTAAAGGATGTTAGAAAACTTTCCAGTTGAAACTCATTAGGATTTGAAGTTTCTGACTTCTCCCTACGATCTATTAGTTTGTGATACTGAGAGGGGGATGAATTAGTATCACCACAATTCGCAATTCGCAGGTAAGCGAACAACTTCAACCTCTTCTTAAAAGCGAACTTTTTCTTAAACTTGACTAAGTTAGATTTCTTGCTACCTACTAATCACAATAGTCCCCAAAGTCACCTTTTAGACACCTTGCCTAATAAACAATTCGAATGTTTTTGTTTAGGTCTTCATTAGGTTATGGGTTGGCTGATACTTTAGCTGCGTTCACAACTCAATTCAAAATACAGAATGTAAAGCAAATTAAAGACACACGAGATTTACGTGGTTCCGTCAAAGTGACGTATATCTACGGTGATAGGGACTCTCCCTTACCGAGACTATCCACTATACTTGAGAATTCCAGTTACAATGGATGTCTTAATCCTCTGCTCCTTTCACTATTGCAATTACCAAGCAAGTACAATACAAAGAGTGTCACTTACTATGTCTACCCTTCTTCTAGCTTGTCTTGCCTTTGTTGAATTGAAAGGTTGCTCCACTGCTGCTTAGAAGTTCACCGCAACACTTTCTAACCTCTTTTGAAGAAATCTAGAAATACATTGAGTTCTTTCAATGCTTTGCCGAATTCCTTCTCTACGTTGTCTCACACAACTCCTGCTTTCACAATCTCACCCGTCTCCTGGTTTCACTGTCTCACTGTTTCATGGCATGCCCTCACACTTCTGGTTTGCCATTGAATGTCTGTTGGCTTGCACCACGCTTTTAGTTTTGCTGGTTTAAGTCACACGGCCTGCCTTACTGCCATTGCACGTTTATTGCCCTGTACCACTCTTCTGGTTTTGCTGGTTCAAGTCACAAGGCCTACCATACACTTCACCTGGTCTCACACCTCACAAATACCAGGTCTGCTCTCCCCATTGCTCGTTTTTGCTGTACCCCTGTCACACGAACATTTCTGGTTTACTGGTCTCCCGTTTCAGCTTCACTGGTCTCCTCAACTTCACGGTTTTGTTGCATAACTTCGTTGGTCTCCCTCACGGTTTTGCTGCATAGCTTCCCTATTCGTTTCATGCTTCTGCTGCATTCCTGTCCATTTCACGGTTCCACTTAGCTCTCATCAGCCTCACGGTTTCCAGGTCTGGTCTCTCTCATTTCACGTCTTACAGCCTGGTCACTCGTTTCAGGTCTCATGGCCTGGTCACCCATTTCTGGTCTCCGATCGTGTTGTCTCCTTGTCGTCCAACCCCTAATTTTGCCATATCATTTTCCTCTCCTTTCCAACCGACCGTCGAGTTTTTCCTTTCCTTCCCCTGTTCTGCTGTTAGCTCACTCTTTCTCCGTATCGGTTTTTCTCTCTCTCTTTTTCACTCAGTCGTTCATTGTTCTTGCTGTCCACACCTATTTAGCCGTTCATCTCTTTGCTTGGCCATGTAGGTTGGTTGGACATCCGCTCTCTTTCAGCCGGTGGTGATTTTCTCTCTCTTTTAACTCTTTGTTGTTTTTCTCTTTCAGGCGTTTCTCGATTTTTCTTTTTGGTCATTCGGGTTTTCTCTTTGTCGTGTTCCACTTCTTTTTGCCATGCTGCTCTTCTTTTTCCAATCGTTGGTGTTTTGTGTTTTGGTTTGCTCTCTCTTGTGTTTTGTCGTGTATTCAATTATGTTGGCCTTACCCTAGTTTTGTCTTCCAAGGTCTTTATATACTCTCTTCCATGAAACCCTAATAGGGCTTACATGGCGGATTTACGTTCTTGCCCTTACATGGTAGATTTACTTTCTTGCCCTTCCATGTGGCTTTACCTTCTTGTACATTTAAACTTAGTTGACGACAATTACAACCCATACAAGGTTGTGGGAACAACAATCTCCCCCTTTGTAATTGTTGAGAACACTCATAACAAAAGGCCACTATGCAGCAGTTTCAACTCCCCCTAAATATGCACTCCCTCTTTCTTAACAGCTTCCCCTGCACTGTTGCTTCTCTTCCTCTTTGCCAACCAATTACAAATGTGAAAAACTTGCAAAGTAGAACTGGAGGATTCACCTGATTTTCAAGCTTGAGGAGGCATTTGCATAGATAAACTCAATCTGTGCTTTTCAAACAACTTTATGGATAGAGATTTAGTTAGATCTTGTGTAGCCTCTTCAATAAATTTAGGTTCAACTTGTAAGAGTAAAGCAGTAGCTCCCATAATTCTTCTTCTTATTGCAACTCCTGCTGATGGGTCACCTATGATCTGATTTTCTTGATGAGCACTGGTCCACGTTTTCTTTGGCTTTCTTTCTTTCACAGTCTTAGTTGTAAGAGGATCTCTTTCTTCATCTTCAGACTCACTCTTCTTCGAGTCTGAACTTACTTCTTGTTCCTTTTCTTCAAGTTGGTTTGATTCTTCATCTACATTGAAGTCATCTTCTTTATTGTCCTCAACTTCTCCATTCTGCAATATTTTCCAGTTCTCATCTATTCTCATATCACTGGAAGTGATCACTTTTCCCAGCTTATGTAGGAAAACTCTATAACCTTTTGTCTTTACTGAGTATCCCACAAAGATGCCTTCATCAAACCTAGCATTGAATTTTCCCAAGTTTTGCTCCTTGTTCTTCACAAAACATGGGCTGCCAAAGATTTTGAGATACTTGGCTATTGTCTTTTTCCCACTCCATAACTCATATGGAGTCTTATCAGTATTGGGTCTTAGTAAGACTCTATTCAGTAAGTGCACTGCTGTAAATGTTGCTTCTGTCCAAAATCTTGTGTGAAGCTTGGATTCTAGCAGTAGAGTTCTTACCATTTAAACCACAGCTCTATTTTTCCTCTCTACTACCCCGTTCTGTTGAGGTGTTCTTACTACTGTCATTTGGTGATGAATTCCATGCTTCTCAAGGTAATCTTCAAAAGCTTTATTTGTAAATTCAATGCCTTGATCTAACCTCAATACTTTGATCTTCCTTCCACATTCATTTTCAGCCAATTTTCTGTATCTCTTAAAGCAATTCAAAACTTTTGACTTGTGTTTAAGGTGCATGATGCAGGTCCTTCTCAAATAATCATCAACAAACAAGATGAAGTACCTTTCACCATTCAACCCTTTTGTCCTCATCGGTCCACACAAATCAGTATGCATAATGTCAAGCACTACTACAAAACTGAACTCTTTGGTCTTATATTGCTTTCTGACATGTTTTCCTTTAAAGCATGCTGAGCAGGCATACTCTCTCTCTCTCTTGAGGTCGGGAATGTCTCTGATGGCATGAGTAGTGATCAGCTTCCTCATATTCTTCTGTGTTAAGTGTCCCAGCCTCTTATGCCAGAGTTGATTTTCTTTTTCTTTGGTGAGTAAACAATTATTTGTCTTGTCCTCATCAATCACATATAAATTTCCAGCTGTTCTCTTCCCGGCTGCAACAGTATTACCTTCTTTACTCTTTACTTAGTAACCTATTTTTGTGAATATCACTTTGTGGTCTTCGTTGCATAGTTGACTGACAGATGCTAGATTATATCTGAGTCCTTCAACGTGTAGAACATCTTTCAGCTTTCCTCATCCAATGTTTACTAACCCCTGACCATTGATGTTAAGTGAATCATCATTGCCAAACTTGACTTTGCCTTCTCTTGATTTGTTTAACTTTGATAATTTACTTTTGTCTCCCGTCATGTGTGAAGTGCATCCACTGTCAAGGATCCACTGCTTATTCACTATAGTCAAGTGAATCATCATTGCTAAACTTGACTCTGCCTTCTTTTGACTTGTTTAGCTTTGATAATTTACTTTTGTCTCCCATCATGTGTGAAGTGCATCCACTGTCAAGGATCCACTGCTTATCCTTGTAGTCAACCTTTAGTGCAATTTCAGCTATATTAGTCACCTCTCTTTTTGCTCTATATTCCTTCTTTTGAACTGGTTAGAAGATACCTTTCTCCTTTTTCTCAGCTTTAACTGCACCACTTGTTTTCACTGTGCCATTGAGTGCCTTCTCTTACTCAGGGAGAAGTGTCATACATCTCTTGGCATTATGGCCATCCTGCCCGTACGTTTCACACTATTCCAAGTCTGCTAATATAGCAAACTTGTTCTTTGAAGCTATTGGTTTGGGCTTCCACCAACAATCTTCGTCAATATGTCCTTGCCTTTTACAGTATGTGCAAAAACTCATGACAGGTGTTCTCCTCTGAGTTTTGTATTGTCTCCCCTGTATGTAGCGTCGTATCTTCTCAAGTTGGAGACATATACTGGCCTTCTCCATCAGCAGTTACTCACCTTATGACCCCAAACTCCACAATAAAGGCAATAACCTTGAAATTGCCTCTTCTTGGGTCTACTCACAGCTTGTTTTTTTTTTTTTTGTTCATTACTTGTTGTGTAGGCAACATAGCTGGTTTCTTTGCTTGTGTGACTTTCATTTCAATCACCTTCTTCTCCTTTTTCTATTCAGCCTTTGCCTTTGGCTGGCTAACTTTCTTTTCTTCCTAAGATATAGCAACTATAGGCTATTGCTCTTTAACCACATACATCCTTTTTGGCCTTGGCTTTGGTTTGATAACTGTCTTCTCTTCTTCAGTTATCTTCACCTGAGTCACAGCTTTCTCTTTCAACTTCTATGGCAAAGTCTCATTCTCTTTAGGCAGTGCAGCATTAGATTGCTACACCTTCTCTTCATTCTTCTTTTCTCTTGAAGAGCTTGTTTCTCCTATCACTTCAATCTTCTACAAGTTCTCTTCATTCTTTTTGAGTTATTGCTGAAGTTTCAGCAACTCTATCTCCATTTCTTCAATTGTTGAAGTCCTTGAGCCAAGTTCTATTGTAAGGTCTTCACATATTTTGATCTGTTCTTCAAATCTTCTTTTTAAGTCAATATGTTCAATCCTTATTTCATCCTTTTGACTTTCAACTTCCTCAAACTTTGCTTTAACTTGTTTTATGTGAGCCTCCAACCTTTTTATGGTTTTGCCCCTTCTGATTATCTCCTTCGAAGCTGCATCCAACTCAGCTTCAAGATCTGGTTCTTCTTTATCAACCTCCTCTTCCTCTTCACAGGTTGAACTACCACCTTGAGCTGATGCCATAAAGGCCTGCTCATCTGATGATTCTTCATCTTCCTCCTCGTTAGCTTATTTTATTTGACTCACATAACTCTTGAATGAGCCCCTCTTCTTCTTCTGTGGGTTGGTAGTCTTCTTGCTGGGCTTCTTTGATTTGAATGATGATCTTCTCCATTTTGAATTCTGCTCATCATCACCATCCTTATCTTTATCATCAAGTTTCACTTTGCACTGAGAAGCAAAGTGTCTAGTTTGCCCACAACAATAACATTTCAAGGACAACTGTCCTTTTCCCTTCTTAGACCCCCTTTTGAATTTCCTTGTGAAGTAAGCCAACACTTCACCTTTACTTTCTTCCTTATCATAATCATTATCATCCTCACTGGATGATTCTTCCTCTTCTTCTATCTTTAAGTGCTTCATAGCTTTGAAAGTTACCTCCTTTGATACCTTCGTTGTTGCATAGCTTTTAGTTGACTTTATCCTCATCTCATATGCAATGAGATTGCACTAGAGATCATGCAGAGACATAGAATTGAGATCTCTACTCTCCTCTATGGCTGTTATCTTTGAGGCAAACCTCTCAGGCAGAATTCTCAAAATTTTCTTCACAATCGATGAGTCCTTCTTGTTCTTCCCATGACTTCTTAGTTTATTTACAGCGTCAATAACCCTTGTGAAGAACTCTTGAACTGTCTCATTCTTCTGTATTCTGAGAGATTCATATCTCTCATTAAACACTTGAAGTTTAGCCTCCTTCATTATGTCATCACCTTCATAGACTTTCTACAATCTATCCCATATCTCCTTAGCAGATTTGTAGTCCATAACTTTAACATACTCAACATCTATCAATGCTATAATGATGACATTTGAGGCCTTCCCATTTATCTCAAACTGCCTCAACTCCTCTGAGGTTGGGTCTTTACCTTCTTCCAGAGCCACAAAACCCTTCTGTACGCATTTCACCACGTTCATGCCCATGGTTGCAAATACCACTTGCATTCTTGCTCTCCACATATGGTAGTTGGTTCCGTTAAAGATTGGAACTTTCTTGCTATAAGTGGTGCTAGTGCTGGTACCGGCTTCCATTTCTCAGTATGCTGAACAAGTCAAACTTCTAGATCCCTTCAAACTAGTACACCAAGCTGTTAAGCTTCAAACTAGTGAACCTGTGCTCTGATACCAATTGAAGTTTCTGACTTTTCCCTAGGATCTATTAGTTTGTAATACTGAGAAGAGGAATGAATCAATATCACCACAATTCGTAATTCGTAAGTAAGTGAACAACTTCAACCTCTTCTTAAAAGTGAACTCTTTCTCAAATTCGACTAAGGTAGATCTATTGCTACCTATTAATCATAATAGTCCCCAAAGTCACCTTTTAGACACCTTGCCTAATAGATAATTTGGATGTTCTTGTTTAGGCCTTCGTTAGGTTATGGGTTGGCTGATACTTTAGCTGCGTTTACAACTCAATTCAAAATACAGAACGTAAAGAAAATTAAGGACACATGAGATTTATGTGGTTCCGTCAATGTGGCATACATCTACGGTGGTAAGGACTCTCCCTTACCGAGACTATCCATTATACTTGAAAATTTCAATTATAACGGATGTCTTAATCCTCTGCTCCTTTCACTATTTCAATTACCAAGCAAGTACAATATAAAGAGTGTCACTTACTATGTCTACCCTTCTTCTAACTTGTCTTGCCTCTGTTGAATTGAAAGGCTACTCCACTGCGGCTTAGAAGTTCACCGCAATGCTCTCTAAACTCTCTTGAAGAAATCTAGAAATACATTGAGTTCTTTCAATGCTTCACCGAATTCCTTCTCTGCGTTGTCTCATATAACTCCTGCTTTCACCGTCTCACGGTCTCACCCATCTCCTGGTTTCATCATCTCACCATTTCATGGCCTGCCCTTATGCTTCTCGTCTGTCGTTGCACATCTATTAGCCTGCACCACGCTTCTGGTTTTGCTGGTTTAAGTTACACGACTTATGCACTATCGTTGCACGTCTATTGGCCTGCACCACTCTTCTGGTTTTGCTAGTTCAAGTCATACAACCTACCTCACGCCTTACTTGGTCTCACACCTCACGGATACCAGGTCTACTCTCCCCGTCACTTGTTTCTGCTGTACCTCTGTCACACGCACGTTTCTAGTTTGCTGGTCTCCCGTTTTAGCTTCGCCGGTCTCCTCAGCTTCACAATTTTGCTACATAGCTTCGTTGGTCTCCCTCATGGTTTTGCTGCATAGCTTCCCTCTTCGTTTCAGCTGCACTCCCCTCTCCGTTTCACGCTTCTGCTGCACTCCCGTCCATTTTACGGTTCCATTTAGCTCCCGTCTGTCTCATGATTTCTAGGTCTGGTCTCTCTTGTTTCACGTCTCACAACTTGGTCACCCGTTTCAAGTCTTACAGCCTAGTCACTAGTTTTTGATCACCTGTTTCTAGTCTCTACCGCGTTGTCTCTCTTGCCGTCTAGCCCCTTATTTTGTTGTATCATTTTCCTCTTCTTTCCAACCAGCTGTCGGGTTTTTCCTCTCCTTCCCTTATTCTGCCATTGGCTCACTCTTTCTCTGTATCGAGTTTTTTCTCTCTCTTTTTCACTCAACCGTTCTTTGTTCTTGCTGTCCACACCTATTTAGTCGTTCACCTCTTTGCTTAGCTGTGTAGGTTGGTTAGACGCCATCTCTCTTTCAACTCTTTGTCATTTTTCTCTTTCAGGCATTTCTCAATTTTTCTTTTTGGTTGTTTGGGTTTTCTCTTTGTCGTGCTCCTCTTCTTTTTGTCATGCTAGTTTTGTCGTACTGCTCTTCTTTTTCCAGCCGTTGGTGTTTTATGTTTTGCTTTTCTCTCTCTTGTGTTTTGTTGTGTATTCAATTGTGTTGGTCTTACCCTAGTTTTGTCTTCCAAGGTCTTTATATACTCTCTTCCATGAAACCCTAATAGGACTTAGTGGTAGATTTACGTTCTTGCCCTTACACGGCAGATTTACTTTCTTACCTTTACACGACAGATTTACTTTTTTGCCCTTCCATGTGGCTTTACCTTCTTGCACATTTAAACTTAGTTGACAACAATTACAACTGTGGGAACAACAGGATTCAACCACACATGTAGATCCAATGAATCTTCTGGATATTAACTAGAAGTCTTACGCCTACTGGAACATGGTAATCACCTACGGTATAGTCTTCCACCTTGTTTCCTTGACAATGGCTTAGAGATATTCCAACTTCTCTATGTCTAATTCTTCTACTTGCCTATCTCTACCAGCATAGATGTCAGTTTGGAACTTGCTCAATGCACTGGGATGGTTGAGCAACAAATATAAAGCCCATGTCAGAGTAATCGATGTTGTATCTAAGGTCGTCAAGATAAAAGCTTACGAGTTGATCAACAAGAAAGCCTATGTTGTAATAGTCGAAAACAAAGATTCTTTCTTCGAATATGTTGATTCATATCCTTTCTTGTATAGATTAGTCGATTAGATCAAATCGATGGAAAAAGTAGATAATGGACATTAAAATAAATAAATAAATAAATAAATCATATTATAAAATTTATGTAATTTTATTTAATATTTTAAATAAAAAGATTAATTATGTAATTTAAATTGCAATATTTAGGTTATAATAAAAATAAAATTACTATTACATTACAATTTTTCTTTGAATTTATTTTAACAAGTCATTTAATAATGTTAAAAAAAAGGCAAGGTTAGATAGAAAAGAAGAAGAAAGATAAATAAAATAAAAAAGTGAGAAATTAAATATATGTAAGAGATCATTATCTATATATATATATGACAAATTACCATAGATTGTTGCATTCTTATTATGTAGTTTATAGTTTATGTAAGGTTATCATATAGGTAGTCTTTAAAAAATTATCTTAAGGTTTAGTTTAACAAGTACTATAATTATTTATTAAATTAAATATCTCAAATTTAAATTTTAGTCTATGTGAATTAAGTTATAGAAAAAAAAAAAAGTCTTAAGTATACCAATATTTAAGATTCTAGCTTTCCTATTTTAAGTTCCACAAATATTTTTACAATATAAATAATATTTGGGTTAAACATGTTACGAGAGTTTTATAAAATCACGAATGTCATGATCGTGTGTAATTGGCACTAACTCTTTTTTTGTTTTTTTCCGTGTCACTAGATTTGTTAGATAGAAAGTCAGTCATCTTAGCTAATTTTTTTATATATTAAGTTGCAAAATAAAATTGCTAGGTGCATGTGCAATTAATGAATAAATAGGATCTCTTGAAGATAATGATTGGTAATTATGAGTAATGAGTATTAAGGAAGAAGTATATACGCGCACACAACCAACCATTTGTTTTGATTAATCAATAATTGTACACAACTAAGAATGTGTGTCTTAACAAGTTTCTGATTCATACGTTTCCACCAAGTCCCTTGTTTTGATATATGTATTGTCAAATTGTCCTGATAATTTTTTATTGTCTCTAATCCAATGCGCAAGATTTTAGGAGCAATTTGATCTTTAAATCACCCACCAGACAGTGGCGGATGAAGAACGGCTCGTGGTGTCCCCTCAAAATTTAAAACACAGCGGGTCATTGTTGCTTTACACGGCACCAAGAAGGCAACAGGATCCGAGGCTTCTTTGTCTCTTTGTTTGGGCAAAGCTCTCAATTATCATGGTCAATGCCCCGGGAAAAATATTTTTTCAAACTTTTGTCTTTGTTTTTTGTCATAATATTTTTTTATCTCTTTCTTCTTTATAATATTTTTTTAAACTGGGAGTTGGCAAAGGAATGCTTGACCACAAACGACAAAGCCTTTGCCAATCGTCCAAAAACTCTTGCCACGGAGCTTTTGACCTATGATGGTGCCATGTTCGGGTTGCCCACTTACGGGCCTTATTGGGGTCAGGTGGGCAATATCACCAGGCTCAACCTTCTGTCGAACCGTCAGCTGGACATTTTCAAAACTGTACGCGAATCTGAGGTTAGAACGTCGTTCAAGGAGTTATATTCATTATGGGAGAGGAACAAAAATAGTTCAAACAAGCAGGTGCCCGTAGAGATGAAGAGGTGGTTTGGGGACATAACCATAAACGTGATCTTAAGGATAATTGTTGGGAAGTCTGTGGGATATATGACAACAGATGAGGGAGAAGGGAGGACTGGATGATGGAAACAAGAATTGAGGGACTTCTTCGATCTGTCAGGGAGATTGGTGGTGGCTGATGGGCTACCGTTTTTGAGATTCTTGGATATTGGCAGACATGAGAAGGCCAGGAAGAAGACTGCTAAGGAATTGGACTGGTTGAAAGAGCACAAGCATAAGAAGGCTTCTGCCTCTACGAAGGAAGAGGACTTTATGGATTTGATGTTCAATACTCTAGGAGATGCAGAGCTGGTTTCAGGTCGAGATTCGGACACAGTCAACAAATTTTGAGGCACCGTCTTCTTCTATTTGTTTCTTTATTTTACCGTCAAAGTTCCTCAACTAAATGGACTAAATGGCCATCGCAAAGATTTGAACTGAAAAAAGATTACTGTGGTCAAATCTAATAAAAAAAAAGCAACAAAATTAAGTTGACGTATCTACAGGAGTGTGCAAAATAAAAGCCTGTCCGACCATCCAATGTTCTCACAGTTGAGGTATGGAGGAAGGTGTTTTGTTAAAAAAAAAAAAAAGATTTGAACTCAAATATCTTTTATTGTAAAAATAAAAGAAAAAAGTTAATAAAAAAATATCAATTTATTGAGTTTGCATTAATCAAAGTTACAATTAATCTATCATTTAATTTTTTTTTCTCGGACAAGCTTTGCATTTTAACATATATACAGGGACTATTTCATGTACATAGGTCATTATCTATGGGTGTGTTAAAGTCTTTGTTGTTGTTGTGATAAAGAACCGGTTAGGTGACTCATATGGAAACTCTTAAATCAACTTATTATGCACATTTAAAAACTTAGGTAACAATTGGATTCATCAAATTAAAAGTCTAAGGAAACTAAATTCTAAAAGCCTTAATCTTAAGATGTTACGAAAATTGATCACTCTTTTGATAAGTCAAAACAATATATTCTTCTAAGAACATAAGAAAGTAAAGTAAAACTTATCAAAAAATACCTCAATCTTATTGATTCCCATTTTACATAATTATACCCATTATATAGGCATGTAAATATTAAAATCCTATAAAGAAAAAATGTTTCTTAACATATCTGTTATTCCTACAACTTTGTATGGGTTGTAATTGTTGTCAACTAGGTTTAAGTGTGCAAGAAAGTAAAGTCATATGGAAGGGTAAGAAAGTAAATTCACCGCGTAATCCCTATTAGGGTTTTATAGAGTAGAGTATATAATGGTCTTGAAAGACAAAGAACAAGGGGTCAGCAATATTGATTATTCAGAAAACCTAGACAACCGACCAACCAAAGAGAACACTAAAAGAACACCACCGGCGAGGACGAAGAGAGTAAATAGTGTAGCCAATGGATGAATCGAGTGAACAGTAACCTCGTGAACAGTACCGTCGTGAACAATTGCGTCGAGAGAGAGAAAACATCGCCGGTCGGCGAGGGAACGACGCGACAAGAGAGAGAAACGAAACCAAATCGGGAATGGAGACCAAATCAGAGCTGGAACGGGTGAGACGAGACCAGATCGGTAACAGGTGAGAGAGATCTGACGACTAGACGTTGGAAGAGAGAGAAACAGACGGTCGAAAAATCGAGCAAATCGACGAACCAAGAGAGAGAAAACATAGCCGACGGACGAAGAGAGAGAAAACGCAGAACGGAGAAGGAGAGAAACCCGTGAGGAACGACACACCACCGGTACACCAGCGATCGGCGAGGAGACGACATGGCTGGAGGGGGTGGACGGCGAAGACCTATATGGCCAGATCGGAAGGAGAGAGAAACCCGACGGCTAAATCAGAGCAGACCGGCGGGAAGAGAGAGAAACACGACGATGAACGAAAAAGTGAAATCCGGGCTGGATAGTGAGAGAGATCCAGCTGAACGAAGAGAGAGAAACCATCGGCAAAATCGAAGACGAACGAAGAGAGAGAAATTCGGCGAGGAGAGAGAAATCTGGCGATAAAAGAGAGAAATCCAGCGAGAAGAGAAAGAAATCCGACTGGACAGCAAGAGAGAAAAACGGACAGGCGAACTGTGAGACAGTGGGATCGTGGGGCAAAAAGACGGGTGAGACTGTAAGATAGTGAAAGTAGGAGTTGTGTGAAACAACGTAGAAATTCGGCGAAGTATTGAACTCAACGTATTTCCATACTTCTTCAAGAGAGGTTAGAGAGCGTTGTGGTGAACTTCTAAGCGGCAGTGGAGCAACCTTTCAATTCAACAGAGGCAAGACAAGCTAGAAGAAGGGTAGACACAGTAAGTGACACTCTTTGTATTGTACTTGCTTAATAATTGCAATATTGAAAGGAGCAGAAAATTAAAGACATCCATTGTAACCTGAATTCTCAAGTATAGTAGATAGTCTCAATAAGGGAGAGTCCCTATCACCGTGGATGTACGTCACGTTGACGGAACCACGTAAATCTCGTGTGTCCGTAATTTGCTTTACGTTCTGTGTTTTTGAATTGAGTTGTGAACGCAGCTAAAGTATCAGCCAACCCATAACCTAACGAAGACCTAAACAAGAATATCCGTATTGTCTATTAGGCAAGGTGTCTGAAAGGTGACTTTGGGGACTATTATGATTAGTAGGTAGCAATAGATCTACCTTAGTCGACTCTAAGAAAGAGTTTGCTTTTAAGAAGACGTTGAAGTTGTTCACTTACCTGCGAATTGCGAATTGTGGTGATACTGATTCACCCCCCCTCTCAGTATCACAAACTAGTATATTCTAGGGAGAAGTCGGGAACTTCAATTGGTATCAGAGCACAGGTTCACCAGTTTGAAACTTAACAGCTTGGTGTACTAGTTTGAAGGGATCTAGAAGTTTGACTTGTTCAGTATACTGAGAAATGGAAGCCGATACCAGCACTAGCACCACGTGCAGGAAGAAGGTTACGATCTTCGACGGAACCAACTACCATATGTGGTGAGCGAGAATGCAAGTGGTATTTACAACCATGGGCATGAACGTGGTGAAATGCGTACAGAAGGGTTTTGTGGCTCCGAAAGAAAGTAAAGACCCAACCCCAGAGGAGTTAAGGCAGTTTGAGATAAATGGGAAGGCTTCAAACATTATCATTTCAGCATTGACAGATGCTGAGTATGCTAAAGTTATGGACTGCAAATCTGCCAAGGAGATATGGGACAGATTGCAGAAAATCTATGAAGGTGATAACAGAATGAAGGAGGCTAAACTTCAAGTGTTTAATGAGAGATATGAATCTTTCAGAATGCAGAAAAATGAGACAGTCCAAGAGTTCTTCACTAGGGTTATTGATGCTGTAAACGACCTGAGAAGTCATGGGAATGACTCATCTGTTGTGAAGAAGATTCTAAGAATTATGCTTGAGAGGTTTGTCTCAAAAGTAGCAACCATAGAGGTGAGTAGAGATCTCAATTCTATGTCTCTGCATGATCTCCAGTGCAATCTCATTGCATATGAGATGAGGATAAAGTCAGCTGAAAGCTCTGCAACAACGAAGGTATCAAAGGATGCAGCTTTCAAAGCTATGAAGCACTTGAAGATAAGAGAAGAGGAAGAATCATCTAGTGAGGATGATGATGGTGATGAGGAAGAAAGTGAAGGTGAACTGTTGGCTTACTTCATAAGGAAATTTAAGAAGGGGTCTAAGAAGGGAAAAGGACAGTTGTCCTTGAGATGTTATCATTGTGGGAAGACTGGACACTTTGCTTCTAAGTGCAAAGTGAAGCTTGATGATGAAGATGAGGATGATGATGATGAGTCGAATTCAAGATGGAAAAGGTCATCGTTCAAATCAAAGAAGTCCAGTAAAAGGACTGCCAACCCACAAAGGAAGAAGAGAGACTCATTTAAGAGTTATGTGAGTCAAATAAAAAAAGCTGATAAGGAGGAAGATGAAGAATCATTAGATGAGCATGCCTTTATGGCATTAGCTAAAGGTGGTAGTTCAATCTCTGAAGAGGAAGAGGAGAGTGATGAAGATGAACCAGATCTTGAAGCTGAGTTGGAAGCAGCTTCAAAGGAGATAAGCAGAAAGGGCAGAACTATAAGAAGGTTGAAGGCCCATATAAAACAAGTTGAAGCAAAGTCTGAGGAAGCTGAAAGTCAAAATGATGAAATAAGGGCTGAACATATTGACTTGAAGAGAAGATTTGAAGAACAGATTAAAATATGTGAAGACGTTACAGTAGAGCTTGGCTCAAGGGCTTCAAAAATTGAAGAAATGGAGAAAGAGTTGTTGAGACTTCAGCAACAACTCAAAAGTAGCAAAGAGAATGTGCAGAAGTTTAAAGTGGTAGAAGAAACAAGCTCTGCGAGAGAAAAGAAGAATGAGACTTTGCCACAGAAGTTGAAAGAGAAGGCTGTGACTCAGGTGAAGATAACTGAAGAAGAGAATACAGTTATCAAACCAAAGCCAAGGCCAAAAATGATGGATGTGGTTAAAGAACAGCAGCCCATAGCTGCTACGTCTCAAAAAGAAAAGAAAGTCAGCCAGCAGAGAGCTATGGCTGAACAGAAAAAGGAGAAGAAGGTGACTAAAATGAATGTCACACAAGCAAAGAAGCCAGCTATTTTGCCTATATAGCAAGTGATGAACAGAAGAAGACAAGCTGTGATCAGACCCAAGAAGAGGCAGTTTTAAGGTCATTGCCTTTATTGTGTAGTTTGGGGTCATAAGGCGAGTAACTGCTGGTGGAGAAGGCCAGTATATGTCTCCAACTTAAGAAGATACGATGCTACATACAGGGGGAGACAATACAGAATTCAGAAGAGAACATCTGTCATAAGTTCTTGCACATACTGTAAAAGGCGAGGACACACTGACGAGGATTATTGGTGGAAGCCCAAACCAGTAGTTTCAAAGAACAAGTTTGCTATATTGGCAAACTTGGAACAATGTGAAAGGTGTGGGCAGAATGGCCATAATGCCAAGAGATGCATGACACTTCTCCCTAAACAAGAGAAGGCACTCAATGGCACAATGAAAACAAGCGGTGCAGTCAAAGCTATGAAAAAAGGAGAAAGCTATCTTCCAGCCAGTTCAGAAGAAGAAATACATAGCAAAAAAGGAGGTAGCTAATATAAATGAAATTGCACTAAAGGCTGACTACAAGGATAAGCAGTGGATCCTTGACAGTGGATGCACTTCACACATGATAAGAGACAAGAGTAAATTGTCAAAGCTAAACAAGTCAAGTTTGGCAATGATGATTCACTCAATATCAGTGGTCAGGGGTCAATAAACATTGGAAGAGGAAAGCTGAAAGATGTTCTGCATGTTGAAGGACTCAGATATAATCTAGCATCTATCAGCAAACTATGCAATGAAGACCATAAGGTAATATTCACAAAAACAGGTTGTCAGGTAAAGAATAAAGAAGGCAATACTATTGCAGCTGGGAAGAGAACAGCTAGAAATTTGTATATGATTGATGAAGAAAGAGATCCTCTTACAACTAAGACTGTGCAAGAAAGAAAACCAAAGAAAACGTGGACTAGTGCTCATCAAGAAAATCAGATCATAGGTAACCCATCAGCAGGAGTTACAACAAGAAGAAGAATTGTGGGAGCTACTGCTTTACTCTCACAAGTTGAACATAAATCTGTTGAAAAGGCTACACAAGATCTAACTAAATCTCTGTCCACAAAGCTGTTTGAAAAGCACAGAATGAGTCTGTCTGTGCGAATGCCTCCTCAAGCCTGAAAATCAGGTGAATCCTTCATCTCTACTTTGCGAGTTTTTCAAATTTGTAATTGGTTGGCAAAGGGGGAGAGAAGCAACAGTGCAAGGGGAGCTGTTAAGAAAGAGGGAGTGTATATTTAGGGGGAGTTGAAACTGCTGCATAATGGCTTTTGTTATGAGTGTTGCCAACAATTACAAAAGGGGAGATTGTTGTTCTCACAACCTTGTATGGGTTGTAATTGTTGTCAATTAGGTTTAACTGTACAAGAAAGTAAAGCCATATGGAAGGGTAAGAAAGTAAATTCACTGCGTAATCCCTATTAGGGTTTCATGGAGTATAGTATATAATGGTCTTGGAAGACAAAGAACAAGGGGTCGGCAATATTGAGTATTCAGAAAAACCTAGACAACCGACCAACCAAAGAGAACACCAAAAGAACACCACCGACGAGGACGAAGAGAGTAAACAGTGCAGCCGACAGACGAATCGAGTGAACAGTAACCTCATGAATAGTACCACATTGAACAGTTGCGTCGAGAAAGAGAAAACGTCGCTGGTCGACGAGGGAACGACGCAGCAAGAGAGAGAAATAAGACCAGATCGGGAACGGAACCAGATCAGAGTTGGAATAAGTGAGACGAGCCCAGATCGGTAATAGGTGAGAGAGATCCGGCGGCTAGACGTTGGAAGAGAGAGAAACAAACGGTCGAAAAATCGAGCAAACCGGCGAACCAAGAGAGAGAAAATGTAGCCGATGGACGAAGAGAGAGAAAATGCAGAATGCAGAAGGAGAGAAACCCGTGAGGAACGGCACACCATCGATAGACCAGCGGTCGGCGAGGAGACGACACGACTGGATGGGGTGGACAGCGAAGACCTATACGGCCAGATAGGAAGGAGAGAGAAACCCGACGGCCAAATCAGAGCAGACCGGCGGGAAGAGAGAGAAACCTAACGGTGAACGGAAAAGTGAAATCCGGGCTAAACAGTGAGAGAGATCCGGCTGAACGAAGAGAGAGAAACCACCGACAAAATCAAAGACGAATGAAGAGAGAGAAATCCGGCGGTAAGAAAGAGAAATCCAGCAAGAAAAGAGAGAAATCCGGCTGGACAACAAGAGAGAGAAAAACGGACAAGCAAACCATGAGACAGTGGGATTGTGGGGCAAGGAGACAGGTGACACCGTAAGACGGTGAAAGTAGGAGTTGTGTGAAACAACGTAGAAATTCGACGAAGCATTGAACTCAACTATTTCCAGACTTCTTCAAGAGAGGTTAAAGAGCGTTGCGGTGAACTTCTAAGCGGCAGTGGAGCAGCCTTTCAATTCAACAAAGGCAAGAGAAGCTAGAAGAAGGGTAGACACAGTAAGTGACATTCTTTGTATTGTACTTGCTTAGTAATTGCAATATTGAAAGGAGCAGAGAATTAAAGACATCCATTGTAACCTAAATTCTCAAGTATAGTGGATAGTCTCAGTAAGGGAGAGTCCCTACCACCGTGGATGTACGTCACGTTGACAGAACCACGTAAATCTCGTGTGTCCTTAATTTTCTTTACGTTCTATGTTTTGAATTGAGTTGTGAACGCAGTTAAAGTATCAGCCAACCCATAACCTAACGAAGACCTAAACAAGAACATCCGTATTGTCTATTAGGCAATGTGTCTGAAAGGTGACTTTGGGGACTATTGTGATTAGTAAGTAGCAATAGATCTACCTTAGTCGAGTCTGAGAAAGAGTTTGCTTTTAAGAAGAGGTTGAAGTTGTTCACTTACCTGCGAATTGCGAATTGTGGTGATACTGATTCACCCCCCTCTTAGTATCACAAACTAGTAGATTCTAGGGAGAAGTCGGGAACTTCAATATCTATATAGAAAAACTATAATTACAAGATATTCCTTTAATTATGGAGTACAAATCTGCCTTGATGAGGAATCCTTACAAAGATTACAACTAATGACAGTTAGGCATAAAGTTCAAAGTAAAAACCCTAAGTAATATATTAAAATTCAATTAAACCTACAAGTTCAAATAAACCCAAGAAGTTAAGCATGGGCTCTGTAATATAAATTAGTGTGCAAATTGAGCTTTTCCTTAACTTAGACATACACCTTGGACTTATATCATGGGCTCTAAGTTTTGTTCTTCAAGTTCTAAGTCTTATCCATCATTTTGCAAGTAGAGATAAGTGATTATCCTTAGTGTAGCATTGGAAACTTTTAGAACAGTCTTGAAATCTTCTAAAGCACCCTTATTATCATGCAACTCCATAATTAAGCCTTGTAAATCCTCTTTCATCCTCCTTGTCCTTGCCCTAATCATTGGACCACCGATTCCTTGCAAAGGATCTTAGAAATACTTACTTTGTTGTACTTGAACAATATCTTGTTCTCCATCATTCCTCCCCTTCTTGAAAAGATTCATCCTTGAATCACTTACATCAAACAAAGATAAGTCAACAATATTAAAAATAGCACTAATATTACCATAGTTGTCATTAATCCTCTTCAAGACTTGAAAAGGTCAATCTCCTCGAGGTAGTAATTTGGACTTTCTTTGTGGGGGAAATTGTTCCTTCCTTATATACACACATACCCAATCACCAAGTTTAAAGACAACCTTCACATACCCCTTATCAACTTGCTTAGCATATTGCACATTCTTCCTTTCAATGTTAGCCTAAACCTTGACATGTATTTTATTAATCTTACCTTGGGATTTCAAGAACTTTAAGTTCTCATTATCAAAATGAATGGTAAATTCCCTTGGCTACAAATAATGTTGTCATATTTGAAGAATTCGTACTAATGCATAAAGTTCCTTGTTATAAGTAGGATGATTCAAGGTTGTCCCATTTAGTCTTTCACTAAAATAAGCAATTGGTTTGCAGTCTTGCATCAAAACAACCCTTATTCCTATTCTAAATGCATCACATTCTACCTCAACAACTTTATCAAAGTTAGGTAAGTATAATAAAGGTGCATTAGTAAGCTTTTCTTTCAATGTATTAAAAGCCCAATTATGCATATCATCCCACTTGAAAACAAGATTATTTTTTAACAAGTTCATTTAAATTTGCAACAATGAAACTAAAATCCTTAACAAACTTTTGATAAACACTTATTAAACCATGAAAACTTATTACCTTGTTCGTGTTCTTAAGCTTATGTCAGTCCTTTATCACCTTTACCTTTTCCTTATCCACACTAATACCTTGTGAACTAACAACATAGCCAAGAAACACAACATATTCCATGCAAAATGTACACTTTATGAACTAACATGACATCTTGTATGGATAATGTGCTAACATTACTCCTCATCATTATCATCCTTAGGCTGAATACTTAGTGCACACCTTGCAACTAACATATCTCTATGAACAAGTTCTTAAACATAAACATCAGAATAATCCTCCAGTAATGACATATTATTATCACTTGAACTAATACTTTCTATATCACCATTTTCCAACATGATTATAGCTTTTTTATTTGGACATGAAGAAGTAATATGTCTGTACCACTTAAAGCACTTAATATTATAAGATTTAGAAAATTTCATTTCAATTTTACCTTTAGAAACAATAGTTAATTCCTTTGACATTGCATCTTCTTTTGGCTTTGAGGCTGTTTTGGCGTATTTTCAAGTTGCCTTTCATATAGAACTAAAAACTTTTAAAATAGTCTAAAAATCTTCTAGAGTGCCCTTATTGTCATGTAGTTCCATAATTAAGTCTTATAAAGCCTCTTTCATCCTTTTTATTCTTATCCTAATTATTAAACCACTGATTCCTTACAAAAGATCTTAGGAATACTTACTTTATTTTACTCGAAGAGCACATTGTTCTTCATCATGTTGTTTTGTTCAATAGATATATTGTTGGAATACTTGCACTCTCTGGAGATGCTTTTGACAACTTGTATATTTTATTTGGTGGGGTGGTTGTACGATCTGCATCAGAACTTCCAGGATTGGTAATTTTGTGCTCGCAGCTCGCTCTTAATTAATGTGACCTTAACTTATCAAAAAAGTAGGAAAGTTATTATCAATGGGGAAATGGTTTTATAAACTAGTTTGCATGTTAGTTATATAAAGTCCAAAGAATATTTATGTCATTTTAGTAAAGTATCACAAGTCTTATGTTTAGAAGTCTATTATCTTCCATCTTATTTTTGTTTTTTAACAAATATACAAATTTATTTCGCCTTATATATATCTTAGATGTAATGTCATACGAAAGAAATTATAAGTATTAAGAAAAAATATACTTTCATACTATTTGATCATTTATTTGGTTAATTGTTTAATATTTCCTTGTAAAGAGTTTCTATGTTATGTTCCTGATTTACATGAAGCAGTATTGTCGATGTAATAAAATCCTTGCAATAACCCTATCAGCATAAGGTTTTCCGAAGCCACAGCCAACCAATTTCACGGGTATTGTATTTTAAAAGCAAATCATAGTGCTTAAGACTTTTTAAAGACAGTTTGTGAAAGTAGCAAGTAGGGGAGAGTTTATTCCGAAAGATCTAGACTTGCGTCATTTTAAGCGGTTAAGCATACTCGACTCCAATTGGTAAATTTCGGTTACTTATAAAATATTATTTGATGATTTCTGCCTTCTAAAAAACCAAATGGCATAAATTTGTATATTCTTGAAATTGGTCTGTTTTATTATTTTTGTCCATAATTAATTGTTTCACCTATATAATTAGTTTATCTCCCATAATCTGGTGGATATAATCACAACGTAGCCTTATTCCACAAAGTCCATGCGAGACTAGGTCCATAAAAAAATGGCTCCCCAAAAAGGCCCAAAATGAGTCAGACACCTAGACATCCAAAGGCAAGTAGAAGAATAAGACTTGAATAATTTGATTTACATCTGGGGCAGAACCAAAGATTAGAATTAGTAGGAGTAAGTTATAAAATAATTAATAAAATAATAATTAATTGATTAAAAAATAAAAATAATATAAAAAGTTATTAAAAATATTTTATAAATAGATTTTTTATGAGATTATTAAAAAAGATTAAAATAAATGGACAAAATTTATATGTATATTAATTATTTTTAATATAAGAGATTTTAAGTATACAATAGTCATCTCTACGTCTGCCTTCATTATGTTTATACTCTACATAACCTTCCTCTGCATCCTACTAGTGCATGAAAGCATGCATCTTAGGAGGTCACCATATTGCAGCAAGCACAAGAAATCATAGCCAACCTGTGGTCATATTATGGTGAATTTATCCTAAAAAGGTTTCTAACGACTCACAAATATATTTGGATGTTTGGGCGCAAAATTAAGAGTGATAGAAGCGTTGGAATATCTTTCGCTCTTCAAATCATGCAATTAACACTCTTTGTATAGCCCAATGGGCTTGATTTTGTAACTATATTAGGTGGACCCCTCAATACGGAGGAGAACATTAAATTTTTAACCAATGTAACGCTTAACCCAAGTACGTAAATAGTAAAATAAAGATTAACACTTGATTAAATTTTAAAAAATTAAAATTTATAAAAAAATAAAATCTCTTCAAATAGAATAATTTTATTTATATTTTACAACTAAATTAACTTGATTAATAATTAGTTACAAAAAGAAACTTAAGTCATATTCATAATAAAAGCTTATAACAAAATAAGCAAATATTTAGTAGCTCAGTAAAAAATTTAAATCAAGTTATTAAATATTTGTTTGATAAGAAATTCTTGATAATTTAGAATTTTAGAATAATCTTAGTTATAAATATTAATTAGACTAAATTATTTTAAAATAAATAAATAAATTACAAAATAAAAATTACAATATAATTTATAAGATAATAAAAAATATTTTTTACATTAAATTCATCTACTTGTAAAAAATTCACCTTTAAGTTGACAACAAAAAATTGACATATTCAATACCAAATGTGCAAATACTAAGAATAATTAGTATTTTTAGCAACAACTAATAACTTTTCTTGTAAATTATCATGTGGACAATGACACTATCCAACTTTGATGCCAAAACCAAAATTTGCTTCTACTTGATTGTTCAATCTAATAAAATAAATATAATAGGATGAAACAAGTGAAGAATCAACAAGAACCTACAACATGTTGGTTATGAGTTCAATTTTTATTGCATGATCTACTAATAAGTTAATATTGTTATCACCACAATTTTTAATAACCAAAGTCCATTTCTTTTTTACTTATCTTTATCTCTCTTCATCATTCTTTAACTTTTTTTCTCTCTATTATCTCTCTCTCCATCCTTATGTCACTTTCATCTCCCTCTCTCTTGTCTCCTTTTTTATATTTCTACCTCTCTCATTTTCTCTATTTTATCTCTTTATCATCTCTTTATCTCCTTCTTTTCCTCTTTTATCTTGCTTTTTTTTCATCTTTATTTATATTTAATATTTTTCTTCCTCTCTCTTTATCACTCTTTTTTATTTATCTCTACTAAATTTAGAATAGAGAGATGAAAGAGAAAAATACAAAAAGAAAAGAGAGAGGGAAGGGAGAGAGAGAGAGATGGAGAGAAAGAAGGAAAGAGAGATAGGAGAGATAAATAAAGAAGGGACAAAGAGAACAAAAAGAGATAAAGTGAGGTAAAAGAAAGACATGAAGAGAGAGAGAGGGAGAGGGAGAGAGAAATGGAAGGAGTGATGAACAAATCAAAGATATAGATCGAGTTAGAAGAAAGAAAAATGATAGAGAAACAAAATATAAATTGTGAAAGATTGATCGAAACCAAACACAGAATCAAAGAGAGATAGAAAGAAAGAGAGAGAGAGAGAAGAGAGAAGAGAAAGTAGGATGAAGAAATATAGAAAGATGAAAGAAAGAGATAGCATTGGAAGAAAGAATGAAAAAGGAAAAGAGATTGAGAGACAAAGAGAAGAAGTGATATGTAATAGAGAGAGTGAGAGAAATAAAAGAGAGAGGAATAATGATCTAACAAAATAAAGATAGATAAGAATAGGGAGAGAGATGTAGAGAGAGAGGGGGGACAGATAGATTGAAAAGAAAGATAGAGATAAAAAGAGAGAGGTAAAAGAGAAAAAAACAAAGATATAAAAAATTTAAAATTCTTATATTGATGATAATAATAAAGAATAATGTTTTAAATCTACATATATATCTATCATTGAATGTAAAAAATTGATATATTTAGATAAAAATTTTATTTAAAATTATGAAAAACTTACAATATGAATCATACTTTTAAACATTTATTTTTTAAATTAAAATATAAATTTTAAAAAATATTTGAAAATTAACCAAATAAATAATCAAAAACTATGAGAGTATATTTTTGGTTAATACTCACAATTTCTTGCATATGAAATTAAATCCTAGATATATGTCATCTCAAATTAATTTGTACATTTGTTAAAAAGCAAAAATAACATATAAGATAATAGACTTTTAAACATAAGATTTATGATATTTCATTCAAATGATATAAATATTCTCTAGACTTTATATAATTAACATGCAAACCAATATATAAAACCATTTTCCCATTGATAATAACATTTTTTTCTTTTTTAATAAGTTAGGCTCACATTAATTAAAAGGGAGCTACGAGAACAAAATTACAAACCCCATAAGTTCTTATACAGACTGTACAACCACGCCACAAAATAAAATATACAAGCTGTCAAAAGCATCCCTAGACAATGCAACTATTCTAATAATATATCCATAGAACAAGACAGCAGTAGCAAAGACTTTAAGCTACCCATAGATAATAACATATGTATACGAACACAAGGCTTGACCGAGAAAATAAAAAAATATACGACTTTGATTAATATAAATTTAACAAATTGATATTTTTTAAAAATATTTTTTATTAAATTTCATTTATTTTTACAATAAAAGATATTTTATTTTATCTCAATAATTATGAGTTCTAATCATTAAAATAATTTTGTTTTTTTACAAAAATAGATATACAACTGTTCCCATATCACCTTCCTCGATACCACAACTGTAGATACGTCAACTTAATTAAGAATTTTGTTTTCTTTTTTTGATTAGATTTGACCACTGTAATCCATTTTCAGTCCAAATCCTTGCGATGGCTATTTAATGGAGGCACTTTGACGACAAAATAAAGAAACAGATAGAAGAAGACGGCGCCTCGAAATTACCAGGCAAGTAGCTTTGTTGACTGCGTCCGAATCTCAAACTGACACCAGCTCTGCATCGCCTAGAACATTGAACACCAAATCCATTAAGTCCTCTTCCTTCGTAGGGGCAGAAGCCATTCTCATGTTTGTGCTTTTTCAGCCATTCCTCAACAATGGAGTCCAATTCCTTTGCAGTCTTCTTCATGGCCTCATGTCCGCCAATATCCAAGAATCTCAAAAACGGCAGCTCATCAGCCACCACAAATCTCCCCGTCATCTCGAAAAAGCCCCTCAGTGCTTGTTTCCACCGTCCAGTCCTCCCTTCTCCCTAAATCCCACAGATTTCCCAACAATTATCCTTAAGATCACGTTTATGGTTATGTCCCCAAACCACCTCTTCATCTCTACGGTCACGTGCTTGTTTGAAATATTTTTGTTCCTCTCCCAGAATGAATATAACTCCTTTAACGACGTTCTAACCTCAGATTCGCGTACATGTCAAGGCGGTTGGACAGAAGGTGTAGCGTACCGACTTTACCCACATGACGCCAATAAGGCCCTAAGTGGCAAGACCGATCATGGCACCATGATAGGTCAAAAGCTCCGAGGCAAGAACTTTTGGACGATTGACAACTGCTTTGTCCTTTGGGAAGTCCAAGTCGCTTACTACTAGGGCTGATGCACGCCCATCTTGATGGTAAAGATCGGTCCGTATTTGTCAGCCATGTCGCTAAGAACAACATAAGGCCGTTGCGACCCTACTAGGAGATGGAGGTGGCCAATTACAGGCCATGCGCCTCCAGCTTCTAGTGCGGTCTTCTTACTAGAATTCGATTGGTTAATTCTTGATATCGGCAGGAGGAAGTAAAGAAAAAGGAAGAAGGTGAACAAGGTGGCCGCTGCAAGAGCTGGGAATGATAGAGAGATGTCCATTGCTTCCAGCTCTATTGTTGTTCAATGGTGGAGGTCTTAGATTGAAGAGTGACTCATGAGTGAAGTTTGAGATCCGCCTGTCTTTTGCCGCCATGTGTACGAGAAGAGGAAAAAGGTAACTGATTGAAGGGAAACGCACGAAGAGCGTCATTATTTGTGTCCTAAAAAAAAGGTTTTTCTGCAAATAATACATTAAAATGACATAAATGTGTTATAGACTCTACACAATTAATCTACTAACTAGTGCATAAAATTATTTTTCCTATAGCTAATAATATTTGTTTTTATAAGTCAACGTCATTGTACATTGACTTTGAGAATTGACATAAAAAATAATATATTAAAACTTATAAGATACAATTAATTTTTAAAAAAATAAGTTTCATATTAATGAAACTTATTTTTAATAACTTATTATGGTGGTGAATTTTTTTTTAACTTACATTTGACATACACATAAAAGTAGATCAAAGAAAAATTCATTTTTTCAAATGCTCCATATGCAAATAATTTTTTAGTCTAAATTAGAGATGATGATAAGTAAGGATCAAATTGGAGCAAGGGCTTCCCAACTTAAGAGATGCCTAGTTTGGCAAGAAACTTAAGATTTCATTATTTGGATTTTTAGTTACACAACATTCGCCTTTTTAACCTAACAAAGAAAGAAGCCAAGTTTTTGAAACTACAATTTTTCAAGGCACTACTATTCACTTCTTGACTCTAAAAGAAAAAGAATTAGAATTGAAAAATTTTAGCCAAATAAATTTTGAAAACTTTGGATACTAAGATTATATATCTTACAACATAAGAATCAAAAAATGTTCAATTTTTTGTTACATTCTTAGCTGGAGTATGTTGATCGAAATTGACCTACAATAGTGTCTTATACAAATAGATCTTCATCTTGACCCAAATTGATTTAAAATTAGTTTACTATAGCTCCGCCAAAGGGACAATTCATTCTTGATTCAAAAAATGTATATACAAGACAATTCATTCTAGATATGAAAATGGACCAACGAACATGCAATCTTAATTTAAAAGATGCACCATCGAACGTGCATTTTTGTTTTTGAAATTTCAATGGACATTCAATATTCATTTACAATGGTACTTTTGGAGTCTTAGTTACCTTTAACCTATAAATAACTCCATTTATGGTAGCAAAATAAGATAAACCAAGAGCTGATATTAAGTTTTTTGTTTTTTCAAAAATCAAGAGTGCAAAAGAGAAACAAAATTGTTAGGAATAAATAAAATTCTAAAAAATAATTTTTTGTGAGCATTTTAAGGTTGTCAACTTAAGAAATTAAAAGTTTAAGAAACATATTTATATGAATGTATTGTAAAAAGATCCTGGTTGTGATCGAGAATCACATTATTACTATAATTGGTCTTTTTCTCATTGGAGAGCTTATAATAGATTTGAAATTTTCAAAATAGTAATTTTGGAAAGAGGATATAGGAATAAGAGTTTTAAATCTTTATAAATATTGTGTTTTACTCTCTTTACTCTCCACTATTTTGATTTTATAAACTCACACACTTAGGAAGTTTTTTACCATAATACATTTTAATTATTTTATTTTTTTCTTTTACATAAGTTGGTTGCTAGTTTTAAGAATTAAATTTATTTTATTTATTTTCTTATCTCTAGTCAAAATTTGCATTATTGTAATTATATTGACCTATTACATACTGTAGTAAATTTTTATTTGGTATAATCATTTTATTTTTGTGCTATACTTATTATAAGTACGTGACCTTTGTCAACCAAATTCAACCTTCCTTTTCAATATTTTTTGAATTGACAATTGGTATTAAAGTTTAGTCTCTAAATCATTAGCTTTTTTGCCTATAATTGATCCATGACTTATGGGTGGTAATCCTCTTTAACCTTTTATTTTTGATAACATAAATTTTAACTATTGAAAAAATAAAATAACCATGTATTTTCAATACTATGACTTTATTATTTGACTAATCATCTCTTAAAGTCCTAAAAGAATCATTAAAATTGAAAATGGAGTTACTCTAAGAGTGAGTAGACCTTTATTGTGCCATGGCCCTAAATGAATATAACTGTATCTCTTCTTATTAGTCAACTAAGGGGAATGAGAATTTTTTATTAATATATGAAGAAACCACTTAATTTAAGGATACTAAAATTAATATTCTTATGTGAGAGTACAAATTACTTGAAATAAGCAATAATGAGAACATTATTGAAATGTATTCAAGATTTATTAATATTATAACTCTTTGAAAAATCATAGAAGGAATCTTGAAAATGCAAAATTTGTTAAAAAGTTACTTAGGTCACTTATGGAGTCATGGAACCTAAGGGCGATTCATTACTTTTTACTAGGTGACATTCAAAAAGAAAGCCATAGAGAATAAGAAAGGCATGACATTTAAGTCCTCCAAGTTGGCTATAAGAGTCATAGAAGATGATTAAAAAGATGACAAAGAAGATAGTTCATTTAGCGAATAAGATTAAGAAATGTTTGTGATGCTTTTACAAAAATTTGCTAAATTTTTATAGAAGTAAAATCAACTTAGTAGAAAGTTAGTTAAATGATTCATTGAAAATGATGTACAATATAAAAAGGCAATTGTTTATTACAAATATAACAAACATAGATACATTACAACAAATTATCTTAGCAAGAAAAAAGGTAAGAAGTTAGCGAATAAAACCAACAAGTCCATTTAAGATGATTCCATCAATTCAAAAGATGAATTATATAATGATAATGCAAACTACATGTACTTTATAGGAAAATACAACGAGGTAAGCTTTAACTATGACTCATTTAATGATATTAAGATGATTAGCATGCTCGAATGTATCAATAAAAGAAATGTTCAAATAAGTAGTCAAATCTAGTGATCTCAAGTTCACTTTAAGGCAATAGAGCATGAAAATGAGATCCTAAAAAGCAAAAATGAATCACTCATGCATGGGCATTCATAAAAAGCTCACAATGTTACTTCAAACAATCTCATGGAGGATCATCTAAAAAAGGAAAACGAAAACCTTTAAAATTCTCTCTAAAAGTTTGTTAAGGGGAAAAAAAACTTTAACTCATTAGTTTGTTCCAAAAAACCAATCAATGATAAATATGATTAAGCTTTAATATTTTATATCATCTACATAAAATTCAAGTCATAATTGCTTACACAAAATCACATACATTCTCATCATATAAAAGTAAAAATCATGCATTTATGTATGGACATGCATCATAACAATATGGAGCACTTTATAATTCAATTAGAAAATCATTTTGGCATAGCCATCACGTACACAGTGATATGACTAACACTCTTTCTCATGCCTCTCAACCTCACATGTACAATTTTATCAAAGCATCATTTTTATTTTCATATAAGAAATCATCTCTACAATGATTTTGGACATATGATTCATACATATAACATTATAAAAAGCATTTATGGCATAAAACATTTTCATGGTAGTACAAAAGTACCAAAGTTTGCTCAAAAGAACCTAAACAAATTTGGATACCTAAAATTAATAAAACTTACATAAGTTTGAAAAATTAGATATGAAAAATAAATGATAATTGGATAATGAATACTCTAGACATATGATTAGTAGTGTAGAAAACTCTTTTTCTCTCAAAGTAATTAAAAGAGAAAATGTAACATTCAAAAATAATGCCAAAGTTAAGATAATTAATAGTGGAAAGATTGATAAGGGAAGTTTTCCTACAATTGATAATGTCCTATTCATTGATGGTCTTAAATTCAACTTATTTAACAGCAGTTACCTTTGTGATAGTGGTTACATAGTTTCTTTTATGTGTAATTTATGTGCTATTTCTAATTCCAAAATAAAAGAAATTTGTTTACTGTAGATAGATATAATATCATTTATGCTATTGATCTTTTCTTCTTATTAACTAAAATGTTAGTGCTTAACTTTAGTAAATGAAGAATCTTGGATATGTATAGATGCTTAAGACATATAAAATTATTATTTAACCTAAACAACCAAAATCTTGTGCAAGGTCTACCTAAGCTAAAATTTGAGAAAGATAAACTTTGTGACTGTTGTCAAATGGGCAAATAGCTATAAAATCATTTTAAGAGCAAGAAGTTATTATCTACTTCTAAACCTCTTCAATTATTACATATCTATTTTTTGGTCCATTTAGAGTCTCCACTTTAGGTAGCAAACATTATGCATTTGTCATATTAAATGATTAGATAATTATACTAAGTTTGCATAGATTTTATTCCTTACACACAAGGATGAGGTATTGAAAGCATTTGAGAAACTTTATAAGCAATTGAAAAATAAGAAGGGAAGCTTTGTCACTTCAATTAAAAGTGAATATGAAGGAATATTTGAGAATGAGGGTTTTGAAAAATTTTGGAATGCCTAAAACATTTCTCACAAATTTTCAGTTGCAAGAATGCTTCAATAAAATAGGATGGCTAAATACAAAAAATAAAATCCTACAAAAGATGGTTTAGACAATGCTAACTTAGTTTAGCTTGACTAAATATTTTTAGGCTAAAGCTTTCATATGGTATGTTATGTGTTTAACTAAATTCTAATTCATCTCTTGTTCAAAAGGTGTCCCTACGAATTATTAAATGGAAGAAAGTGTCAAATAAATTATTTCAAGGTTTTCAAATATAAATATTTCATATTAAACACTAAAACCATCTTGTAAATTTTGATATAAAGACCAATGAAGGTGTCTTTTTAGGATTCTCTTCCTTTAGCAAAACATATAGAGTTTTCAATAAGAAATCATTAGCAGCAAAAAAGTCCATGCATGTTAAGTTTGATGAAAAAAAACCCTTTTAATCCAAGAAAAGAAGATGCCTTAAAAAGTTATAGGAAAATTTAAATTGATTTACTAGGTAAGGAAGCTTAAAGTAATGGCAATAACATTAAAAAAGTGCAACTTAAGCCAAGCAATTCAAACATTAAAAATTTAGGTAGCTTGCAAAACATGGTTCACAAGATATTAAGAGAATGAAAGTATACTAATAAATCATTTCAAGATCAAATCATAGGTAATGTTTATAATCCTTTTAAGACTAAATTATCATTTAGGCACTTAAGCACTAACTTAATACTTTTTTCTTTGATAAAACCCAAATGTGTAGATGAAGCATTAAGTGATGAGCAATAGCTGCAAGCCATGGAGGATGAGCTAAAGAGGAATTAAGTGTGGACTTTGGTCCTTAAAATCAGAGACCATCTTATTATAAACACCAAGTGGGTGTTTCATAACAAACTAGGTGAGAATGAAAAAATAGTTTGAGATAAGGCTACACTAGTAACCAAGGGATACAATTAAGAAGAAGGAAGAGATTATGATGAGATCATTGCACTTATGGCTTAATTAGAAACCATTTACATCTTGTTAACATATGCATCTTTCTTGCATTTCACATTATATCAAGTGGATGTAAAAAGTACTTTTCTTAACAATTTTATTGTCAAGAAAGTATATGTTGAATAGTCTCTAAATTTTGAGAGCACCAAATTTCTTGATCATGTGTTTAAGTTCTTTAAAACTTTATATAGATTAAAGCAAGCCCTTTAAGCTTTGTATGAAAGACCTAACCTTTTTTTCAATTAAAAAAGGTTTTATAAAAGTTAAGGTGGACATTACATTATTTACAAAGGTAAAAGATAAAGATTTATTAATTGCATAAATTTACATTGACAATACTATTTTTGGTACTATTAACAATTCTCTATATAAGAAATTTACTTACCAATGGAAAAGGAATTCAAAATGAGCATAATAGGGGAACTTAGTTTCTTCCTAGGCTTACAAATGAGCATAATAGGAGAACTTAGTCAAAATAAGTACGTAAGAGAAATATTGAAAAAGTTTGAAATTGAGGATTCAAATCCTTGGAGTACATCCATGCCAACATCCATGAAGCTTGATAAGGATTAAATTGGTATGAATGTAGATGAGAAATTATATCAAAATATGATTAAAAGTCTTCTTTACCTTATTACTAGTAAGTGTGACATTATGTTTATTGTGTGCTTATGTGCTCATTTTCAATTATTACATCAATAGTCACATTTATTTGCACTAAAAAGGTATTTTGTTACATAGGTTTTACCAACTTAGGCCTTTGGTACCCTAGAGAAAGGATGTTCAACCTTATTGGTTACTCAGACACTAATTGATTTATGATTGGCTTGATAGGAAAAGGACTACCAGTATTTGCTGACTCTTAAGTTGTGAATTAGTGTTATGGTCTAGTTAGAAGCAGAATTCTATAGAACATTCAATGATTAAAGCCAAATTTCTTGCCTTAAGAAATTGTTGTTCACAAATATTTTGAATTAAGGAAATTTTTGAGGATTTGAAGTTCCATTTTTCTAAGGTTTATATTTTATGTAACAATATTAGTGTCATAGACCTCATTAAAAACCTTATTCATTATTCTAGAACCATGTATATAGATCTTAGACATTATTTTATTTAAGATTATGTGTTAAAAAGGAATGTTGTTCTTGAGTTCTTAGGTATAAATGATCAACTTATAAATATCTTTATAAAGCCCTTAAGTGAGAATAGATTATTTAGTATCAGAAAGTATTTAGGGGCTAAGTAGCTCCAATACTAAGTATTTGAAGGCTCACATAAAAGAAAGTATTGGTAGCTTCTTTTGTCTGACTTACATAACTCTTGGATGAGCCTGTCTTCTTTCTTTGTGGGTTGACAATCTTCTTACTAGACTTCTTTGATTTGAATGATGATCTTCTCCATCTTGAATTCTACTCATCATCACCATCCTCATCTTCATCATCAAGTTTCACTTTGCACTGAGAAGCAAAGTCTCCAGTTTACCCACAACAATAACATCTCAAGGACAACTGTCCTTTTCCCTTCTTAGACCCCTTTTCCCTTTTTCATCATCATCATTATCCTCACTGGATGATTCTTCTTCTTCTTTTATCTTCAAGTGCTTCATAGCCTTGAAAGCTGCCTCCTTTGATACCTTTGTTGTTACAGAGCTTTCAACTAACTTTATCCTCATCTCATATGCAATGAGATTACACTGGAGATCATGCAGAGACATAGAATTAAGATCTCTACTCTCCTCTATAGCTGCTACCTTTAAGGCAAACCTCTCAGGCAGAATTCTTAAAATTTTCTTCACAATAAATGAGTCCTTCTTGTTCTTCCCATAACTTCTAAGGTTGTTTACAACATCAATAACCCAGTGAAGAACTTTTGGACTGTCTCATTCTTTTACATTCTGAGAGATTCATATCTCTCCTTGAACACTTGAAGCTTATCCTCCTTCATTCTGCCATCACCTTCATAGACTTTCTGTAATCTATCCTATATCTCCTTGGCAGATTTGCAGTCCATAACTTTAGCATACTCCGCATCTGTCAATGCTGAAATGATGACATTTGAGGCCTTCCCATTTATCTCAAACTACTTTAGCTCCTCTGGGGTTGGGTCATTACCTTCTTCTAGAGCCACAAAACCCTCTTGTATGCATTTCACCACATTTATGCCCATGGTTGCAAATACCACTTGCATTTTTATTCTCCACATATGGTAGTTGGTTCCATTGAAGATTGGAACCTTCTTGCTGTAAGTAGTGCTGGTGCTGGTACTGACTTCCATTTCTCAGTATGCTGAACAAGTCAAACTTCTAGATCCCTTTAAACTAGTGTACCAAGCTGTTAAGCTTCAAACTGAGGAACCAAGCTCTGATACCAGTTGAAGTTCCCAACTTCTCCCTAGGATCTACTTGTTTGTGATACTGAGAGGGGGGTGAATCAGTATTAATACAATTTGCAATTCGCAAGTAAGTGAACAACTTCGACCTCTTCTTAAAAGCAAACTTGACTAAGGTAGATCTATTGCCACCTACTAATCACAATAGTCCCTAAAGTCACCTTTCAAACACCTTGCCTAATAGATAATTCGGATGTTCTTGTTTAGGTCTTCGTTAAGTTATAGGTTGGCTGATACTTTAGCTGCATTCACAACTCAATCCAAAACACAAAACGTAAAGCAAATTAAGGACACATGAGATTTACGTGGTTCCGTCAACGTAACGTACATCCACAGTGGTAAGGACTCTCCCTTACCGAGACTATCCACTATACTTGAGAATTCCAGTTACAATAGATGTCTTAATCCTTTGCTCCTTTCACTGTTGTAATTACTAAGCAAGTACAATACAAAGAGTGTTACTTACTATGTCTACCCTTCTTCTAGCTTGTCCTGCTTCTGTTGAATTGAAAGGCTGATCCACTGCCGCTTAAAAGTTCACCGCAACACTCTCTAACCTCTCTTGAAGAAATCTAGAAATACGTTGAGTTCTTTCCGATGCTTCACCGAATTTCTTCTCTATATTGTCTCACACAACTCCTGCTTTCACCATCTCACGGTCTCACCCGTCTCCTTGCTTAACGATCTCATTGTCTCACGGCTCACCTCATATACGTTTCTGGTTTACCCTTATCCGTTTCACACCTCCTTTGGCCGTATTAGATTTTTTTTTTCCCTTTTCTGCCCGTCACTATTCATCGACCGTCCACCCCTATTATGGTCGTAATAGGTTTTTCTTTCCTTCCCTGTTTGGCCGTTGGGTTTCTCTCTCCTTCCGCCGGTGGTGTGTTTTGCCATGCTCACTTGGTTGGTTGTCGGGTTTCTTTTTCTCTCCTTCCCATCGACTCCTCTGTTCTGGCCGTATACCTTTTTTCTCTCTCTTTCAACGGTTGTCTCAATTTTTCTCTCTTTCTCTTGTGTTCTACCGATGGTTTCTCTCTCTTCGTTCACCCATATCTCTCTCACCGTCCAACCAGATCTATCTCACTGTCCAGTCGGATCTGATTTTGGCCATATCGTCTCTTTTTCGTTCACCCACTTGGCCATTCACCTCTTTATCTCCTTCCCCTATTTGGTCGTCAGGTTTCTCTCTCCCTTTTTCACTCAACCGTTTTTCGTTCCCTATTTTGTTGACCTTCTATTTTTGGCTGTCAGGTTTCTCCTTCCGCCGATCTGCTCCAATTTGGCCAATCTTCATTTTCTCTTCTTTTTCCGTCGACGACTTTCTCTCTCTCTTACTGTCCAGCCAAATTTCTCTCTCTTCCCCTATTCTGCCGTTAGCTCACTTAGTTGGCCAAATAGGATTTTCCATTTTGCTCACTTTTCGGTCGTCTCCTCTTTCTCTCTCTTTTGACGGTGATTTTTTTGTTACCGTCAGTGTATATTTCTTTTCTCTATTTTGGTCAACGGCTTCTCTTTTCTTTTAGAGGTGGTGTTCTTCTGTGTAGGGTTTGGTATTTTTCCGTGCATTCAATTGTGTTGACCTTTATATACTCTTCCATGAAACCCTAATAGGGCGAATTTACTGTCTTGCCCTTCTATGTGGCTTTACTTTTTTGCACATTTAGACTTAGTTGACAACAATTACAACCTATGCAAGACTATGGGAACAACATTTAGCATAGTCTAAGTCATCTCTTATAAGGTTTTATTTTTGCCTTTAATTAAATTAATTACCCCTTTTTGTTAAAGTGTCCTAGGTGTTAAAAATTAAAGAGAAATTCCCTAGATATCACAAATGTTTTCAAAGCTCTCATTCTTATGTTCAACTCTATAATCATTTCTAATGGAAGTGATAAGTTATTCCTTCTTATTTCATAATTGTTTGAAAAACCTTTCATTGGTTTTCAAGGATTCATTTTTATAAGTAAGAAATAAGAGCCATGCAAACCTAATAAAATCATCTATAATAATAAATGTATAATGCATACTACCTAATATAAATACTTTAAATGGACCAAATAAATCTATATGCAACAACTAATTAGATTTGACCACTCTAATCATTTTTTTTCTATGTCACACCACTTTATATGACCAAAAGTAACCATACAAAATGTACATAGATTTTATGCTTGTTTGCCAAAAAAAAAACTCAAAATGTCCGAAACATTTCATTTTTTTAAACACTATTGAATAACCTTTACAAAGGTTTAGACTACAATAAATAAATAAATAAATATGGGGTAACCATATTTTTACCTCTAAAATTTTTTTTTAAAATTTAGTCCTAAAGAATTTTGTGATTTCAATTTAATTTTAAATGTTATAGTTATATGTTAATTGAGTTTAATTAATGATGGAACATGGTTTGACCACCTTATGAAGAGTAAAAAACATGATAATTAAAATCATATTTCATTGTTTAAATATGTGTATTTTTGCTTTATAATTGTATTTGAAGACTTTAGTTCTCCTAAGTTCCTCCTAAATTAAACCTTAGTTAATTAGGTTAGCCTTTAGTTTCCCAAAATTTCATCAAAAATCAAACTCTAAAGCCAAAAATAAGGGCTCATAACATCAAGTAGAAGGCATTCATGATAAAGTGAGAAAGGTAAGGAAAGAGTAAAGCAAGGAATGTTAGACCTTTCATTAAAACAAATATGCATATAAGGTGGTTACTTCTTGTAATGTAGCAATGCTTCTTCTTTAGAATATATCACAACTCTGGGTTTTAGCAAATTGTACCAAATGTGTTTGGTGTGGAAGAAAGGAGGGAGATATTGACAATCATTAAATTAAGGATGATAAAATGGTTTCAATATATAGTTGGGTATTTAGCCTTGTCTAATGCGAGAGAGAGAGAGAGATGAAATACTATTTAATTTCATTTTTTTATTTTTTTTTATTTTTTAAAATTTGGTCAAAGTATTTATTTGATGGTTAAACAATATTTTATCATTAATTAGACTTAATTGATATGTAACTACAATGTTAAAAATTAAATTGAAAATGCAAAAATGTTTAAGACTATTTTAGAAAAAAAAATAATGAAAGGTTTACGACTAATAATATGGTTATCCCATTCTTTTGAATCCAAACCTTTGCAATGATCATTTAATGGGGAAATTTTTATGAAAAAAGAAAAGAAACAAATAGAAAAATATGGCAAATCATAATTACTAAGCAAGTGGCTTTGTTAACTATGAGTGGATCTCTATGTTTAACCATTTCTACATTATCTAGAATATTGAATGTCAACTCTATAAAGTTCTCTTATTGCTTTGTAGTGCCAAAAACCATCTTTTGTTTATGCTTTTTCAACCATTCATCAACAATGAAATCTAATTCCTTTATAGACTTTCTTGTCACCTTCTCATGTTTGCTAATATCCAATAATCTAAATAAATAAAAAAATATATATAGCCTATCAGTCACCATAAATTTCCTTTTCATCTCAAAAGGGTCCTTTAATGCTTGTTTCCATCGTCCAATCCTCACTATTTTTGAACTATTTTTGTTCCTCTCCCATAATGAATATAACTCCTTCACTAACATTCTAACCTCAAATTTGCATATAGTTTTGAACATGTCAAGCGAATTGTTCCATAAAAGTTTGAGCATGATGATCTTACACATCTAATGTCATTAAGGCCTACAAGTGATCAACCTGAGTATTACATAACCATAGGTCAAAAGCACAAAGGCAAGAGTTTTTGGATGATTGGAAAAGGCCTTATCCATGGTGAAGATAGGTCAAGATTTATTGGCCATGTCACCAAGAATAATGCAAGGTACTAGTGGCCTTCCTAAAAGATGGAGGTGGCCAATTATAGGTCACATGCCTCTTTCTTCTAGTATTGCCTTTTTTTTAGAGACTTTGATTGGATACTTCTTGATGTTCGCCGGAACAAGGGAAAAAAAAAGTTGAAGCAATCTAAAAAGGTGGCTATAATAATAACTAGAAAAAATAAAAAGTTGCCTATTACTTGCAGCTTCATTATTAAGTATTAAAGGTCTTAATTAAGGGTGGCACAAATGGATATGGATAGGCTATTGTTTCTTTAAACAACAATAAATGGACCTTAAGATATGTTAACCTTTTTGTAGCTTAAATTAATATAGGGTCTTAATTGCTTGCTATTAAAAAAGGATCGATTTGAAATTAACTTAAAAAGTTTAGAACTCAAATGAAAATGCCAAGACATTAAGGATCCAATTACATAAAATTATAAAGGTTTAAGACTAATTTTTTACATTTCCTTATTTTCTTTATTTATGTAATGTTGTTAATTAATCATACTTAGTTTTGTTTGTATATATAATCCTATCAAATTCCATTACAAAGATGTAATATGGATGCAATATTAAACACAAATTCATATCATTTAATCATAACAATTAATTATTAGGTACAAAAAAGCATGTCAATTATAATTAATAGTTATGATTTAGGTCTGTGTCACTATCTATGTTCATTTCTTAATTTTATCAAATACTTTTTTAATTGTATAGGATATTTTGTGTAACCTTGATTATGAGATTATCCTACACAACAATAGTGCATTTGGTACGTGAATTGAAATATATAAGATAAGACAATAAAGGATATCATAGTATATGATAAATTAGACTTTTATCTTACAATGTCTTTTAATAGTATTTAAAAATATAGAATAGTTGGGTGGTATAACATAATTAACTCCTTTTTATTATTTATTTATATTTTTTCTTATCACAAATACTTAAAATTAAAAATTAAAATCATCTCATTTTAATTACATGTACTTTTATCATCTTAAAAATTTAAATTTTGATTAATTATAGAAAATACTTATTAAATTAATGTTTTAAAGACCACCTATATATGATAACACTACATAAACTACATACTAAAAATGCAATAATCTATGGTAATTTGTAAATATATATATATATATATATATATATACATATATATATGATGATCTTTTACATAACTATAATTTTTCAGTTTTTTTTCTTTTATTAACTTTCTTCTTCTCTTCTATCTAACCTTACTTTTTTTTTTAACATTATTAGATGACTTATTAAAATAAATTCAAGGAAAGGCAAATGTAATGTAATAGTAATTTTATTTATTCATATATTTTAATGTCCATTAATTGAATAAATGTACTTTTCCCATCAGTTTGGATCTAATTGACCTAATCTATAAAGATAAGGATGTGAAAATGAAAATGAAAATTTTGCAGTATTAGGAAACATTTTGATTGAAATGGAAGAAAGAAGCCAAAGTTGATATATGAAAGCAGTTTCATTTGCATACATAATAAGAGTGGAAAGTAAAGACAATGAAAGGAAAATTATTGACAGATAGTTGTGAGGATAAAAAAAAATTATGTGATTCATGAAGATAAGATCTTATGTATAATTATTTTGGTTAAAAAACTGGAATTTTGGGCAAAGAACTAAAATAGAAAGACAATCTTATATGGAGTAAAAGAAGCAAAGAATGAGACAAAAACATAGGATAAGAATGGAATGCATAATGCTAGTTCATAGGTCATAGTGTAATTTAAAGAACGACTGTGTTTATAGAAATTAAAATAATTTAAGTAATGAGAAAATAATAGTAATAATCGTAGTGCTTTTCCAAATTTAAAGAAACTAGCATAATTTGATGTTAACATAAGTTATACAACTACGAAAAAGTCAACAATTTTCTAAATTACCAAGAATGTGTTCTTTTCACTCATTCAAGATTAGTTGACAATAAAAGAAGAAAATAGAGACAACAAAAACAAAGTTTCAACAATCAAAGGAATTACTTAAAAAAATAAGGGATTTAATTAAAGTTGTTACGATTATGTTTATGTGATAACTAGTATCAAATTAATGTATATATAAAAAAAAAGGAAAAACAAAGACATATTATATTTGTATATATAAAAACCAAAATATATGGATAAGAGTCTAGGTTATGTCTAACATTCCTAAACACTTTCTAATGCTTAAGAATCTATCCTCGCTTAAAAGCTTCATAAATATATCTACAAGTTGATCATTTGTAACTAGTATTTCAAGAACAATGTCCTTCTTTAACACATAATTTTGAATAAAATGATGTCTAAGAACTATATGCTTAGTTCTAAAATAATGAATGGTATTTTTGGTGAGGTTTATGACAATAATCTTGTTACATAAAATAAAAATTCTAAAACAATGAAACTCAAAATCCTCAAGAGTTTCCTTGATTCAAAGGAGTTGTGAACAACTACCTATGGTAAGGTATTTGGCTTTACTGTTGAATGTGCTATGAAATTTTACTTCCAATTAGATTATACCCAAAATGCACCACTTAAGAATTGGTAAGTATTGGTGCTCCTTTTCCTATTAAGCCACTCATAGACCAATTAGAGTCCAAGTAACCTACAAGGTTGAACATCTTTTCTTAAAGGTAACTAAAGTCCTAAGTTGATAAAACTTTTAATATAATGAAATACTCTTTCAATACAATTAAATGTGATTGTTTAAGTGATGATTGAAAATAAGGACATAAGCACACAATAAACATAATGTCAGGACTACTAATAGTAAAATCAAGAAGGCCTCCACTCATAACGCAATATAATTTCCTATTTACATTCTTACCAATCTCATCCTTATCAAGCTTCATGGATGTTGGAATTGGTGCACCACAAGGTTTTGAATCCTTCATTCCACACTTTTTCAATATTTCTCATGCATACTTATTTTGACTAATGAGAATTTTATTCGTGTTTTGCTTGATTTGTAAGCCTAGGAAGAAATTAAGTTTCCCTATCATGCATATTTTGAATTCATTCTCCATTAGTAAGCAAATTTCTTGTATAGAGAATTGTTAGTGGTGCCTAAAATAATATCATAAATGTAAATTTACACAATCAATAAAGCTTTATCTTTTACCTTTGTAAGCAACATGATGTCCATCTCAACTTTTACGTAACCTTTTTGAATAAAAAAAGGGTTATGTCTTTCATGCCAAGTGAAGTTCTCGACTTCTCCTTAGGATCTGCTAGTTTGTGATACTAAGAGAGGAGATGAATTAGTATCACCACAATTCGCAATTCACAAGTGAATAACTTTAACCTCTTCTTAAAAGTGAACTCTTTCTCAAACTCGACTAAGGTAGATCTATTGCTACCTACTAATCACAATAGTCCCCAAAGTCACCTTTCAGACACCTTGTCTAATAGACAATTCGGATGTTCTTGTTTAGGTCTTTATTAGGTTATGGGTTGGCTGATACTTTAGCTGCGTTCACAACTCAATTCAAAATACAAAACATAAAGCAAATTAAGGACACACAAGATTTACGTGGTTCCGTCAACGTGACGTACATCCACGATGGTAGGGACTCTACCTTACCGAGACTATCCACTATACCTGAGAATTCCAATTACAATGGATGTCTTAATCCTCTGCTCCTTTCACTATTGCAATTACTAAGCAAGTACAATACAAAGAGTGTCACTTACTATGTCTACCCTTCTTCTAACTTGTCTTGCCTCTGTTGAATTGAAAGGCTACTCCACTGCCACTTAAAAGTTCACCGTAACGCTTTCTAACCTCTCTTGAAGAAATCTGGAAATACGTTGAGTTCTTTAAATGCTTCGCCAAATTCCTTCTCTACGTTATCTCACACAATTTCTACTTTCACCGTCTCACGATCTCACCCGTCTCCTTGCCCCATGATCTCACTGTCTCACGGCTCACCTGTCCGTTTCTGGTTTGCCCTTATCCGTTTCACACCTCCTTTGGCTATATTAGATTTTCTCCCTTTTCTGCTAGTCACTATTCATCGGTCGTTCACCCCTCTGTACTGGCCATAACGAGTTTTTCTCTCCTTCCCTATTTGGCCGTCAGGTTTCTCTCTCCTTCCGCCAGTGGTGTGTTTTGCTGTGCTCACTTGGTTAGCCGTCAGGTTTCTTTTTCTCTCCTTCCCGTCAACTCTTCTGTTCTGGCCGTATACCTCTTTTCTCTTTCTTCCAACGGTTGTCTCAATTTTTCTCTCTTTCTCTCATGTTTTATCGACGGTCTCTCTTTCTTCATCCAGCTGGATCTCTCTCACCATCCAACCGAATCTATCTCACCGTCCACTCTATTTTGTCATTGAATCGTTTCTCTGTTTTGCCATTGACCCATTTCTCTCTCTTGCCATGTCATGCTTTCTCTCTCACCGTCCAGCAGTGTCAACCCGTTTCTCTCTCTCTTGCCATGTCATCCATTTCTCTCTCTTGCTGTCCAGCCGAATTTCTCTCTCTTACTGCTAGATTTTTCTCTCTTCCCCTATTCTGCCATCCTAGTTTTGCAGTACTGGTTTTCTCCTTCAGCCGGTGGTGGCTCTTCTTTGGCTTGCCGTCAATGTATATTTCTTTTCTCTATTTTTGCCAACGACTTCTCTTTTCTTTTGTAGGTGGTGTTCTTCTATGTAGGGTTTGGTGTTTTGCCATGTATTCAATTGTGTTGGCGTTACGCTAGTTTTGTCTTCCAAGGTCTTTATATACTCCTTTCCATAAACCCTAATAGGGCTTACGTGGCGAGTTTACGTTCTTGCCTTTCCATGTAACTTGACCTTCTTGCCTTTCCATGTGGATTTACTTTCTTGCCCTTCCATGTGGCTTTACCTTCTTGTCCTTCCATGTGGCTTTACTTTCTTGCACAGTTAAACCTAGTTGACAACAATTATAACCCATACAAGGCTGTGGGAACAACACCAAGCTTAAGAGGCTTGCTTTAATTTGTATTAAACTTTAAAGAATTTAAATGCATGATCAAGAAATTCAATACTCTTAAAACCTAAAGGCTATTCAACACATACTTCCTCAACAATAAAACCATTAAGAAATGCACTCTTTATATTCATTTGATAGTAGGATGTGAATGGCTTTTAATTGAGCCATAAATGCAAAGATCTCATCATAATCTTTTTCTTTATCTTTTTCTTAATTGTATACCTTGGCCATTAGTGTAGCCTTGTCTCAAACTATCTTTCCATTCTTATTTATTTTGTTACAAAAAACCCACTTAGTGCCTATAATTGGATGGTCTTCAAGTCTAGGGAAGGCTACACTTGATTCCTCTCAAATTTTTTTAACTTATCCCCCATGACATACACCTAATGCTCATCACTTAATATTTCTTCTACATGCTTTGATTCTATTTAATAAATGAGTACTAAGTTGGTGTTCAAGTGCTTAGATGATGATCTAATCTTAAGAGGATTGGAAACATTGCCAATGATTTGATCTTAAAATGATTTATCAACATACTTTCATTCTTTTAATAACTTGTGAACCATGTTTTGCAAGCTGCCTAAATTTTGAATGTTTGTATTACTTGGCTTTAGTTGCTCTCTTTCAATGCTATTGATTGAAATTGTCTTAGCATTTTATGAGGCATCTTCCTTTCTTGAATTAAAAGGGTTTCTTTCATTGAACCTAATATGCATAGAGTCTTTCACTATTAATGATTTTTTATTAAAAACTCTATATGCTTTGCTAGAGTATCCTAAGAAGATACCCTTATCAACCTTTGAATCAAATTTTACAAGATTTTTTTTAATGTTCAAAAAACATGAAATAATTTATTCAAAACTTTCTCCAAGTGCATAAATCATAAGCAAACTTTTTAAGCAAAAGATGAATTAGAATTAAATTCAACACATAACATTCTATATGGATAACTGTTGTTCCCATAGTCTTGTATGGGTTGTAATTGTTGTCAACTAGGTTTAAATGTGCAAGAAAGTAAAGCCACATGGAAAGGTAAGAAGGTAAATCCACGCATAAGGGTAAGAATGTAAATCTGCCACGTAAGCCCTATTAGGGTTTCATGGAAGAGATATATAAAGACCTTGGAAGACAAAATAGGACAAGGCCAACACAATTGAATACACGGCAAAAAGAAGAGAGTCTGCAATATTGAGCATTCAGAAAAACTTAGACAACCGACCAACCAAAGAGAATATCACACCCTACGCGGAAGAACACCACGGAGTGAACAGTGCAGTCGATGGACCAAGAGAGTGAACAGTGCAGTCGTGAACAATAGCCGTCGAGTGAACAGTAACCGCACAGTGAAGCTATCGTCGAAGATAGGAGAGAAACGGATATAATGATGAGACAATCGACAAGGAGAGTGGACAGTTGAAACAATTGAGCAATCGTCGACGGAAAGGAGAAGAAAACGCAGCCATTGACGGTCGAAAAATTAAGCAAAAAGGCAAATCCGTTGAGAGAGAAGGAGGCGACCGAAGGGGTTGAACGTTGAACGTAAGACGACCAAAAGGCTGAGGAAGGTGAGTCGTGAGGGAGACCAGATCTGAATTGGAATGAGACGAGACCAGATCGAGAACAAGTGAGGGAGATCCGGCAGCTAGACGTTGGAAGAGAGAGAAACAGATAGTCGAAAAATCGAGCAAACCAGCGAACCAAGAGAGAGAAAACGCAGCCAACGGACGAAGAGAGAGAAAATGCAGAACGAAAAAGGAGAGAAACCTGTGAGAAACGGCACACCACCAGTACACCAGCGGTCAGCGAGGAGACGACACGGCTAGACGGCCAAAAGTGGGTAGACGACAAAGACCTATACGGCCAAATCGGAAGGAGAGAGAAACCCGATGGCCAAATCAGAGCAGACCGGCGGGAAGAGAGAGAAACCCGACGGCCAAACCGGAGCAGAGCGGTGGGAAGAGAGAGAAATCCGATGGTGAACGGAAAAGTGAAATCCGATGAAGAGAGAGAAATCCGGCGGTAGGAGAGAGAAACGAACAAGCGAGCCGTGAGACAGTGAGATTGTGAGACAAGGAGATGGGTGAGACCATAAGACGGTGAAAGCAGAAGTTGTGTGAAACAACATAGAAATTTTGCAAAGCATTGAACTCAACGCATTTCCAGACTTCTTCAAGAGAGGTTAGAGAGCGTTGTGGTGAACTTCTAAGCGGCAGTGGAGCAGGCTTTCAATTCAACAGAGGCAAGACAAGCTAGAAGAAGACTAGACACAGTAAGTGACACTCTTTGTATTGTATTTGTTTAGTAATTGCAATATTGAAAGGAGCAAAGAATTAAAGACATCCATTGTAACCTGTATTCACAAGTATAGTGGATAGTCTCGGTAGAGGGAGAGTCCCTACCACCGTGGATGTACGTCACGTTGACGGAACCACGTAAATCTCGTGTGTCCTTAATTTGCTTTACATTCTGTGCTTTGAATTGATTTGTGAACGCAGCTAAAGTATCAGCCAACCCATAACCTAACGAAGACCTAAACAAGAACATATGTATTGTCTTTTAAGCAAGGTGTCACTTCTGTGCTTTGGGGACTATTGTGATTAGTAGGTAGCAATAGATCTACCTTAGTCGAGTCTGAGAAAGAGTTTGCTTTTAAGAAGAGATTGAAGTTGTTCACTTACCTGTGAATTGCGAATTGTGGTGATACTAATTCACCCCCCTCTCAATATCACAAACTAGTAGATCCTAGGGAAAAGTCAGGAACTTTAATTGGCATCAGAGCACTGGTTCACTAGTTTGAAGCTTAACAGCTTGATGTACTAGTTTGAAGGGATCTAAAAGTTTGACTTGTTCAGTATACTGAGAAATGGAAGCCGGTACCAACACTAGCACTACTTACAGCAAGAAGGTTCCAATCTTCAACGGAACCAACTACCACATGTGGAGAGCGAGAATCCAAGTGGTATTCGCAATCATGGGCATGAACGTGGTGAAATACGTACTTGTGGGTTTTGTGGCTCCAGAAGAAAGTAAAGACCCAACCCCAGAGGAGTTAAGGCAGTTTGAGATAAATGGGAAGGCCTCAAACGTCATCATTTCAGCATTGACAAATGCTGAGTATGCTAAAGTTATGGACTGCAAATCTACCAAGGAGATATGGGACAGATTGCAGAAAATCTATAAAGGTGATGGCAGAATGAAGGACAATAAACTTTAAGTGTTCAAAGAGAGATATGAATCTCTCAGAATGCAGAAAAATGATACAGTCCAAGAGTTCTTCACCAGGGTTATTGATGTTGTGAACGACCTGAGAAGTCATGGGAAGAACAAGAAGGACTCATCTATTGTGAAGAAGATTCTGAGAATTCTGCCTGAGAGGTTTGCCTCAAAGGTAGTAATTATAGAGGAGAGTAGAGATCTCAATTCTATGTCTTTGCATGATCTCCAGTGCAATCTCATTGCATATGAGATGAGGATAAAGTCAGTTGAAAGTTCTATAACAACAAAGATATCAAAGGAGGCAGCTTTTAAAGCTATAAAGCACTTGAAGATAAAAGAAGAGAAAGAATCATCCAATGAAGAGGATAAGGAAGAATGTGAAGGTGAAGTATTGGCTTATTTCAAAAGGAAATTCAAAAAGGGGTCTAAGACGGGAAAAGGACAATTGGCCTTGAGATGTTATCGTTGTGGGAAGACTGGACACTTTACTTCTAAGTGCAAAGTGAAGCTTGATGATGAAGATGAGGATGATGATGATGAGTCGAATTCAAGATGGAGAAGGTCATCATTCAAATCAAAGAAGTCCAGTAAAAGGACTGCCAACCCACAAAGGAAGAACAGAGACTCATTTAAGAGTTATGTGAGTTAGATAAAAGAGGCTGATGAGGAGGAAGATGAAGAATCATCAGATGAGCATGCCTTTATGGCATCAGCTAAAGGTGGTAGTTCAACCTCTAAAGAGGAAGAGGAGAGTGATGAAGAAGAACCAGCTCTTGAAGCTAAGTTGGAAGCAGCTTCAAAGGAGATAATCAGAAGGGGCAGAACCATAAGAAGGTTGGAGGCCCATATAAAACAAGTTGAAGCAAAGTCTGAGGAAGCTGAAAGTCAAAAGGAAGAAATAAGGGCTGAACATATTGACTTAAAGAGAAGATTTGAAGAACAGACCAAAATATGTGAAGACCTCACTATAGAGCTTGACTCAAGGACTTCAACAATCGAAGAAATGGAGATAGAGTTGCTGAAACTTTAGCAACAACTCAAAAAGAGTGAGGAGAACTTGTAGAAGTTTAAAGTGGTAGGAGAAACAAGCTCTGCAAGAGAAAAGAAGAATGAGACTTTACCACAGAAGTTGAAAGAGAAGGCTGTGACTCAGGTGAAGATAACTAAAGAAGTTAAGACAGTTATCAAACCAAAGCCAGGGCCGAAAAAGATGTATGTGGTTAAAGAGCAGCAACCCATAGCTGCTACGTCTCAAGAAGAAAAGAAAGTCAGCTAGCCAAGGGCAATGACTGCACAGAAGAAGGAGAAGACGGTGGCTAAAATGAAAGCCACACAAGCAAAGAAGCCAACAACTTTGCCTACACAGCAAGTAATGAACAGAAGAAAACAAGCTGTGAGTAGACCCAAGAAAAGGCAGTTTCAAGGTCATTGCCTTTATTGTGGAGTTTAGGGTCATAAGGTGAGTAACTGCTGGTGGAGAAGGCCAATATATGTCTCCAACTTAAGAAGATATGATGCTGCATACAGGGGGAGACAATACAGAATTTAGAAGAGAACACCTATCTTGAGTTCTTGCACATATTGTAAAAGGCGAGGACACACTGACGAGGATTGTTGGTGGAAGCCCAAACCAATAGTTTCAAAGAACAAGTTTGCTATATTGGCAGAATTGAAATAGTGTGAAAGGTGTGAGCAGGATGGCCATAATGCCAAGAGATGCATGACATTTCTCCCTGAGCAAGAGAAGGCACTCAATGGCACAGTGAAAACAAGCGATGCAGTCAAAGCTGAGAAAAAATAGAAAGCTATCTTCCAGCCAGTTCAAAAGAAGGAATATAAAGCTAAAAGGGAGGTGGCTAATGTAGCTAAAATTGCACTTAAAGCTGACTATAAGGATAAGCAGTGGATCCTTAACAGTGGATGCACTTCACACATAACGGGAGACAAGAGTAAATTGTCAAAGCTAAACAAATCAAGAGAAGGCAAAGTCAAGTTTGGCAATGATGATTCACTCAACATCAGTGGTCAGGGGTCAGCAAACATTGGAAGAGGAAAGTTGAAAGATGTTCTGCATGTTGAAGGACTCAGATATAATCTAGCATCTGTCAGAAAACTATGCAATGAAGACTATAAGGTAATATTCACAAAAATAGGTTGCCAAGTAAAAAATAAAGAAAATAGCTGAAAATTTGTATGTGATTGATGAAGAAAGAGATCCTCTTGCAACTAAGACTGTGCAAGAAAAAAAGCCAAAGAAAACGTGGACCAGTTCTCATTGAGAAAGTCAGATCATAGGTGACCCATCAGCAGGAGTTACAACAAGAAAAAGAATTGTGGGAGCTACTGCTTTACTCTCACAAGTTGAATCTAAATCTATTGAAGAGGCTACACAAGATCTAACTAAACCTCAGTCCACAGAACTATTTGAAAACCATAAATTGAGTCTATCTGTGCAAATGCCTCCTCAAGCCTGAAAATCAGGTGAATCCTCCACCTCTACTTTGCGAGTTTTTCAAATTTGTAATTGGTTGGCAAGGGGGGAGAGAAGCAACAGTGCAAGGGAAGCTGTTAAGAAAGGGGGAGTGCATATTTAGGGGGAGTTGAAACTGTTGCATAGTGACTTTTGTTATGAGTGTTGCCAACAATTACAAAGGGGAAGATTGTTGTTCCCACAGTCTTGTATGGGTTGTAATTGTTGTCAACTAGGTTTAAGTGTGCAAGAAAGTAAAGCCACATGGAAAGGTAAGAAGGTAAATCCACGCATAAGGGTAAGAACGTAAATCCACCACGTAAGCCCTATTAGAGTTTCATGGAAGAGATATATAAAGACCTTGGAAGACAAAATAGGGCAAGGCCAACATAATTGAATACACGACAAAAAGAAGAGAGTCGACAATATTGAGCATTCAGAAAAACATAGACAACCGACCAACCAAAGATAATACCACACCCTACGCAAAAGAACACCACGGAGTGAATAGTGCAATCGACAGACCAAGAGAGTGAACAGTGTAGTCATGAACAGTAGTCATCGAGTGAACAGTAACTGCACAGTAAAGTCGTCGTCGGAGATAGGAGAGAAACGGATATAACGGTGAGACGATCGGTGAGGAGAGTGGACGACCGAAACAATTGAGCAGCCGTCGACGGAAAGGAGAAGAAAACGCAGCCATCAACAGTCGAAAAATCGAGCAAAAAGGAAAATCCATTGAGAGAGAAGGAGGCGACCGAAGGGGCTGAACGTTGAACGTAAGACGGCCGAAAGGCTAAGGAAGGTAAGTCGTGAGGGAGACTAGATCCGAACTGGAACAAGACGAGACCAGATTGGGAACGGGTGAGAGAGATCCGGCGGCTAGACGTTGGAAGAGAGAGAAACAGACGATCGAAAAATCGAGCAAACCGGCGAACCAAAAGAGAGAAAATACAGCCGACAGACGAAGAGAGAAAACGTAGAACAGAGAAGGAGAGAAACCCGTGAGGAACGGCACACCACCGGTACACCAGCGATCAGCGAGGAGACGACATGATTGGACGGCCAAAAGTGGGTGGACGACAAAGACCTATACGGCCAGATCGGAAGGAGAGAGAAACCTGACGGCCAAATCAGAGCAAACCGGCGGGAAGAGAGAGAAACCTGACAACCAAATCAGAGCAGTGAAATCCGGTGAAGAGAGAGAAATCCGGTGGTAGCAGAGAGAAATTGGCTGGACAGAAGGAGAGAGAGAAACGGACATGCGAGCCATAAGACAGTGAGATTGTGAGACAAGGAGACGGGTAAGACCGTAAGACAGTGAAAGTAGGAGTTGTGTGAAACAACGTAGAAATTCGGTGAAGCATTGAACTCAACGTATTTCTGGACTTCTTCAAGAGAGGTTAGAGAGCGTTGCGGTGAACTTCTAAGCGGCAGTGGAGCAGCCTTTCAATTCAACAGAGGCAAGACAAGCTAAAAGAAGAGTAGACATAGTGACACTCTTTGTATTGTATTTGCTTAGTAATTGCAATATTGAAAGGAGCAGAGAATTAAAGACATCCATTGTAACCTGTATTCATAAGTATAGTGGATAGTCTCGGTAGAGGGAGAGTCCCTACCACCATGAATGTACGTCACGTTGCCGGAACCATGTAAATCTCGTGTGTCCTTAATTTGCTTTACATTCTGTGCTTTGAATTGAGTTGTGAATGCAGCTAAAGTATCAGCCAACCCATAACCTAACGAAGACCTAAACAAGAACATTCGTATTGTCTATTAGGCAAGGTGTCTGAAAGATGACTTTGGGGACTATTGTGATTAGTAGGTAGCAATAGATCTACCTTAGTCGAGTCTGAGAAAGAGTTTGCTTTTAAGAAGAGGTTAAAGTTGTTTACTTACCTGCGAATTGCGAATTGTGGTGATACTGATTCACCCCCCCTCTCAGTATCACAAACTAGTAGATCCTAGGGAGAAGTCGGGAACTTCAATAACTTTAGTCCAAAAATATTGAGGCAAGCTAAGCTAAGTTAACATTGTCTAAACCATCTTTTGCAAGATTTTATTTTTGCTTTTAGCCATTCCATTTTATACAAAACATTCTTGCAACTAAAAAATTGCAAGAAATTCCTTAGGCATCATAAAATTTTCAAAACCTTCATTCTTAAATTCTCCTCTATGGTCACTTCTAATTGAAGTGATGAAGCATCCCTTTTTATTTTGCAATTACTTGTAAAGTTTCTTAAATGCTTTCAATACCTTGTCCATGTGTGAAAGAAACAAGACCTATGCAAACCTAGTGTAATCATTTAATATGACAAATGAATAATGTTTACTACCTAAAGTGGAGACTTTAAATAAACCAAAAAGATCTATATGCAATAATTGAAAAGTTTTGGAAGTAGATAATAACTTTTATTCTTAAAATGACTTTGTAGCCATTTGCCCCTTTAACAATGGTCATAAAGTTTGTCTTTCTCAAATTTTAGCTTAGGCAGCCCTTTTACAAGATTTTGGTTGTTTAGTTTGGATAATAATTTTATACTTATAAAAGAATTAGCACAAAAATATAAGAAAAAATCCAAAAAATCAGAACTTTTTATGAAATTCAAATAGTCAGTATGCTAAAGAGACTAATGACTCCTACCCAATATTCATCAACAACCTTTTGGCAAAGGCAAATCGCAAGGGCTTGTGGAGAATTTTCCAAAGATGGGGTTGGGTTATTGATGTGGTCATACCAAATAAAATGAGTAAAGTAGGCCAAAGATTTGAATTTGTAAAATTCACTAATCAATAAGATGTGTTTAACACTACTCGGGGGTTAAACAGTGAGAGATTGCTTGGGCACTAGCTAGGTATCAAGCTTACCAACTATTGAATGCCTAGGACCAAGGTTAGAGTGGTCATACAACAAACTCTCAGTAAGTATTATATGCCATCCATATCTATACAAAGATTCATAGGCTAAAATGTTTCTAGAAAGATGCATATGGATATAGTAGTGTAGAGATAGAAGGGAGGTTGTTCTCAAGTGGACAAGAAGGAGTTGCTTTAGTTTTTAAAGCCAATCAATCATTAATAATCTTTTTTCTTATTGTACAATGGTGTTTGAAATTAAGTGACTTCATTAAAGTGCAGTTAAAGTAGTTCACAATGTAAGATCGATTGAGATTTGAGGGATCAAATGTAGAAGGGCAACCATTACCCTTTTTGTGTCATGATTATATGAGGCTCTAAGTCCCTTCTTATATTTGAATCTAATAAAGACATGATGGACGAGATTAATGATGGAGGAGAGTGGATTTTAGAGTTGTTCCAAAATCTGATACTATGGTTTGTTGGTAAAGTAAGCTCCAATTAAAGGGTTTGGGTATAAATTAAGGGGTTACCACTTCAAGTATGGTCCGACAACTTCCTTTCATATTTATAAGTGGTAGGGAGTATTCCTAGGGATAGATACTCCATTTGATCGAAAATAAATGTTGGACCTATGGTAGTTCCTTTTATTGGTAAAATTTAATGCCAATATTTCACCTTTTGTGATGGTAAAGGTTGACGGTCAAGCCTTTTGCGAAAGGATCAAACAAGAACTAGTTACTTGTTGCAAGTTGTTGAAAAGAAGGAAGGCATCTATCATATGACCAACCTTTATGGAGAGTAATGTATGTTAATTAGAAAAAGTTCTATTATAAAGAGTCAAGTTGAGCAATAGTCTTTATGTAGGATCATCTATGACAATAAAAGGAAGGTTAGGGGGTATGTGGGTAAGAAATGCAACAAAGGAGTGATAAGGGAGGGAGACATAGGCTAAAAGTAAATGAGAGCCTAATCCATAAGGTAAGTTTAATGGGCTTGACAAAGGAGGAGGCTGAACTACTTATAAGCTTATCCTTAATGAATAATAGTTAGGAAATAGGGGTGAGCCTTGTTAACAATAGAGACCTATCTAGTGGGTTTAATTACTGTGGCCTAAAAAAGGAGGAAATCATGGGATGCCATTAAAGTTCATCTCCTCTTTACTTTGAAGAGGGCTTAAGTTCAAAATTAGATCTAAATGAAAATTTTGAAGAGGCAAACATAGGTTGAGTCTTTTGCTAAAAGGATGTAAGGAAAAACAAGGCAAGTTTGGTCATTAATGAGAGGGATATGATAGAAGCTAAAGAACAAGAAGAGGCTTTTGTAGATAACTAGAGATTAGAATCAAGTGAGAATATAGTAAAAATCACCCTTACAAGAAGGGTGGATAAAATTACCAAGGGAAATGGGCAATAAGATAAGAGAAAGGTGGTTGCGGTGAATAAGCGTAAACTTAGAATACTTTATAATTAAATCATTTGAAAGGAATCCCAAATGGTGTTAAAGATGGGTAAAATGTTGGAACTAATAACAAACAATAAGAGAAAAGGTGGTGTTACAATAGCTATCACTAATCGAAGGGAAGGATTAAGACTATAGTCAATTGCTTGACATCGAAGTAGGTATGGGCTATGTTTAACTTTATGTTGATCTGCACAATTAAGTTTTAAGGCTTAAGGAGGTCCACTAAATATACAGTTGTTATTCCTACAGCCTTGTATAGGTTGTAATTGTTGTCAACTAGGTTTAAGTGTGCAAGAAAGTAAAGCCACGTGGAAGGGCAATAAGGTAAAAGCTACATGAAGGGGTAAGAACGTAAAAGCCACATGGAAGGGCAAGATAGTAAATTCGCCCTATTAGGCTTTTTATGGAGGAGTATATAAAGGAATATAAGAAAGCACAGTAGCAAAGCCGTCGATGGAAAGAGAGAAAACGAAGTAGCCGTCAGACGAAGTAGTCGTCGGAAATTAGAGAGGTCGTCAAAATGGCCAAATCGGAGCAGACCGGTGGAAGGAGAGAAAAGCCCGACAGGCAAAACTAGAAGGTCGATAGAATCGAGAGAGAGAGACGGATAAAGAGTGAGATCGTGAAATAAGAAACGGGTCAACACGGCTGGACGGTGAGAGAGAAAGCACAACACAGCAAGAGAGAGAAACAGGTCGATGACAAAACAGAACGGACGATCAACGGTAAACCAGGACGACCAAAAATCAGATTTGGGGGCTGAACGAAGAACAAAGGTCTAAGAGAGAGAAAAGGAGCTAGATGGCAGAACGAAGAGTGGACAGTGTGAGACCAAAATGTGCGTCGGTGTGAGACCAGAACGTGTGACGGCGTGAGACCAGAAATGTGAGATGAGCCGTGAGACAAGGAGACCAGTAAGACCGTGAGACCATGAGACCGTGAAAGCAAGAGTTGTGTGAAACAACGTAGAGAAGAAATTCGACGAAGCATCGGAAAGAACTCAACGTATTTCCAAATTTCTTCAAGAGAGGTTATAGAGCATTACGGTGAACTTTTAATCGGTAATGAAGCAGCCTTTCAATTCAACAGAGGCAAGACAAGCTAGAAAAAAGGTAGACACAATAAGTGACACTCTTTGTATTGTACTTGCTTAGTAATTGCAATAGTGAAAGAAGCAGAGGATTAAAACATCCATTGTAACTGGAATTCTCAAGTATAGTGGATAGTCTCAGTAAAAGAGAGTCCCTACCACCCTGGATGTACATCACATTGATGGAACCACATAAATCTCGTGTGTCCTTAATTTGCTTTACATTTTGTGTTTTGAATTGAGTTATGAACGCAGTTAAAGTATCAGCTAACCCATAACCTACCAAAGACCTAAACAAGAACATCTGAATTGTCTATTAGGCAGGTGTCTGAAAGGTGACTTTGGGGACTATTATGATTTGTAGGTAGCAATAGATCTACCTTAGTCGAGTCTGAGAAAGTGTTCACTTTTAAGAAGAAGTTGAAGTTGTTCACTTACCTGCGAATTGCAAATTATGGTAATATTGATTCACCCCCCCTCTCAGTATCACAAACTAGTAGATCTTAGGGAGAAGTTGGGAACTTTAATTAGTACCAAAGCCTGGTTCACCAGTTTGAAGCTTAACAGCTTGGTGTACTAGTTTGAAGGGATCTAGAAGTTTGACTTGTTTGGCATTCTGAGAAATGGAAGCTAGTACCAACACCAATACTTCTTACAGTAAAAAGGTTCTAATCTTCAACGGAACCAATTATCATATGTGGAGAGCAAGAATACAGGTGGTATTTGCAACCATGGGCATGAATATGGTGAAATACGAACATGAGGGTTTTGTGGCTCCAAAAGATGGTAAAGACCCAACCCCATAGGAGTTAAGGCAGTTTGAGATAAATGGAAAGGCCTCAAATGTCATCATTTCAGCATTGACAAATGCTGAGTATGCTAAAGTTATGGACTGCAAATCTGCCAAAGAGATATAGGATAGATTACAGAAAGTCTATGAAGGTGATAGCAGAATAAAGGAGGCTAAGCTTCAAGTGTTTAAGGAGAGATATGAATCTCTCATAATGCAGAAGAATGAGATAGTTCAAGAGTTCTTCACCAGGGTTATTGACGCTGTAAATGACCTGAGAAGTCATGAGAAGAACAAGAAGAACTCATCGATTGTAAAGAAAACTTTGAGAATTCTGTTGGAGAGGTTTGTCTCAAAGGTAACAGCTATAGAGGAGAGTAAAGATCTCAATTCTATGTCTCTGCATGATTTCCAGTGCAATCTCATTGCATATAAGATAAGGATAAAGTCAGTTGAAAGCTCTGCAACAATGAAGGCATCAAAGATGGCAACTTTCAAAGCTATGAAGCACTTGAAGATAAAAGAAGAAGAAGAATCATCCAATGAGGATGATGATGATGATAAGGAAGAAAGTGAAGGTGAAGTGTTGTCATACTTCACAAGGAAGTTCAAAAAGGGGTCTAAGAAAGGAAAAGGACAGTTGTCCTTGAAATGTTATTTTTGTGGGCAAACTGGACACTTTGTTTCTTAGTGCAAAGTGAAACTTGATGATAAAGATGAGGATGGTGATGATGAGCAAAATTCAAAATGGAGAAGATCATCATTCAAATCAAAGAAGTCTAGTAAGAAGATTGTCAACCCACAGAGGAAGAAGAGAGGCTCATCCAAGAGTTATGTGAGTCAGACAAAAGAAGCTGATGAGGAGGAAGATGAAGACTCATCAGATAAGCATGCCTTTATGGCATCAACTCAAGGTGGTAATTCAACCTCTGAAGAGGAAGAGGAGGTTGATGAAGAAGAACCAGATCTTGAAGCTGAGTTGGAAGCAGCTTCAAAGGAGATAATAAGAAGAGGCAAAACCATAAGAAGGTTGGAGGCCCATATAAAACAAGTTGAAGCAAAGTCTGAAGAAGCTGAAAGTCAAAAGGATGAAATAAGGGCTGAACATATTGACTTAAAGAGAAGATTTGAAGAACAAATCAAAATATATGAAGACCTTACTATAAAGCTTGGCTCAAGGACTTCAACAATTGAAGAAATAGAGATAGAGTTGTTGAGACTTCAGCAACAACTCAAAAAGAGTGAGAAGAACTTACAGAAGTTTAAAGTGGTAGGAGAAACAAGCTCTGCAAAAGAAAAGAAGAATGAGACTTTGCCACAGAAGTTAAAAGAGAAGGCTGTGACTCCAGAGAAGATAATTGAAGAAGAGAAGACAGTTATCAAACTAAAGCCAGGGCTGAAAAGGATGTATGTGGTTAAAAAGTAGCAACCCATAGCTGCTACGACTCAGGAAGAAAAGAAAGTCAGCCAGCCAAGGGCAATGGCTGAACAGAAGAAAGAGAAGAAGGTGGCAGAAATGAAAGCCATACAAGCAAAGAAGCCAGCAACTTTGCCTACACAACAAGTAATGAACAAAAGAAAACAAGTTGTGATCAAACCCAAGAAGAGGTAGTTTCAAGGTCACTGTCTTTATTGTGGAGTTTGGGGTCATAAGGTGAGTAACTGTTGGTGGAAAAGGCTAGTATATGTCTCCAACTTGAGAAGATACAATGTTACATACAGGGGGAGACAATACAAAACTCAAAAGAGAACACCTATCATGAGTTATTGCACATACTGTAAAAGGCAAGGACACACTGACGAGGATTGTTGGTAGAAGCCCAAACCAATAGCTTTAAAGAACAAGTTTGCTATATTGGCAGACTTGGAACAATGTGAAAGGTGTGGGCAGGATGGCCATAATGTCAAGAGATACATGATACTTCTCCCTAAGTAAGAGAAGGCACTCAATGGCACAGTAAAAACAAGCGGTGTAATCAAAGTTGAGAAAAAGAAGAAAGCTATCTTCCAGCCAATTCAAAAGAAGGAATATAGAGCAAAAAGGGTGGTGGTTAATATAGCTGAAATTGTACTAAAGGTTGATTGCAAGGATAAGTAGTGGATCCTTGATAGTGGATGCACTTCACACATGACAGGAAATAAAAATAAATTATCAAAGCTAAACAAGTCATGAAAAGGCAGAGTCAAGTTTGGCAATGATGATCTACTCAATATTAGTGGTTAAGGGTCAGTGAATATTGGAGAAGGAAAGTTGAAAGATGTTCTACACGTTGAAGGACTTAGGTATAATTTAGCATTGGTCAGCCAATTATGCAACGACGACCACAAAATGATATTCACAAAAATAGGTTACCAAGTAAAGAGTAAAAAGGGCAATACTGTTGTAGCTGAGAAGAGAACAGTTGGAAATTTGTACGTGATTGATCAGGATAAGACAAATAGCTGTCTACTTACAAAGAAAGAAGAAAATCAGCTCTAGCATAGGAGGCTAAGACACTTATCACAGAAGAACATGAGGAAACTAACCACTACTTATACAATCAGAGACATTCCCGACCTCAGGAGAGAGAGAGAGAGTATGTTTGCTCAGCATGCTCTAAAGGAAAACATGTCAAAAAGCAGTACAAAACCAAAGAGTTTAGTTCGGAAGCAATGCTTGACATTGTGCATACTGATTTGTGTGGACCGATGAGGACAAAATGGTTGAAAGGTGAGAGGTACTTCATTTTGTTTATTGATGATTATTCAAGAAGGACCTGCCTCATGCACCTTAAACACAAGTCAGAAGTTCTGAATTGCTTCAAGAGATAAAGAAGATTGGCTAAAAATGAGAGTGGAAAGAAGATCAAAGTATTGAGGTCAAATCAAGGCACTGAATTTACAAATGAAGCTTTTGAAGATTACCTTGAAAAGCATGGTATTCATCACTAGATGACAACAGCAAGAACACCTCAACAAAACGGGGTGGTAGAGAGGAAGAATAGAGTTGTGGTTGAAATGGCAAGAACTCTAGTACTGGAATCCAAGCTTCACACAAGATTTTGGACATAAGCAACATTTACAGCACTACATCTACTGAACAAAGTTTTACTAAAGTCCAATACTAATAAGACTCCATATGAGCTATGGAGTGGGAAGAAGACAACAGCCAAGTATTTTAGAATCTTTGGCAGCCCATGTTTTGTGAAGAACAAGGAGTAAAACTTGGGAAAATTCAACGCTAGGTCTGATGAAGGCATCTTTGTGGGATACTTAGAAAAGACAAAAGGTTATAGAGTTTTCCTGCATAAGCTGGGAAAAGTGATCACTTCCAATAATGTAAGAATAGATGAGAACTGGAAAACAATGTAGAATAGAGAAGCTGAGGACAATGAAGAAGATGACTTCAATGTAGATGTATGAAGAAGCAGACCAACCTGAAGAAAAGGAACAAGAAGTAAGTTCAGACTCGAAGAAGAGTGAGTTTGAAGATAAAGAAAGAGATCCTCTTGCAACTAAGACAATGCAAGGAAGAAAGATAAAGAAAACATGGACTAGTACTCATCAAAGAGATCAGATCATAGGTGACCCATCAGCAGGAGTTACAACAAGAAGAATTGTGGGAGCTACTTTTTTACTCTCACAAGTTGAACCTAAATCTGTTGAAGAGGTTATTTAAGACAAAGCCTAGGTCAAAGCTATTAATAAGGAGCTAGATCAAATTGAGAAGAATGATACATGGGAGCTGGTTCCAAAACCCACTAATAAGAATATCATAGGAACAAAATGGGTGTTTAGGAATAAATATAATGAAGATGGCAAGGTGGTAAGGAACAAGGTCAGGCTGGTTTGCAAAGGCTACACTCAGATAGAAGGGGTAGATGTTGATGAAACTTTTGCACTAGTAGCAAGGTTAGAAACTATCATAATGTTTTTAACTTTAGCAACACACAAGAGGTATAAAGCTTATCAGATGGATGTGAAATCCACCTTTCTGAATGGGCTCTTGAAAGAAGAAGTGTATATTGAACAACCCGATGGAGTACAAATCAGTGAGGATAAGACACACGTGTGCAAGATAAAGAAAGCTTTGTATGGTCTTAAGCAAGCTCCAAGAGCATGGTACAGTAGGATAAATGCATACTTGAGAGGGTTGAACTTTAGAAGAGGAACAGTTGATAATAAACTGTATGTGTTCAACTCATAGAAAGGCCAGCTGATAACCATAGTATATGTAGATGACATCATCTTTGGAGGGGATCACTCTGAGCTATGCCAAGATTTTGCACAGAAGATGAGTGAGGAATTTGACATGTCATTGATTGGAGAAATGGCGTACTTTCTTGGATTACAGATAAAGTAATGTGAAGAAGGTATCTTTATTTCTTAGACGAAATATGCCAAAGAGATGCTGAAAAGGTTTGGCATGGAGGATAGCAGACCTGTCACTACCTCTATGATAGTGGGCTGTAAGTTAACAAAAGATCATGAGGGAAAAAGTACAAGCCCTACAAAGTACAGGAAGATGATAAGGAGTCTTTTGTACCTTACAGCATCAAGGCCTGATCTTATGCAAGTTGTGCACGCTGCCAATAGATTCCAAGCTGATCCTAAGGAGTCTCATGTGTTAGCAGTAAAAAGAATCCAAAGGTACCTTAAAGGAACACTGGAAATGGGTTTGTGGTATCCAGCCATGGATTCTGTTAAATTACAAGCATACACTGATGCAGACTGGGCAGGAAGTATAAATGATAAAAAATCAACCAGCAGCTGCAACTTCTACTTGGGTTCAAAGTGTGTTGCATGGTTAAGTAGAAAGCAAAACAATGTTGCTTTAAGTATAGCTGAGGCTGAGTATATGGCTTCTTGTGCAGCATGTACACAGGTGATATGGATGCTAAGACAATTGGCAGACTTGGGTGTTAAAGTGAAGTTACCAGTGACTGTACTTTGTGATAATCAAAGCGCTATTGATCTCAGCAAGAATTCAGTTCAATATTCGAGGAGCAAACATATTGACATTCGGTATCACTTCATCAAAGATCAAGTGGAACATGGTACAATTCAGTTGGAGTATGTTGGCAATAAAGATCAAATTTCAGATATTCTAACTAAACCTCTGTCCACAGAGTTGTTTGAAAAGCATAGATTGAGTTTATCTATGCAAATGCCTCCTCAAGCCTGAAGTTCAGGTGAATCCTCCATCTCTACTTTGTGAGTTTTTCAGATTTATAATTGGTTGGCAAATGGGGAGAGAAGCAATAGTGCAGGGGGAGCTGTTAAGAAAGGGGGAGTGCATATTTAGGAGGAGTTGGAACTGCTGCATAGTGGTTTTTATTATAAGTGTTGCCAACAATTATAAAGGAGGAGATTGTTGTTCCCACAGCCTTTTATAGGTTGTAATTGTTGTCAACTAGGTTTAAGTGTACAAGAAAGTAAAGCCACATGGAAGGCCAAGAAGGTAAAAGCCACATGGAAGGGCAAGATAGTAAATTTGCCCTATTAGGTTTTTTATGGAGGAGTATATAAAGGAATATAAGAAAACACAGTAGAGAAGCCATCAACGGAAAGAGAGAGAAAATGAAGTAGCCGTTGGATGAAGTAATCGTCAGAAATAGGAGAGGTTGTCAAATTGGCCAAATCAGAGCAGACCGGTGGAAGGAGAGAGAAAACCCACAGCTAAAAACAAAAGGTCGATAGAATCGAGAGAGAGAGAGACGGACGAAGAGTGAGATCATGAAATAAGAAACGAGTCAACACGGCTGGACAGTGAGAGAGAAAGCACAACACGACAAGAGAGTGAAACGGGTTGACGACAAAATAGAATGGACGATTGACAGAAAACCAGGACAGCCAAAAATCAGATTTGGGGGCTAAACGAAGAACAAAGATCTGAGAGAGAGAAAAGGAGCTAGACGGCAGAACGAAGAATGGATGGTGTGAGACCAAAATGTGCGTCGGCGTGAGACCAAAACGTATGACAGCATAAGACCAGAACATGCATCGGCGTGAGACTAGAAACGTGAGACAAGGAGATTGGTGAGACCATGAAACGGTGAAAGCAAGAGTTGTGTGAAACAACGTAGAGAAGAAATTCGATGAAGCATTGGAAAGAACTCAACGTATTTCCAGATTTCTTCAAAAGAGGTTAGAGAGCGTTGCGGTGAACTTTTAAGTGGTAGTGGAGCAACCTTTCAATTCAACAGAGGCAAGACAAGCTAGAAGAAGGGTAGACACTGTAAGTGACACTCTTTGTATTGTACTTGCTTAGTAATTGCTATAATGAAAGGAGCAGAGGATTAAGACATCTATTGTAACTGGAATTCTCAAGTATAATGGATAGTCTTGGTAAGGGAGAGTCCCTATCATCGTGAATGTACGTCACATTGACGGAACCACATAAATCTCGTATGTCCTTAATTTGCTTTACGTTCTATGTTTTGAATTGAGTTGTGAACACAACTAAAGTATCAACCAACCTATAACCTAACGAAAACCTAAACAAGAACATCTGAATTGTTTATTAGGCAAGGTATCTGAAATGTGACTTTAGGGACTATCATGATTAGTAGGTAGCAATAGATCTACATTAATCGAGTCTGAGAAAAAGTTCGCTTTTAAGAAGAGGTTGAAATTTTTCACTTACCTGCGAATTACGAATTGTGGTAATATTGATTCACCACCCCCCCTCAATATCACAAACTAGTAGATCTTAGGGAGAAGTCAGGAACTTCAATAGCAATTTACAAATGGGTAAATCAAGTGAAACCAAGTATATTGTTTTTACCAAAAACAAAGTTGCATCATTTATTGCAATTAGTTTTAAGATCAGTACGAGGTGGGTCGGCATGCACATTGAGATTATCGATTCATCTAGGACACTAAAGGGTTTAGTGGTGTTTTGGAGTGATACCATTTTTCATTCATAATCCAAGTTATTAATGAGTTAATTTATGATATTGGCTAAAGTGGTTATGTTGTTGGAAAAATTGGCTATGTTTGTGAAATTCTATGCTTCTAATATTCATGTGGAATATTAGGGATTTAAGGGAATTAAAGGGTTTAAAACATAGTTTTTAAGGAGTGTGGTGTAGAAAGGATAATTTTAACATTATGGTAGTAGGAAAGCAAAGAGTGAGGGTTATCGATGATAGTTAGCCTATTCAACATTTTAATAAGTTTGTGTATGATATGGAGTTGTGGACTTACCTATGTAAGAGGTAAGTTCACTAGAGGCAATTACAAAGAAAACTCATCTATAAGTTGTATGGATAGATTTTTAATTATAACTAACTAGTTGGAGGCATTATAGTCATTGAGGTAGTGGGGCATGCACTATTCTTTTTTTTTGACCATTTTAGGGTATGTTTAGGGGTTGATAGGTAAGACTAGAATCCCACTCCATTCCAATTTCTTAATCACTGTTAGATAATAAGGGCTTATGGAAGAAAATAAGGGGTGTTTACTCACAGTAGTTAGCTATGGGGCATCCAAGATATTTGTTATGCAATTAGATAAAATAAGTAAAAATGTTTTTGCAATCAAGGATTGTGATGGTAATAAAAGGCCAAGTTCAAATGAGTTTAATCTCAATTTTATCAAACATCATTAGAAAATGGTAAAGCATGAAATTATGAACTTCATTAATGACTTTTATGAGAATGGGAGGTTATGCAAAGCTATCGCTTTTACCTTTTTAGTATTGCCACTAAAATTCGACAAGGTAGAGTCAATCAACTAATTTCACTCAATCTCACTAGTGGGTTTAGTTTATAAAATTCTCATGAAAATATTATTACAAAGCCTCAGAATGGTGATTAGGAAGCTTGTAGGGGAGTCTCAATTTTTTTTTCTCAAATAATTGAAGAAATAAAGAGACAAAAAAAACAAGGGGGTAAGGGTCAAGATTGACTTTGAAAAAGATATGACTTAGTTGAATGGGGTTTCTTAGTTAATGTGTTGAAATATATGGAATTTAGGGATTAATGGAAATGATGGATATAGAAGTGCATATCAACACCTATGTTATTATACTGATTAATGGCAACCTTACATAGCAATTTAAAATGGTGAAAGGGTTAAGACAAAGGGACCTATTATCATTGTTCTTATTTATTCTAGCTATTAAGGGTTTGAATTCTCTTTTCAAAAAGGGTTCGGGGATGGGCTTTATAAAAGATATCTTTAGTGGTGAAGACATCAAACTAACACATTTACAAATAATAAGACTTCAAAAATAAAACCAAAATAAATGATTTTTTATTTAATAAGACTTCAAAGATAAATTCTTAACTGCCTAAATAACATTTGCTACCAAAATATTTTACATTCACTAAATGATTATTTTATAAAAATTGATCAAGATTTGTGAAAATACATAACGTTAAAAATGTATCTATATATTAATCATTAAACAAAATAATAACAAAAAATCTTTAGAATGAGTTAAAAGAAAATTTTGTCTTGTAATTGAACTTTATACCAAAACAAGGACTAAATAACAAAATAGAGCATATATGCATACTTTTAAGGAAACAAAAAAATTAAAACTTGATAAATATTTAAAATAAAATACTATATGTATGGGTTCTTCTTATTTATATATAATTTTTATTTTTTTTTAATTATACAACTTACAAGCATATATATAAATATATATTTCTTAATCAATGGATTAAATAAAAGAAATATACAAAATACAAAAAGTAAATTAGAGGTGCTACTAAGGTAAGAAAATAAAGAAGTTTTACAATTATATAAATGGCTGATAACTCAAAGTGAGCAAACATATGTGCATATCATCCTTTATCACTTAACATTCATTTATAACCTTATTAACTAGGCATCTAGGTGAGATGGAAGATGTGGATTAAGGAGAACCTCCAAATGTCTTTTTGAGATTGGTTAATCCAATGCTCTCAGTTATATCCACTAGTTCACTTAATAGAGTTGCAAAATGGAAACTCTATAGGACCTTAGCAAGAGTGAGCTTTAAAACTTAAAGAGCAAAATATACTCTAGGGCACATTCTCTTGCCACTACCAAATGGTATATACTTAAAATTTTGACCCTAAAAATTTAAATTTTTGTGGGTTATCAAAAACCTTTCTAGTTGAAACTTATTAGAATTAGACCACACACGTGGGTCCCAATGGATCTTTTAGATATTAACGAGAAGTCTTGTGCCTACTAGAACATAGTAGTTGCCCATGTTGCAATCTTTCATGGACTCATGTAACCCTGAAAGGGGTGCAGTAAGATATAAGTGTAATGTTTCTTTGATGATAGCTTGGAGATATTCCAAGTTCTTTGTGTCGAATTCTTCTACTTACCTATCTTTGCCCACATAGATGTCCAAATCAATTTAGACCTTGTTCAGTACATCGGGTTGGTTAAGCAATAAAGATAGAGCTCATGTTAAAGTGATCAATGTTGTATTTAAGGCCCTCAAGATAAGATATTTTCTCCTTAAATGTTAATTTACATCTTTGTGTAGATAAATTTGGTTAATTATATCTGAATTTATTCAATCAATAATTATAAGATTTATGAAATTTTATTCAATATTTTAAATAAAAAGAGTAATTCTATAATTCAAAAAATGATATTTAAGTTATGATAAAATATAATTACCATCACGTTACATTTGACTTTCTTTAAATTTATTTTAACAAGTCATTAAATTATGAAAAAAAAACAAAAAAAGAGCTTTGTCACTTTTTTGAATAATTGATTTAGTTGATTTTGAAAATTCAAAACTTTTATCTTAATTATAATAGTGATTCACAATATTGCAAATCTATGTATATATCCATCATCAAATACAAAAAATCATTTATCTAGATAAAAATTTTATTCAAAAATTAGGAAAAGAAACGCAATATAAATAATAATTTTTAATGTTCATTTCTTTAAAAAATTTTATAGTGTGACCTTTTAAGTGAATATTAAAAAATAAATCAAATAAATATTCAAAAGTTATGAGAGTATGCTTTTAGTTAGTATTCACAATTCATTGCATATGACATCACATATGTTAGGTTAAGAAGGTTTACAAATTTGTGAAAAAGCAAAAATAACAGGTAAGGTGATAGATTTCCAAACATATGACTTGTGATATATTATTAAAATAACATAAATGTCCTCTAAATTTTATATAATTAACCAATAAACTAGTTTATAAAATCATCTTTCCATCGATAGTAACATTTTTTTTATAAGTCAAGGTCACATTCATTAAGAAGGAGTTGTAAGTACAAAATTATAAACCCCAAAAGTTCTTATGCAGACCGTATAACCACCCTTCAAAATAAAATATACAAGTTGTTAAAATCATCCGTACACAATGTAGCTATTTCAACAATACAACTATTCCAACAACATATTCATGAAACAAGACAGCGGCAACGAAAGCTTAAAAGCACCATAAATAATAACATAAGAGTATGGAGTCATCGTATACATGTTAAAACTAAGGTTAAAAGAATTGGACTGGATCGGTTAGTCAAATCAATAAAACTAGAAATTTGTTTATAATTCTATTTAATTCTTTCTTATATCTAATTTAAATAAAAATTGATATAAAAATCAATAAATTGATTGTTTAATTAAAAACTAGTGAACTAGATTCAATTTTTATGGGTTGACTGGTTTGGTTTTAAAAAATTTTCTATTTCAAATGTCTCAAATTTTAAATTTTATTTATAAACAAATATTTTTATTTATTTAATATTAAATATCAATTTTATCGATTTAATTCTAATTATATCGACTCATTAAACCTTAAATTTTTAAATTTTTTGATTTAATAACTGATATGATTCTTAAAATATTGATTAAAATGTAAAGTTTAATGAAAAAAATTAAATGACAAATTAATTACAATTTTTATGAATATAAATTCAATAAATTAATCATTTTCTTCTTTTTTAATATTTTATTAATATTTTTATTTTAATAATAAAAAATTTATTTAAACTTAATAATAATCGTGAGTTCAAATCATAAAAACGAAGAAGCGGAACGAGGTGGCCGCTGCAAGAAGCGATGTCCATTGCTTCAAGTTCTATTGTTGCGGTGTTAGGTTGAAGAGTGACTCGTAGATATAATTAACTTTTGCTCACCCTAAGCAACAGGGAATGAAGTTTGAGATCCGCCTGTCTTTTGCTGCCATGTGCACGGATAGCGTCATTATTTGTGTCAAAAAAAAAATTTTAAATAATTTATTAAATGATCTTACAAAATCTAAAAAAAATATATAGAATAAACTCATAAAAAACACAATGATGTTTTATTATATATACCTTAACATGTTGCTTGTTTAATTAAATTTGTTATAAATTTAAAATTTTTAAATATTTTATTTTTTATTATTAATTATTTTTATTAATATAAATTAATACACTTAATAAAATTTTATTATACTAATTTTTAATAATTTTATAATTTTTAAATATTTTATGTAAGCATCCGATGCCGTCATGTCAGTTAATAACATATGTTAGTAATTAATTTATATTTTATTATTTTTTAAAAACATATGTTAATAATTTACAAATTTCTTTTTTTATAAGTTAGATTATAAACATGTCACTTTGGCTATCCAAAGTGTCTGTATTCTAAGTACCTTATTCGTATTTCCATGGCCTTTATCCAAATTGTCTGTAATCAATTACCTATCATCACATTCAAAGTTTAAACTGTTAACAAAAATGCAACTTTATTTCGTTATTCTTTTCAGAATTGTATACAACATTGATGGGTTGCACCTATCATGGATGCCAATTGCATCTAGTCTTTTTCTTTTTTTTTAAAAAAAAAAAGAAAGAAAGATGTTGGGTGCATTTTAGCCAAAATTCGGCATGGGGATTCTATCTTCTCATGTAAAATGGTCCAGGGTTATCCCATGTATTCGTTCTAAATTATATTATATTGTTTGCTCAGAGACCAAAGTTTCTGTTGAGGGGGTGAAGCCTCTAAAGTTTGAGCATCTACATCTGTTACTGGGAATCTGAATTTATATATTAGGGCATGGCACAAAATTTTTGACTTATGGCTGGCTCCTTGAGATAAAATCTTAAAGGGCTACTTGGGGTGTGTTTGATGAAATTCCAAACCATCCAAGACAGTTCTCTCTCTCCTTGCTTGCAACCCATCCTAAACCACATTCCTTAAAAAAAAAAAAAATCACAAGTATGAAAAAATATGCAACAGAAAATAATTAAAAGAATAATTAAAAGAAGTATTGTATTACTTCTTGTTAAGTAATAAGCTCATCCCATTAGTTGGAGTGATTCACCCTTAAGATAATTTAAAAAATAATCATTTAATTATCATAATAATTAATATAAATTTAAATTAATTACAATTACTTATTTTGTAGAAAAAAATTGAATAAATATTAATAACTGACATGTTTATAATCTAACTTATAAAAAAAGAAATTTGTAAATTACTAAACTTTTGGCCGTATTCTGGAGACGATTCGCCATTTTTCTTTTTCTTTTTTTCATATGCAGAACCAATAAATATTTTTTTATTAAAAAACAAATAAATAAAACCCTTTTGTTAAAAAAACAAAAAATTAGTTAAAACAAATATTTTTGATTTAATAACTGAAAAAAAATGATTAGACTCATTTAATTTTAATTAAAATTAAAGGTTGATGAAAAAAATTAAATGACAAATTAATTACAATTTTAATAGATGTAAATTCAATAAATTGATAATTTTTTTTATTAATTTGTTTATTTTAATAATAAAAAAGTTATTTTAACTTAATAATCATCTTGAGTTCAAATCATAACAAACGAAGAAGCCGAACGAGGTGGCCGCTGCAAGAGCTGGGAACGATAGAGCGATGTCCATTGCTTCAAGCTCTATTATTGTTCAACGCTGGAGGTCTTTAGATTCAAGAGTGACTCACGTAGATATAATTAACTTTTGCTCGCCCTAAACAATAATGAATGAAGTTTGAGATTCGCCTGACTTTTGCTGCCATGTGTACGGAAGAGGAAAAAGATAACTCTGAATTGAAGAGAGATAGCGTTTGTGTCAAAAAAAAAAAAAAAAAAGAGTATTTTTTTAAAAATAATTTATTAAAAAATTTTATAAAATCTAAAACAAATATGAAATAGACTTGTAAAAAATATAATAATTTTTTATTATATACGTCTTATAATATTTGTTATCCGTCTAATTAAATTTTTTGTAAATTTAAAACTTTTAAGTATTTTATTTTTTATTATTAGTTACTTTTATTAATATAAAGTTGATATACCTGAAAATATTTGATTATATTATTTTTGTTAGTAATTTTATAATTTTTTATAAGAATAATTGTTAATTTTATTAATTACATTTAATAAATTTATTTTTTTATTTTTAATTAACATAAAAATATAAAAAAATTATGATAATATTAATTTATTTAAATAATAAATTATTTTTTATTATAATTATATATATATATATATATATATAGTACTTACTTTAATTTATCTTCTTTTAAATATATTTTGAAAACACCAGTGATCAGAAAGATTTTTGTCACTATTTTTATGTTGAACATCACTCAAATGATTATTTATTAAAAGAAAAAGATAGCGTGAGGCATTAGCATACAAGTGCTTGATGCGACACTGCTGAGAAAAGTCATACAAATAATTATAAAAGTTGAGAAAAGTCATTTGCCCAAGAAGCCTCCGATGCTGTCGCCTCGTCGGTGCAGTGGAAAGCAATAATGACCCGCTCCGCTATCTTCTAAATTTTGAGGCGAGTGAACCCACTATCTTTTAATAATACCCTTTTCAGTTTTACTTTAACTTCTTTTTTTTTTTCTTTTCGATGGGCTATAAAAGGAACGTGTGACACTGTTTGTTTGGTGTAGCATCCGGGCCAAGGGACACTCGGAGTGGAAAAGAAAAAAAGACTTGAGTGGCTGTTCACTTTTACAACCCCCCTTCAAGTCTCATTAATTTCTGTTCGCCGTCCTCTCTCTCCAGTCTCCTTGGTCCCTTTTCTCAGGAATCTTTCTTGTTGTCGGTGTTCTTGTTCTACACTTTACATCCTGTTGGTTCAATAATCAAAAGTAGTCACATGCAATTGTTTCCGAAAATGGAAATTACCCACAATTTTACATCCTCTGTTCTGGCTCTTCTGTTGGTACTACCCTTCGCCAAGTCCTCACAGATCTCAATCCCAAAACCAAGAATGTTGTACCAGATCGCTTGCACAATGTGCCCCAATTGTTGCAATCCACCGCCGCCAACTCCCACCAGCACCATCAGCCCACCACCACCGTCTCCATCAAGCAACCCACCCTCGGGCGGCTCTAACTCCTATTCTCAACCGCCACCAACAAAGGATGGTCAAACTAGACCCCCACCTCCTAAACGTTCTCACCGCACGAAGTTCAAGTTCTCCTATATTTTTAACACATTTTCTGCGTTGTTAAGTATATTTCTCTCTTATGAAGCATGGCAAAATTCTAAGGCAGTAAAGAAAGCGGAGGATATGTGCGATGTGGCAAAGATACTGTCGGTAAAACTGAAAGATCATGTGGCACAGTCGGTACAACTGACAGATCATGTGGCAGATCGGCTGAATCGTGTGGCAGATCAGCTGGATCGTGTGGCAGATCAGCTGGGTCGGCCGACCTGCGTGCCGACCTGTTCCTGCGGACACTATTAAAAAGGGTATTGTTAAAAAAGATGGAGGACCTCAAATCCTAAATGAGACGCTGACGCTGACACTGACACGTTCATTCTTAAAAAAATTATAACTACTTTCAATCCATTGGTTGGTTAAATATCTTATAAGATGTTGTATGGGACAACCGAGAATACAGGGCGCACAAAATATCTTTAAAAGGAATTGGAGAATTTTAATTAAATTTTAAATTGATAAATTTATACAAATATAATTAATTTTTATAATATATATATTATATTATATTATAATAATATTTTATATATAATATAAATTATTTTTTATAAAATATAAAAATAATTATATTAATTTAAATTTATCATTTTAAAGTTTACTTAATCAAGCTCTTAAGAATTATATATGGGTGGTTAAAATTAATTAATAATTATATACAATTAAAAAATAAAAAATAGTGAAAAATCTAAAATTTCTGATCGAAGTAATATTTCAGTTGTGTGTTCCACCAAGTCCCTTGTTTTTTGATGTACATGTGTTGTCAAATTGTCCTGATAATTTTTTATTGTCTCTGATCCAATGCGCCAGATTTTAGGAGCCGGTACGGAGTGTGCCCTCGAAATTTAAAAGATAGCGGGTCATTATTGCTTTCCACTGCACCGACGAGGCGACAGCATCGGAGGCTTCTTGGTCTCTTTGTTTGGGCAAATGACTTTTCACAACTTTTTATTTGTTTTTGTCCTGCCGCTACCCCAGCAGTGTCGCATCAAGCACTTGTATGCTAATCTTTTTCTTTTTAATAAATAATCATTTGAGTGATGGTCAACATACATAATAGTGACAAAAATCTTTCTCATCACGGGTGTTTTCAAAAAATATTTAAAAGAAGATGAAGATAAATTAAAGTAAGTACTATATATATAATTATAATAACAAATAATTTATTATTTAAATAAATTAATATTATCATAATTTTTTTAATATTTTTATGTTAATTAAAAATAAAAAAATAAATTTATTAAATGTAACTAATAAAATTAACAATTATTCTTATAAAAAATTATAAAATTACTAACAAAAATAATATAATAAAATATTTTCAGATATGTCAACTTATATATTAATAAAAGTAACTAATAATAAAAAATAAAATACTTAAAAGTTTTAAATTTACAACAAATTCAATTAAACGGATAACAAATATTATAAGACATATATAATAAAATATTATTATATTTTTTACAAGTCTAGTTCATATTATAAGGCGTATAATATTATAAGTACGTATAATAAATATGATATGATGAATAAAATGATTATAATAAAAAAATTAATTTATTATTTAAATAAATTAATACTATTATAAACATTTATAAATTTTTATGTTGATTAAAAATAAAAAATAAATTTATTAAATTATATTCATAAAATTAACATTACTTTTGTAAAAAAAATTGTAAAATTACTAAAAGGTTATATAGTAAAAAATTGTTGTGTCAACTTGTATATTAATAAAAATAATAAAATATTTTTTTAATATCAAGTTGTATGATTATAAATATTATGTATATTAAATATGACAACCTATCTATTGAGCAAAAATTTAAAAAGATATAGATAATTACTTATACATAATTTTTAATATATAGGAAAGACTCAAAAAGACCATTCTCTTATAAGTCTTATCTTATTTTATATGATATCATTAAATTGATTGTATTCTTGAAAGCGAAGATAAAAGAAATTTAATTATTATTTTTAATAGTGATCTTATGGGACATTGATCAAGTAATGTTGAATTGGTTGGCCAAAAATTCTTTAACTAATACAATTTGATACCCAATTTGTCAAAAAGAGTGAGATTTCTAAGTTGGATGGTGAGATTGATAAGGTACCAATTAAATCTTTTTTGGATTGTGGTGATCTAAATCAATTTAAAAGTCTCTTGTTCGTTACATGTGAAGACTCGAGTTATTACATACAAAATTTTAAAGTTGTCATTAATTTTTATAAATAAATAAATATATTTATTTAATTTATTATATTTAAAATAAATATATGTATGACCATAAGTAACTAATTATAATTGAATATAATTTTAATTATACATAATTTATATGAATTTAATATATATATATATATATATATATATATGACCAAAAATTAGCGGGGTTCACTCCTCGTAAAAAGGCCAATTGGCACAACTCTTTTTTTTTTTTCATGTCACTAGATTAGATTAGATGCATAGAAAGTCAATCATCATAGCTAATTTTTTTATATATTAAATTACAAAATAAAATTGCTAGAAAAAGAAAGTGCATGTGCAATTAACGAAGGAATAGGATCCCTGCCTCTTTTGGAGGGCCCCAATTAAATAGTTGGGGCGGGGGTGGGGAATTAACTGGTAAGGAGGGACTGTTTTAAGGACAATGGAATGAAAAATAATTCAATTGCGGAATAGAAATAATAAATAATAAGGAGCTAAAATACTCCAGATCAGGACTATTTTAAACGCCATGAAAAGTAACCGTGGTGACTTAACCATGGGGGTAATTTTCCAAACTTCAACCTGACAGACCGTTGCGTTTGGGAAACAACAGCCCATGGCCACCCATGATGATTAAAAACGGCGCCTCGAACGCACGCGGAGGTATATATATATATATATCTATAAAAATGAAAACTCAAAAGTAAAAGGCCAGCCAAATTTCGCTGTCAAATCCTCTACTTATTTATACCTGACGAAATCCACGTGAGAAGGGATATGCTCGTTATAAATTTAAACATTTTACATTCTAATATGTTGATTTTTGGTAGAAAATAATGATTTTATTACAAGTAATATCAGAACCAACTTCTCTATTTCTAATCGACAAAGACATCAAAGGAATGGAAGCACAATTTTACTATTTAAAATACAATTTTACTATTTAAAATATTATTTTACTTTTTATAATATTATTTTATTATTCATACTCTTATAATTTTTTATTTAATTAGATATTATTTTAATTAGTATAATTTTTTTTTTCATTTAAGTTAGAGTATTTTCATAATTAACTAGACAATTTTACTTATAAATATGTGTAAGTTTAAGAAAATAAAGCATTAAAAAAATTACATCTTTATCTTACTTTTATCTTTATCTCTAAGAAATATTATTCTCTTAGGTATAATAAAAGGAGAGAGAGGGAAGAGATAAATGGAAAAGAAAAATAAAGATGAAAGAAAGAGAAAAGATGAGAGATAGAGAAGCATAAAAGAAGGAATGAGTGATAAAAAAAAAATGGAAAAGAAAGATGGATAAAAGAAATGAGAGCAAGTGATTGCCATTACGTGAGAAATCATTATAATTATAATTTTTACACAAATTACAAGACATAATATAAGATAATGGAGTTGATTATGTTATATTACCAAGTTATTCTATACTATCAAGTGCTATCAAGACACAATGTAAGATAATAGTTTAATTTATCATATATTAATATTCATTATTGTTCTAACTTATATCACCCAATTTACATGCCAAACACACCTTTGTTATATAGGGCGATTCCATAATCTAAGCTACATAAAATATCCTATAAGATTTCAAAAATATAAAAAAGATATAAGAAATGGACACAGATGTTAACATGGATTAACAAATATATAATTATAACTATTAGTTATGGTTAACACATCATTTGTACCTAATAATCAATTGTTATGGTTAAATGATATGAATTTGTGTCCAATATTACATTAATTTTACATATTTGGAATGGAATTCAATAAGATTATATATACATACACAACAAAGGTGTGATTAATCAACAACAATACACACATAAGGAAAAATGGGGAAATGTGAAAATTTAGTCATAAGCCTTTATAATTTTATACAATTGGATCCGTAACTTCTTGGCATTTTCATTTGAGTTGTAAATTTTTTAAGTTTGTTTTAAATTGGTTTCTTTTTTTGGACAAAAAGTAATCAAGATACCATATTAATTGAAATTATGTCCATAACAAAAAGGTTGATGTAACTCAAGGCCTATTTATTGTTGTTTAAGGTGAACAATAGCCTATCTATATCTATTAGTGTCACCCCCAATTAGGACCTCCATTGCTCAATAAAAAAGCTGTAAGCAATGGATATCTCTTTGTCTTGCTTAACTACTATTATGGCAACCTTGTTAGGCTTTATCAGTCTTATTTACTTCTTTTGACCAACATCAAGAAGTATTTAATTAAATTCTCCCAAAAATGTAACACTAGAAGTTGAAGGTATGTGACTTATAATTGGTCACATACATCTCTTAAGAGGGTCATAATTGCCTCACAATGTTCTTAGTAACATGGTTAACAAATACAAACCCATCTTCACTATCAAGGTAGACTTGCATTGAGCTTTAGTTGTTAGCAACTAAGAGTTCATAAAGGAGTGCTTGACCACCAATGACAAAGCCTTTACTAATCATCCAAAAATTTTTGCCTAAGAGCTTTTGACCTATAATTATGCCATGCTCGGGTTGACCACTTAAGACCTTATTTGTGTTAGGTGTGCAAGAGGACTAGATGATGGAAACAAGCATTAAAGGACATTCTCAAGATGATAGGAAAATTTATGGTGACTAATGGGCCATTGTTTTAAGATTCTTGGATATTGGTGACCATTAAAAGGCTGCAAAAAAGACCATTAAGGAAAATGACTCCATCAATGATGAATGGTTAAAAGAGCATATACAGAAGATGGTTTCTAGTGTTATGAAGTAATAGGAGGACTTTATGAAGTTGATGTTCAATATTTTAGACAATGCCAAGGTGGTTATATGTCAAAATCCAAACATAGTCAACAAAGCTACTTGCCTGATAATTACAATCCACAAATTTCTTCTTTTTGTTTCTTTTTTAGTCATATAAAATTGCCCCATTAAATGGCCATTGCAAAGGTTTGGACTAAAAAAAATGGAATAACCATATTTTTAGTCCTAAAATTTTCATTTTTTTTGGATGTACTCTTAAACATTTTCACAATTTCAATTTAATTTTAATGTTACAATTAAATGTTAATTGAGTCTAATAAATGCTTTGATTGTGGTTTGACTGTTAAATAAATGCTTTAACCAAATTAGAAAAAGTGAAAAATATGAAAATATAAAATTAAATTGTATTTCATCTTTTTTTTCCCTTTAAATAAAGCCAAATATCAAACTATATATTGAAACGCTTTTTGATCCCTAATTTGATTATTATTAATCACTCTCTCATTTCTTTTACACTAGACCTGATTGGTATATTTTGTTTAAACCCAAAGTCATCGTATATTACAAATAAAACCATTGCTACTCTGTAAAGAAATAGCCACCTTAAAAGTGCATTTGTTTTTATGAAAGGTCAAACATTTCTTACTTCTCCCTCTCCATTTCCTTCCTTTCCTCACTCTATCATGTATGTCTTTTACTCGATGTCACAAACCTTTATTTTTATCCTTAAAGTTTGATTTTCAACAAAATCTTATCAAACTAAAGGCCAATTTGATTGACTAGGGATACATTTGGGAGGAACTTAATAAGATTTAAAGTCTTTAGTTGTGGTTATGAAGCAAATACACACATGTTCAAATAATAAAATATGATTTTAATTATTTTTTTCACTCTTTGTATGGTTTAATTTCATATTTTAATACTTTTATCTTTTTCTCTTAAATTTACTCAAAGCATTTATTTGATGTTTAAACATGTTCTATTATTAATTAAACTTAATTGGCATGTAACTATAATATTTAAGACTAAATTGAAATTATGAATGTGTTGAAAACTACATTGAAAAAAATAAAAAGGTTTTAATGGTAAAAATATAGTTACCTTATTCTTTTGTAATCCAAACCTTTGCAAAGACTATTTAATGGGATTTTGAAACAAAATGAAAGGTATTGTAAATTTGTGTTTTTCTTGTTATATACAAGCACAAAATCTACATACATTTTGTATGGTTACTTTTGCTTATATAAAATGGCAAGGCACGCAAAAAAAAAAATTAAAATGGTCAAATCTAATCAATTATTGCATATGGATTTATTTTATCCATTTAAAGTATATATATATATATATATATATATATATATATATATATTATGTGGTAAGCATTATGCAATTTTCATTTTAGATGATTTCATTAGATTTGTATGGATTTTATTTCTTTCTCATAAAACAGAAGCCTTGAATACCTTTGAAAGGCTTTTTAACAATTATGAAATAAAAAGAAATACCTTATTAATTCAATTAGAAGTAACCATAGAGTTGAATTTAAGAATGAGAGCCTCAAAAAATTTTGTGATGCCTAGGGAATTTTTCTCCAACTTTTAACACTTAGAACATCTCAATAAAATGGGTTAATTGAATACAAAAATAAAATCTTGCAATAAATGACTTTAACTATGTCAAATGATTTTAACTTGCCTAAATATCTTTGGGCTAAAATTGTTTACATGTTATGTTATATCTCTAATAATCGGGTTCTCATACATCCCTTACTCAAAACTACTTTGAATAAGAAATGGAATGGGAGAAAGTAAAGAATTAATTATATCAAAGTTTTTGATTAAAAGAGTTTATTTTGAACACTAAAGATAATTGTAGAGATTTTGATTTAAAGATGAGTAAAGGTATTTTTATGATATTCTTTTACTAGCAAGACATATAGAATTATTTTTAAAAATGATTCTTAAAATTAAGAATCAAAATCATCTCATTTTAATTATTAGTAATTTTATTTTATATTTTTATAGCCAATTTATGTATCTTTTTGTCTTTCTTTTAACTCTATCTCTATCTTTAATTTCTCCATTACCTTCTCAAATTTTCTCTCTCTCTCTTTGTTATCTCTTTCTTTTACCTCTTTCTATCTCTCCTAAATCTCATTCCCTTCTTTATTACTCACTTTCATCTCCTTCCCTTCTCTCTCTCTCCCTTTCCCTCTCTTTTTTCCTTTTATATTTATCTTTTTCATCTCTCTCTATTCCAACTGTAGTAAATAGAGATATAAAAAAACTGATAAAGAAAAAAGAATAAAGATATTAAAGATAAATAAAGATGGAAAAGAGCAAGACAAAAAAGAAAGAAAAGATAAAGAGATGGTAAAAAGATAAAATGGAGAAAATGAGAGATAAAGATGTTGTTCCCACAGCCTTGAATAAGTTGTAATTATTGTCAACTAGGTTTAAGTATACAAGAAAGTAAAGCCACATGGAAGGGCAAGAAAGTAAAAGTTACATAGAAGGGCAAGAAAGTAAATTTGTCGTAAGTAAGCCCTACTAGGGTTTTCATAATGGCTATATAAACCAAGACCTTAGCTGGACAGCAAGGGTGTGGCACGACAAAGAGAGAAAACACAACACACACCACCAGCAAACACAAGAGAGCATGACAGAAACACAAAACCCAAAACGACAAAGGAGAGGGTCGGCCAAAGAAAGAAGACACGGCTAGACAGCAACCAAAGGTGAACGACAAACCTAGTGTGACCGGCCAAAAGAGTATACATAGCAGAAAACAGGTTGGTCAGCCAAAGAGACAAAGCAAAGCAAGAGGAGTCGACCAAAACCTAAAGCAACCGTCCAAAGCCAAAGAGGAAAATCGTCCAAAGAGAGGAAAACCTAGTGTGTGACCGGCCAAAAAGAGAAAACAAGGGAGGAACGGCTGGACAGCAAGTGTTGGACGGCAAAGCCACCACCGACTGAAAGAGAGAAGACATCTAACCAACCTACATGGCCAAGCAAAGAGGTGAATAGCCAAATAGGTGTGGACAGTAAAGAGGAGAAAGGCCAACACAATTGAATTCACAGCAAAACAAAAGAGGAGTGGATGAAGAGAGAGAAAGACCATTGAAAATTGAGCATTCGATAAACACAAGACGACAAAATGGAGGAATCGGCCAAAGTGGTACACGACAAAAAGAAGAGAAGCTTGGCAAAACAGGGAATGAAGAACGGTCGAGTGAAAAAGAAGAGAGAGACCACCGTCGGCAGTAAAGAGAGAAAAACCGAGAAATGCCCGAAAGAGAAAAACGACAGAACAGGGGGTTGAAGGGGAGAAAATACAATATGGTTGAAGGGGGCTGGATGACTGGATGGCAGACTAGAAGAGCAAAACGACAAAATCCTATTCAGCTAATCAAGTGAGCCAACAGCAGAACAGGGGAAGGAGAGAAAAATCCAACAGCCCAAAAAAGAGAGAGAGACCATTAGCAAAACAGAGCATCCGGCTGAGAGAGAGGAAGGAAACGTCCAAACACAAGAGAGAAACCATCCAACACAAGAGAGATTCAGCAAAACACAAAACATTGGAGGAGCAACCAGCCACACCCGAAATGGCAACACACCACTTGCAAAAGAAAGGAGAGATGACAAAAGAATATACGACGGCTTGACTGACCAGAAACAAGTGACCTGAAACGAGTGACCAAGCCGTGAGACCTAAAACGGGAGACCAGCAAAGCTAAGGAGACTAGCGAAGCTAAAATGGGAGACCAGCAAAGCTGAGGAGACCAGCGAAGTTGAAACGGGAGACCAGCAAAGCCAAAACATAAGACCAAAACGGCCAAGGCAAGGTGGATGGCTAGGAGACAGCACGGTAAGGAGACAATATATGACAAAAGGAGATAACACCAAGGGATACCTTGGACAGCAAGGGAAATCGTGTGACAGCTGGAGAAAACCGTGTGACTCACGTAAGAGAGAAGACATCACACCATCTGTAAGGGAAGAGAGGAGAAACCTTGAAAGAGGAGACCACCGAGAGAGCAAACCAAGCTATCCGAAGGTGTGAAACAGACAAGTGCAAACCAGAAACGATGGTAAGGGGTGTGACTAGCAAGGCGTGCAAATCAGAAACGTATGTAAGACGTGAAACGCCAAACCAGAAGCATGCGTGAGGTGTGTGACCAGCGAAGGGTGTAAACCAGTAACGTGCGTGAGATGTGGAACAGTAAACCGGAAACGTAAGGCAAGTCATGAGACAAAGAGACAGGTGAGACCGTGAGACGGTGAAAGCAGGAGTTGTGTGAGACAACCTAGAAAAGGAATTCGGCAAAGCATTGAAAGAACTCAACGTATTTCTAAATTTCTTCAAGAGAGGTTAGAGAGCGTTACGATCAACTTTTAAGCGGCAGTGGAGCAGCCTTTCAATTCAACAGAGGCAAGACAAGCTAGAAGAATGGTAGACATAGTAAGTGACACTCTTTGTATTGTACTTGCTTAGTAATTGCAATAGTGAAAGGAGCAGAGGATTAAGACATCCATTGTAACTAGAATTCTCAAGTATAGTGGATAGTCTTGGTAAAGGAGAGTCTCTACCACCGTGGATGTACGTTACGTTGACGGAACTACGCTCGTGCGTCCTTAATTTGCTTTATGTTCTGTGTTTTGAATTGAGTTGTGAATACAGCTAAAGTATCAACCAACCCATAACCTAACGAAGACTTAAATAAGAACATCTGAATTGTCTATTAGATAAGGTGTCTGAAAAGTGACTTTGGGGACTATTGTGATTAATAGTTAGCAATAAATCTACTTTAGTCGAATCTGAGAAAAAGTTCGCTTTTAAAAAGAGGTTGAAGTTGTTCACTTACTTGCGAATTGCGAATTGTGGTGATACTGATTCACCCTCCCTCTCAGTATCATAAACTAGTAGATTCTAAGGAGAAGTCGGGAACTTCAAAAGAGAAATACAAGAAAGAGATATACGAAAGAAAGAGAGATGGAAGTGAGATAGAGATAAGCAAAAAAGAAATGGACTATGGTTATTAAACATTATGACGATGACAATATTAACTTATTGGTAGATATCACATTGAAAGTTGAACTCATAATCAACATGTTCTACATTCTTGTTGATTTTCTACTTGTTTTGTGCTATATTGATTTAAGTAAAATGAACAATCAAGTAGAAGAAAAGTTTGGTTTGGCATTATAGTTGGTTAGTATCATTTTTTATGCTATAGTTTACAAAAAAAACCTATTGGTTCCTACTAAAATACTAATTTATTCTTAATATTTATGCATTCGATATTAAATATGTAATTTTTTGTTCTCAATTTGAGGTTGAGTTTCTTACAAGTAGACAAATTTAATGTTAAAAAATTATTTTCTACTATCTTGTAAATTATGTTATAATTTTTATTTTATAATTTGGTTACTTATTTTAAAATATTTTAGTCTAATTAATATTTTTAGCTCAAATTGTTCTAGAATAATAAGTTATCATGTATTTTTTATCAAACAAATATTTAATAAGTTAATTTAATTTTTTTGCTTAGTCACTAAATATTTTCTTGTTTTGTTATAAATTTTTATTATAAATACGGTTTAAGTTTTCTTTTATAACTAATGATCAATCGAGTTAATTCAATTACAAAAGATAAATGAAATTATTCTTTTTGGAGAGATAATTTATTTTCTTTAATTAATTTTAATTTTAAAAAATAATCAAATATTAACTTTTGTTTTATTATTTATGTTACTTTTGTTCAATGTTATATTGGTTAAAAATTTGATTCTCTCTTTCGTATGAAGAGGTCCACCGAATATAGTTTCAAAATTAAGCCCATTTGGATCGACAAAGAGTGTGTTGCATGATTTGAAGAACAAAAGAGATTCCAAGGCCTCCTATCACTCTTAAATGGTATGAACTCAAAATTTTGGGCCAAGTATTCGAATATATTCATGAGTGGTTAAAAACCATTCTAGGATAAGTTCACCATAATAGGACCACACGCTGGTTGCGATGAGTCTTCCAGAGGTTGACAAGAAGTCTTGTACCTACTGCAATATGGTAACCTCCTCAAATGTATGCTTTAATGCACTAGTAGGACGCACATAAAGGTTACATAATGATGGCAGATGTAGAGATGACTATTGTATATGTAAAATCTCTTATATTGACTATCTTTAATCTCCCTTAAGTGAAGTTTAATGATTTTTTTAGTTAATTTATTTTATATGTAAACATCTCATATTATAGGATTTGACAATTTTTGTTAACAGAGGTAATAGTTAATTAGATTTGTTATCAAATTATTTTATGTTTATTAAATTATTACTTTTAAAAAATTAAATAATATTTGTGAAAATACACAAAGATAAGAATTTATTTATATATTAAAAACATTAGAATGAGTTAAAAGAAATTTTTATTTTGTAACTGAAATTCAATACGTTTCATAAAATTAAATAACACTAAAATAAAGAGTCAATGACATAAAATTTAAGACGTTGCATCCAAGAATATAGATTATTTAACAAACATGTTAAATAAAAAAAACACAAAATAGAATAATCAAATTTGGGGGCGCTTCAAAGGGAAGAAAATAGAGAAGTTTTATAATCATACACGATGCTCATGCCTCATTGTGAACAAACTTGTGTGCATATCATCCTTTGTGACTTGGCATTCATTTTTAGCCTTATTAACTAGAAACCCTTTAATGTTAGTTAGACATACAAGTGAGATGACAGCATGGATTGAGAAGAAACTCCAGCGACGTCGTTTTAAGATTGGTTATACCAATGCTCACTCATATCCACTGGTTCACCCAACAGGGTTGCAAAATGAAAACCTTATAAGAGCTTAGAAAGAGTGAGCTACAAAACTTGACACTTAAAAGAGACTCCAAGGCACATTCTCTTGCCACTACCATATGGTTTATACTCAAAATTTTGACCACAAAAATCCATATCCTTGTGGGCTGCCAGAAACCTTTCCAGTTAAAACTCGTTGACCATAAGATTCGATGAATCTTCTAGATATTAACCAGAAGTCTTTTGCCTGTTGGAACATAGTAATCACCTAAGGTGCAATCTTACACATTGATGATGGCATGGAGATATTCCAAATTCCCTGTGTCTAATTCTTTTACTTGTCTGTCTCTGCCAACATAAGTGTCCAATTCAGTTTGGACCTTGATTAGTGCATTGGGGTGGTTAAGCAATAAATATAAAGGCCATGTTAGAGTGACCGATGTTGTATCTGAGGTCGCCAAGATAAGAGCTTGCAAGTTGATCAACATGAAAACTGAAACAATATGTTGATTTGCATCTTTACCTGTATAGATTAGGTCGATTAGATCCAAATCGATGAAAAAATTACATTTATTCAATTAATGGACATTAAAATAAATAAATAAATCATATTATAAGATTTATGTAATTTTATTTAATATTTTAAATAAAAAGACCAATTCTATAATTTAAATCCCAATATTTAGATTATAAAAGAATAAAATTACTATTACACCACATTTATCTTTCCTTGAATTTATTTTAACAAGTCATCTAATAATGTTAAAAAAAAAAAAGCAAGGTTAAATAGAAGAGAAGAAGAAAGATAAATAAAAAAAAGTAAGAAATTGTAGTTATACGAGTTATCATTTTATATATATATATATATATATATATATATATATTATAAATTACCATAGATTATTGCATTCTTATTATGTAGTTTATGTAATGTTATCATATATAAGTAATTTTTAAAAAATTATCTTAAGGTTTAGTTTAACAGTAGTATAATTATTTATAAAATTAAATATCTTAAATTTAAATTTTAGTTGACGGAAATTAAGTTATAGAAAAAAAAAAGACTTAAGTACACCAATAATTAAGATTCTAGCATTCCTATTTTAAGTCTCATAAATATTTTTAAAATACAAATAATATTTAAATTGAACATGTTACCAGAGTTTTATAAAACCGTAAATGTCATAGTCATGTGTAATTGGCACAACCCTTTTTTTTTTTTCCGTGTCATTAGATTAGGTGCATCGAAAGTCAATCATCTTAACTAATTTTTTTTATATATTAAATTACAAAATAAAATTGTTAGAAAAAGAAGGTGTATGTGCAATCAATGAATAAATTCTTTTTATTATATTATTTTTTAATAATTTTATAATTTTTAAGTATTTTATACAAGCATCCGATGCTGTCGCTGCAGTGGAAAGCAATAATGACCCGCTATCTTTTAATAATACCCTTTTCAGTTTTACTTTAACTTTTTTCTTTTTTTCTTTTCGATGGGCTATAAAAGGAACGTGTGACACTGTTTGTTTGGTGTAGCATCCGGGCCAAGGGACACTCGGAGTGGAAAAGAAAAAAAGACCTGAGTGGCTGTTCACTTTTACAACCCCCCTTCAAGTCTCATTAATTTCTGTTCGCCGTCCTCTCTCTCCAGTCTCCTTGGTCCCTTTTCTCAGGAATCTTTCTTGTTGTCGGTGTTCTTGTTCTACACTTTACATCCTGTTGGTTCAATAATCAAAAGTAGTCACATGCAATTGTTTCCGAAAATGGAAATTACCCACAATTTTACATCCTCTGTTCTGGCTCTTCTGTTGGTACTACCCTTCGCCAAGTCCTCACAGATCTCAATCCCAAAACCAAGAATGTTGTACCAGATCGCTTGCACAATGTGCCCCAATTGTTGCAATCCACCGCCGCCAACTCCCACCAGCACCATCAGCCCACCACCACCGTCTCCATCAAGCAACCCACCCTCGGGCGGCTCTAACTCCTATTCTCAACCGCCACCAACAAAGGATGGTCAAACTAGACCCCCACCTCCTAAACGTTCTCACCGCACGAAGTTCAAGTTCTCCTATATTTTTAACACATTTTCTGCGTTGTTAAGTATATTTCTCTCTTATGAAGCATGGCAAAATTCTAAGGCAGTAAAGAAAGCGGAGGATATGTGCGATGTGGCAAAGATACTGTCGGTAAAACTGAAAGATCATGTGGCACAGTCGGTACAACTGACAGATCATGTGGCAGATCGGCTGAATCGTGTGGCAGATCAGCTGGATCGTGTGGCAGATCAGCTGGGTCGGCCGACCTGCGTGCCGACCTGTTCCTGCGGACACTATTAAAAAGGGTATTGTTAAAAAAGATGGAGGACCTCAAATCCTAAATGAGACGCTGACGCTGACACTGACACGTTCATTCTTAAAAAAATTATAACTACTTTCAATCCATTGGTTGGTTAAATATCTTATAAGATGTTGTATGGGACAACCGAGAATACAGGGCGCACAAAATATCTTTAAAAGGAATTGGAGAATTTTAATTAAATTTTAAATTGATAAATTTATACAAATATAATTAATTTTTATAATATATATATTATATTATATTATAATAATATTTTATATATAATATAAATTATTTTTTATAAAATATAAAAATAATTATATTAATTTAAATTTATCATTTTAAAGTTTACTTAATCAAGCTCTTAAGAATTATATATGGGTGGTTAAAATTAATTAATAATTATATACAATTAAAAAATAAAAAATAGTGAAAAATCTAAAATTTCTGATCGAAGTAATATTTCAGTTGTGTGTTCCACCAAGTCCCTTGTTTTTTGATGTACATGTGTTGTCAAATTGTCCTGATAATTTTTTATTGTCTCTGATCCAATGCGCCAGATTTTAGGAGCCGGTACGGAGTGTGCCCTCGAAATTTAAAAGATAGCGGGTCATTATTGCTTTCCACTGCACCGACGAGGCGACAGCATCGGAGGCTTCTTGGTCTCTTTGTTTGGGCAAATGACTTTTCACAACTTTTTATTTGTTTTTGTCCTGCCGCTACCCCAGCAGTGTCGCATCAAGCACTTGTATGCTAATCTTTTTCTTTTTAATAAATAATCATTTGAGTGATGGTCAACATACATAATAGTGACAAAAATCTTTCTCATCACGGGTGTTTTCAAAAAATATTTAAAAGAAGATGAAGATAAATTAAAGTAAGTACTATATATATAATTATAATAACAAATAATTTATTATTTAAATAAATTAATATTATCATAATTTTTTTAATATTTTTATGTTAATTAAAAATAAAAAAATAAATTTATTAAATGTAACTAATAAAATTAACAATTATTCTTATAAAAAATTATAAAATTACTAACAAAAATGATATAATAAAATATTTTCAGATATGTCAACTTATATATTAATAAAAGTAATTAATAATAAAAAATAAAATATTTAAAAGTTTTAAATTTACAACAAATTTAATTAAACGAATAACAAATATTATAAGGCATATATAATAAAATATTATTATATTTTTTACGAATCTATTTTATAATTTTTTTAATAAAGTATTTTAAAAAAAAAAACTCTCTGTTATCTTTGACACAAACGCTATCCGTAGTGTCTCTCTTCAATTCAGCTATCTTTTTCCCCTTCCGTACACATGGCAGCAAAAGTCAGGCGAATCTCAAACTTCATTCATTATTGTTTAGGGCGAGCAAAAGTTAATTATATCTACGCGAGTCACTCTTGAATCTAAGACCTCCAGCATTGAACAATAACAGAGCTTGAAGCAATGGACATCGCTCTATCGTTCCCAGCTCTTGCAGCGGCCACCTCGTTCGGCTTCTTCGTTTGTTATGATTTGAACTCAAGATGATTATTAAGTTAAAATATTATTAAAATAAAAATATTAATGAAGAAAAAAATGATCAATTTATTGAATTTACATCTATTAACATTGTAATTAATTTGTCATTTAATTTTTTTCATCAACCTTTACATTTTAATTAAAATTAAATGAGTCTAATCATTTTTTTTTTCAGTTATCACCGCATCTCTCTCTTCGAGAGTCTATAACCCCCCTGTTCCATAAACTTTTGGCCGTATTCTGGAGACGATTCGCCATTTTTCTACCTTTTTTTTTTTTTGTCATATGCAGAACCAATAAATAATTTTTTATTAAAAAACAAATAAATAAAACCCTTTTGTTAGAAAAACAAAAAATTAGTTAAAACACATGTCGAATCAAGGACTGCCTACCAGCCAACTACCCCGATTGGTCTAAAATAAACAAGTGGAGGGAGTGGGGCCCGCAGGGGGGCGGTGCAAGCGTGGAAATGGCTGTGCGTCATTTCTACTGACTGGGTGGACATGGGTTTTATATAATGATTGAACATCCCCTCCCAATCAGAAAGCGGCTTTTCGGTGCTGATTATTATTGGGTTTCCAGAACGGGCCATCTTTCCAAAAGTGTTGGATTGGGCTGTAAAGATGACCACAAAATACGTGATATTGATGTTGTCACTTCCCCCACATGATTCTGGCAAAAGCCCACAAAATGCCTCTATTGCAAGTAAAATTAGAGTGTGATATACGTCTATTACAAGTAAAATTAGAGTGTTTCTTATCACCTAACTATTAATTGAAGTACTCTCCTATCTCACTGGTAGGTATCCCTCCTATGTAAAGGGAACATTTGAAAAAAAAAAAAGGTTGACTTAATGAGGTATATATACTTCATTAAGATTAGGTTTTGAGAGTAATAGTGAGAGGTTGAGAGAGTGAGAGAGAGAGAGGTGTTATCCGGCGACCGAAAGAAAGAAACAAAAAGAAAAAGAGAGAGAGGTGACTCGAGAGAGAGAGAGGCTGGCCGGCGGCTTGACCAAAAGAGAGAAAGAAAAAGAGAAAAACGAAAGAGGAGAAACCAAAAAGAAAAAGGAAGAGATGAAAACTGTCGGTGGAGTATTCTTTGATCTTATGTTTGGAAAGGATATCGGTGTCCGATCAGTTTAAAACTTGGATGGTTGATAGAGGATGTTTGGTTCTTATTTTTGAACAGTGGAGATTGGGTTTTGAGCACTGTAAGTCTTGCTTCTCTTCAGTTTTCATAGGTTTATTCTCTGGACAATTTTCTGTATGCAGAATTGGTCAACTGTGTAATTGGAAGATTGTTTGTGGTCCGATTGAGCTAATTTTTAGTCAGTAGTTGAAGGACACATAGATCTTTTTTGTGGATGGTTGGATTGAGTTTCTGTGAACTGCAAGGGCAGGTATTCCATTTAAACCGAAGCCTCTCAATTCTGGTAACTCTCTACTCTCTCATCTGTGGCAGAATTGGTAAACTGTATGATTGATTATTGACCCGTGGTCTGATTGAGTTGAAATTTGGACAGCTGGTAGGGGACATTTGAGGGTTCATCTTGAACGGTTGGATTACTGCCTTGAGATCTGGTTGTTGAGTTATTATTGACAGAAAGTGTCTTTCGTGTTAATTAACTCATTTGGCCTCTTACTTTGGTTCAAATTGAGTTTGTTCAATTTGGTTGATGTAATTGAGGTTTGTATTCACTTATTGACTATAGTGAAGTTGATTTCTGGACCGATGTGTCCCGTGGTTTTTCCTCTTTGCTTTGAAGGGGTTTTCCACGTAAAAAATCAGTGTGTTCTTGTGTGATTGTTTAAGTTGCCTTATTTGTTATTCAATTAACTTTTCACAGATTCAAACAAGTGGGAGAGATCTCTTGGGCAATTTGTATTCCGCTGCCCCTCTCCCATCAAAGTGGTATCAAAACTAGGTTGTGTTTCTGACTTGTTTAAATGATAGAGTTGAATATGAATAGAATGGTATGTTTGAATGACACGAATTATCATATATGGAGGAGTAAAATGAAGGATCTCTTATTTGTGAAGAAATTACATCTGCCAGTATTTACTACTACAAAACCTGAGTATAAAATAGATGAAGAATGGGAATTTGAGCACGAACAAGTTTGTGGTTTTATACAGTAATTTGTTGATGATAATGTTTATAATCACATTTGCAATGAGACACATGCACGAACTTTATGGAGCAAGCTTGAGACTTTGTATGCTTCAAAGTCTAGTAATAACAAGTTGTTCTTGTTAAAGAAAATGATGCAGTTGAGATATAATGAAGGGAGTTCAATTGTTGACCACTTAAATGAGTTTCAAGGTCTCATTGATCAACTATCAGGCATGGGCATTAAGTTTGATGACAAAGTTCTCAGGTTATGGTTACTTGCTACTTACCTGATTCTTGGGAGACTTTTCGAATGTCTCTCGCTAATTCTACCTCCAATGGTGTTTTGTTAATGGAACTTGTAAAGGGTGGTGTGTTGAATGAGGAGATGAGAAGGAAATCTCAGGGTTCATCATCATTTAAATCAAAGGTTTTATTTACTGAAAATAGGGGGAGAAGTCAAGAAAAAGGAAGTGGTAAAAATGGTAGAAGTAAGAGCCGAAGTAGGTCACGATTTAAGTACAAGAATGTCTAGTGTCATTATTATGAGAAAATGGGTCACATTCAGAAAAAGTGTTACGAGTGGAAGAGAGAAAATAAAGATGACAGTGATAGGCACGAGAAAAAAAATGTGAATAATGATCGTGTTGCTACTACATCAACTTCTGGTACTGGTGACCTTATTGTTGTTTCTGATGAAAATGTGATTAACCTGACATCTCATGAGGCTGATTGGGTTATAGATAGTGGTGTTTCTCTTCATGTTACATCACGTAAGGAATTCTTCTCTACATATACACTTAGAAATCATAAGGTGTTGAAGATGGGTAATAATGGCTTAGCAGAAGTCATTGGTATTGGTGATGTTTGCTTAAAGACTGGCAATGGAGCACAGTTGACATTAAGGGATGTTAGTCATGTCCCTGATATCCGTTTGAATTTGATTTCAACAGGAAAGTTAGATGATGAAGGTTTTTGTAGTACCTTCAGTGATGCTAGTGGAAGCTTACCAAAGGCTCCTTAATTGTGGCACGAGGTAGGAAATGCTCTAGTTTATATTTTATATAAGCTTATATTGTTAGAGATGCTGTGAATGCAGTGAAGAATGAGAATTTGATTGATTTATGACATAAACAACTTAGCCATATGAGTGAAAAGGGAATGAATTGTTTGACAAGGAAAAACCAGCTTTCAGGCATAAAAAGTGTAGCTTTAAAGAAGTGTCCTTATTGTTTGGCTGAAAAACATAACAGAGTCACATTTAAGAATCATTCGCCTTCAAGGAAATCAGAGTTACTTGAATTGGTGCATTCTAATGTATGTGGTCCTTTGAAGGTACGCTCACTTGGTGGTACTCTTTATTTTGTGACTTTTATTGATGATCACTCAAGGAAGCTTTGGGTTTATGCGTTGAAGACTAAAGATCAAGTCTTTGATGTATTTAAACAATTTCATGCCTTTGTTGAGAGACAGATTGATAAGAAGTTGAAATGTTTTCGCACTGATAATGGTGGTGAGTATAATGGTCCATTTGATGAATACTACAGAAAGTATGAGATTAGACATCAAAGGACACCTCCCAAGACACCACAGTTAAATGGTTTAGCAGAAAGGATGAACAGAACGTTGATTGAGAGGGTTAGATGTCTTCTCTCAGATGCAAAGCTGCCTAGATTCTTTTGGGGTGAAGCCTTGAATACAGTGACACATGTAATTAATTTGTCTCCTAGTGTTTCGTTACAAGGTGATGTTTTAGACAAAGTTTGGTTTGGTAAAGAAGTCTCTTATGACCATTTACAAGTCTTTGGCTGTAAAGCCTTTGTTCATGTCCCTAAAGATAAAAGAGGGAAGTTAAATGTGAAAACTCGGTAGTGTATCTTTCTTGGTTATGGTGAAGATGACTTTAGGTACCGTTTATATGATCCAGTTGAGAAAAAGCTTGTAAGGAGTAGAGATGTTGTGTTTGTTGAGGATCAAAACATTGAACACATCGAGAAGTCAACTCCTCAGGTTAATGATAATCCTGTTGACATTGTTCCATTTCCTCAGACTCCTTTAAGTGATCCTAATGTTCATGGTGATATTTAAGAACATGATGAGAATGTTCAACAGGATCATGATATACAGGGTGCAGGTGATATTGATGCTCCAATAAAAGATCATCCGCACATACCTTCACCTCCATTTCAGCCACGAAGGTCTAATAGAATTCCAGTGCCTTTTACTCGGTACTCTCCTGATGAGTTTGTGATGTTAACTGATGAAGGAGAACCTGAGTGTTATGAAGAAGCAGCTAAAGAGTTAATCTGGATGAAGAGATTCATGAAGGAGCTTGGATTTGAACAATCAAAGTATGTGTTGCAATGTGACAGCTAGAGTGCAATCCATTTTGGCATTACCAAGAGGAAAGTTTAAATTGTGTTGTTCGTTGGTTGAGATGGTCAACACCTCCACGTAGTCAGGAGGGAGAGAATTGTTAGGTATCCCTCCTACGTGGGGGGAACATTTGAAAAGGAAGAAAAAGGGTTAACTTAATGAGGTATAAATACCTCATTAAGATTAGGTTTTGAGAGTGATAGTGAGAGGTTAAGAGAGTGAGAGAGAGAGAGGTGTTATCTGGCAGTCAAAAGAAAGAAACAAAAAGAAAAAAAGAGAGAAAGGCAACCCAAGAGAGAGAGGTTGCCCAGCGGCCCGACTAAAAGAGAGAAAGAAAAAGAGAAAAACGAAAGAGGAGAAACCAAAAAAAAAAAAAGAAAGAGATGAAAACTGTTGGCAAAATATTCTTTGATCTTATGTTTGGAAAGAATATCGGTGTCTGATCAGCTTAAAACTTGGATGGTTGATAGAGGACATTTGGTTCTTATTTCGGAATGGTGGAGATTGGGTTTCAAGCACTGTAAGTCCTGCTTCTCTTCAGTTTTCGTAGGTCTATTTTCTGAGTAATTTTCTGTGCGCATAATTGGTCAACCGTGTAATTGGAAGATTGTTTGTGGTCTGATCGAGCTAAGTTTTGGTCAATAGTTGGAGGACACATAGATCTTCTTTGTGGATGATTGGATTGAGTTTCTGTGAACTGTAAGGGCAGGTATTCTATTCGAACTGAAGTCTTTCAATTCTGGTAACTCTCTGCTCTTTCATTTGTGGCAAAATTGGTAAACCGTATGATTGATTATTGACCTGTAGTCCAATTGAGCTGAAATTTGGACAACTGGTAGGGGACATCTGGGGTTTCATCTTGAACGGTTGGATTACTGCCTTGAGGTCTTGTTGTTGAGTTATTATTGACAGAAAGTGTCTTTCGTGTTGGTTAACTTATTTGGCCTCTCACTTTAGTTCAAATTGAGTTTGTTCAATTTGGTTGATGTAATTGAGGTTGTGTACCTCTGTTATATTTACTTATTGATTATAGTGAAGTTGATTTCTGGACCGGTGTGTCCTGTGATTTTTCCTCTTTGCTTTGAAGGGGTTTTCCACGTAAAAAATTAGTGTGTTCTTGTGTGATTGTTTAAGTTGCCTTATTTGTTATTCAATTAACTTCTCACAGATTCAAATAAGTAGGAGAGGTCTCTTGGGCAATTTGTATTCCGCTGCCCCTCTCCCATCACTCACTAGTCTTCACACTCTTAACGTTTACTTGAATACTCCACTAGCCTACTCCCTCGTGATTTTATTACCTAATTCCTTAGAATTACTAAGCATTGAAATCCTCAGGTCTCGCCTCAACCTCAACAATTGTCCCTTCTTACTTCAAGAAACACCTTAACAATCTCTCTCTCACTCTTGATATCTCAATCGTATTTACTTCAATACCTAATAACCTAATTTTCTATTTTCCTTTTACTCTTTATGATTTTGGGTTCCATATAAGGGAAGATGCACATGTAGATTCGTAGGACAAATGCCACACTAAAATAAATATACGTAAATGACATGAAGTTAAACACTTTGCACCACTCAAAATTAAGTAATGTTGAATTGGTTAGCTAAAAATTCTTTAACTAATACAATTGATACCATCTTTGTCAAAAGGAATGAGATTTCTAAGTTGGATAATAAGATAGATAAGGTACCAATTAAATCTTTTTTGGATTATGGTGACCTAAATCAGTCTAAAAGTCCCTTGTCCATTTCATATGTGAGAACTCGAGTGACATAGAAAATTTTAAAGTTGTCATTAATTTTTATAATTTTTACAAATAAATAAATAAATTTATTTAATTTATTATATTTAAAACAAATATATGTATGACTATAAATAACTCATTATGATTGAATATAATTTTAGTTATACACAATTTATATAAATTTGTTTCATTATTTGATTTAAGAGGAGAAAGGTAAGTTTTGATGCTACATAAAAATTACTTTATAAGGAGTCAGTGGTTACAAGTCAAAATTCTATAAATAACCTCATTTCAAAAATAAAATGATAACTATATACATCAACTTTTCTCCATATCTCACAAACGCGAGAGTGTGGTTCATTAAAACACATGTTTTGATTTGAAAAAAAAAATGAAATTGTTATATATATGTTTAAAACATCATAAATCTTTCATATTTATAATTACTAACGTATGTGCAAATTTTTCTTATTTATTTTAAGTTTACAAACTTATATCGTAAAAATATTTATGTAAAAAGGTAATATTAATGATTCTTTTTCTTTTTCTTTTTTTATTTTTATAATATTTTTAAAATTAATATTTTATTAATGATAACTAACCTTATACCTATTAGCTATAATTACTAAATCTACCCAAGTTCCGACACTTTTACTTTTCAATTTTTGGGGTTTTATTGGGTTTAACTATGAAATCCTTAAATCAAATCAAATTTAGCACTACTTTAGTGGTCAAGTTAGGTTCTTTTAAGTGTTTTAGGGCTAGAAGAGCAGTAGATTGACAACAATTCTAATAATTACATGTTAGAGGACGATTGAACGAAGAATTAGAGGAGAAAAGGTTATCATATTGTTCAGGTTGTGAACAAATTAAAAAATGGACGTTATGTGGTGCAGAGCAAGTTTAGTCGGGGTCATTTCTTTGTGATTTAGTAATCGGTATTTTGCACGTGGATCAAATTGTAGGCTCTTATCATGGTGGCCTTGGATCCGACATCAGTTACTCTAACATGGGCTCTATCTTTGTTGCTCAATCACCCCGATGAATTGAACAAGGCCCAAATTGAGTTGGACACCCATGTCAGCAAAGACAGACAAGTAGAAGAATCTGACATAAAAAAACTCGGAATACCGCTAAGCCATCGTCAAGGAAACATTGCCCTTATATCTTGTTTCACCCCTTTCAGTGGCGCGCGAGTACGTGGAAGACTGAACCGTAGGTGACTACTTTATTCCAGCAAGCAGAAACATTTCGTTAATGTCCAAACGATCTATTAGAATCCAAGTGTATGGTCGAATCTTGACAAGTTTCAAGCGGAATGGTTTATGGTGGCCTACAGGGATTTGGATTTCCGAAGTCAAAACTTTGAGTTTGTACCATTTGGCAGTGGCAGGAGAACGTGCCCTAGAATCTCTTTTGCTCTTCAAGTTTTGCAACTGACTCTCCCTAATTTCCTACAAGGGTTTCATTTTGCAAACCCATTGGGCCATTGGGTGAACCAATGGATATGAGCGAGAGCATTGGATTACTTAACCTTAAAAAGATTCCACTCGAGGTTCTTCTCAATCCACGTCTTCCATCTCAACAAAGTACTATTACTTCATCGTTTTGCTCTATATGCTCTTGAGTTAGTTGCTTTGTGAGTCCTATTGTATTGATATCTTAATAATTGTTGTAGCAAACTGAACCTTTGCTCTTCCATTTTATAATGGAACTTGGTGCTATCTTTCTAATTTTTCACTTTGTCTCAATATTCTGAGGAAAGTTTATATTTTATTGTGATTAACAACCTTGTGATATTTTGCCCATCAGAAAATTAAAGAGTTTGAAACATTGCATAGCAGATAGCAGAACTTCGCTGCAATATTGTGTTAATGAAGGTTCTCAAGCAAAAGTTTTAAGGCTTAATTTGGGACGCTCGGATGGAATCCAAACCCCATACTTCTCTGCTGCCTCTACACTAGACAAGGATGCCCAAAAGTTGCAAGGACATTGGATGTTGAAACGTGCCATTCCCGCTAGCAGTCTGAAGAGCCAAACACCTTCTACTCAAGAAGCGGACCAGGTTTGTCATTATGTTCTGATACCATGATGCCTGCCTTTCTACCATACAAACAAAATCCTCTTTTTGAAGGGTTCCACAGACAAAAATACATATCAATAGATGATCAAAATGGTGTTGATGACCAAAATGCAACTCTAGACTCTGACAGGGAAAGGCTTATTCCTTTGACAGCAAATTCAAATTCATCTGTGGCTGGCAATCACAAGAGTGTATTTTGGATTCCTGAGAACCACAATGACGACAAAAAGACCCCTGAAACTCAGAAAGGCAGAAATAAATATAATAATAGGTTCCCTACTTCTCCCACCCTACTTGATAAGTTTCTGCACTATGACCAGGATATTAAGACTGGCACAATTGGTCTTGGTCAGAGCTATCAAAATGATTACATTTTAAGCTCAAGCATTAGGAGCCCTGTTTCCTCAGGCAGAACTTACTCAATGCCTCCCCCATTGTGCTCATTATGTCAACACAAGGCACCAGTTTTTGGAAAACCTCCAAGACAATTCTCTTATAAGGAGCTACAGGAAGCTACACAAGGATTCTCAGACATGAATTTTTTGGCAAGAGGGGGTTTTGGAAATGTCTACAAAGGGGTATTGAGGGATGGACAGGTGGTCGCTGTGAAGCTGTTGAAGTCAAATGCTTATGGATAAGATGATGATTTTTCATGAGAAGTCAGGGTATTGAGCTGCGCCCAACACAGGAATGTTGTGTTGCTAATTGGATATTGCATTTACAGAAAGAACAGAATATTGGTTTATGAGTACATATGCAATGGTTCCTTGGACTTACATTTGCATGGTAGTCCTATTGTCTTTTCTATTATTTAGAAAGCTGTAATCTATTGTTTCTTGTTCTCATACCCTTCATCAATGTTATCTATTGACCTTTAAGCTTCTCAGAAGCACTAGATTTTGATGTGGATACATTTGGAGCGTGAACCATGCTCTTCAAGAGTAACAGCCTGCTATGTAGTCTGTATTGCCATGCTTGCTTATTGTTAATTCCCAAATCAATTCTATCCTAGATGTGGTTATTTTTCTCCGGATATTGTTGTTAACGCAACTTATTATGAGCTTGATGCCCCTTGCTTATGCAAACATCAACAAGATGCATGCCCTGCTCAATTGTTAAGACATTCGGGATTTTTGGCACTTATTTTTTCAATTCTTTCAGGTAGCTTATTTTGGGCTTGCTAGGTGGCAATCTGAGTGGAATATCAGTGCTCCAGAGCAAGTCATTGGAACTCCAGGGTACTTCTTACTCCCTTTTGCTTCTTATGGAAAATCATCTTGGAATATCATGTTACTTCTGTCGATATGAAATTCAGTAAGATTTTACAGCAATTTCTGTCTCTATATGCTCTGGAATGGCATAAAAGGTATAAGCAACATGAGGTTCAACAGATTTTGACAGGTAAATACTTTATTACATTTGTCTAAATCCAGGTTTCTTGCACCAGAGTATGTTGATGGTACAAAAATTACAGAGAGAGTTGATGTATATGCATTTGGGGTTGTTTTGTTAGAGCTAATGACCAGCCGAAGAATCAGTGAATTGCAATTTCACAAGGGGCAGCATTCCTTGTCTGACTGGTTCCACCCTCTTGCTACATTAGAACCAACCCATGTTTTTACAAGTATCTATCAACTATTGGATCCATGTTTGATTCTGGAACAACTCCATGAAATTTCCTACCAAATACAGGCCATGACTCGGGCTGCTGGCATGTGCCTCTCTCGTAATCCAGAAGTTAAGACCTCCAATTTCAAAGGTTTGCCACATTACCCTTTTAACTCTGACATCTTCTGTTGACATCGGAACTCATTCCACTTTGAAAAGCAAAGATTGGTAACTTTTCCATAATATCCAGGTCCTTAGAATACTTGAAGGAGGAGAATTGGCAGTTCCCTTTGGGTTGGATTTGAATTCAGTTGGTAATAGAAGGGGCCATTTGCGTGGTGTCAGCTCACAGACACAAGCTGAAATAAGGAAAAGCCACCCTCGTAAGCTTTCTCACTGAGTTGATACTGTCGTAATTGGCAGTTACAAAATCAAAGCCTTGAAGTGGTTCTGTCCTCCAATAAGTTAGCTTTCCATGTTGCAGTCCTGTTATTGATCACATAGCATTCTCTCACTATTCTTTTAATCTCTTGATTTATTTTCTTCTTTTCCATCATCTGAAGAGACTATCGAGCATCCAGCATAACTTTGTATATACACAGTGTACCATAAATTTTACGTCTTGCAATGAAAAGCTCATATCAATGAAAACCGGATATCATGCCATTTCTATTACATTATTTGGCACAGTTAATTCCGCACATTCTAGTGTTTGGATGTCCAATCACTTGTATTGTGTGGCACAACTAAGTTTCCGCAGGGGGATATGCTTCAGCAGTTTTGGTGGCTGCATCTTCGTATTTGGCAGCAATGATTGTCATTTTGCGCATCTATCTCTCACACTTTTCTCCCGCAGGAAAACGCTGCCCATGGCCAAATGTTTGCTCCCAGTAATTTGCATTGGTAACATTATTTCTTGCGTTCTTTTTCTTCCCTACTTATTTTGTATAAGCATGAAAATAAACACCAATTTAAAGCAAAGCAGCTGACAATTGAGCACAGGATAGAGATGGATGACAATGAAAATTACAAATGTCCCGCCCCACTAGACCCCCTTCCCCCCACACACAAACTTCCCATCTACAAAATCATATTTTAAATTTGATGATACAATTCACAAAGAAGAAATATTCCTTTGTAAAAGTACTTCAGTTGTCAATTTATCCTTTCAATTTTAATACCATCGGAAACAAACATTACAATTCTCCCTATATAATACATTCTTCAAAATCTTTCTCCCTACCTAATAGAGTAGCAACCCCAAAATACCCAATTACTTAAGATCCCAAACTAAGGAGTATAAGCATACCCTTTCATTTTTAAATTTGGTCAACTTTTATTTTCATTTATTATCATTTATTTTGCCTATAAAATTAATGGAGTGATTTGTTCAATTTCTCAATTTTATTTTATTGTAAACAAATATACTAACAAATATTTTACCATTTCATTTTTTATAATATTATAATTTATTTTAAATAGTTTATACTCAAAAAGTAATTAGTTTAGAATAAATTATACAAAAAAAAGAGTATGTTGTTATCAATTTTAAAGTTTAAAGTTTTGTTGCAATATCAGTCATCTTAATAATATACTCTTATATAGCTTGTGACCTAGTATACTTTGTAATCATAAGAATATAAAGAAGTGACTTATTCGTAATACGTATTTATATGTTTGCATATTACAAATATATTTTATATTTTTTTTTGTTTGTAAACTAATTTGTTAATATTATTGGTAGTAGTCACTTTCAAAAATATAAATTTTAATTTATTATTTTATTTCCGTATTTATTGATATAAATGTAATATTTCTTCTTTATTACTAAAATCTATAATAGTAACAAACTTAAACATTAATTTTACAAGTTAAAATCCATTATATTTAAGTAGAAATTGACTTATTTATGTCATTACAAGAAGTGTAATTTATTAAATAAAATAAAAATTAAAATGTGTAAGTGAATTATAATATTTATATATATAGTATTGTAAAATACTAATAACTGATCATAAATTAAATTAAATCATAAAAGAATTAAAGTGCATAGTAATTTTCTTTCAAAAAATATTACAATATATTATTATAAGCAAATATGATATATTAATTTTAATAAATTAATTAAATATTTTTAATTAAATATATTTGATATATTTAAATAAAAATATATCTATAAAAAATATTAATACACCTCATTTATATTACTAATTATAGAATAATAATTTTATTTTAGATAATTTTACAAGTTTTAATGATTAATAATATTAATTTATCGAATTATTTTTGTTCATGCATATTTCATTAAAATTATAAATAAATAACTATTTATAAATATCGTTAAATATATTAATTAAACTACTTTAATAACTACTAAACTATAATAATAATACTCATACATCATTCAAATGCTCAAATTCAGTTATTTTAGCGATAATCAAATTATAATATATTAAAATATTTAAAATCTTGAATTTAAAAAATTATTATTATTTTCTAAAACATTCATGTTGGCCAAAAAATAAAACTTGTGGAATGTGGAAAAATATTAGAAATTCGATCAATATAGAGGTTAGAAAAAACACACCGATCAGAAGATTAATATCATGATTAGCTGTAATTTTGAAATTTATTAAGAGCAATGATGATGTCTTTTCCATAAAATTTTCGAGGAATAAGATACTTTTTCTTCATATTCGAAGAGATTAACATTTGTGGGGCCGGAGGTGGGGAGGAAAATAAAGCCAAACTTTTTCTGCACGTGGACAATAAATAAATTCACTTCCCAGTCACAGAAATAATCTTTTTTTTTTTACCTTACGTTACTTCCCTCGTCCTCCTTTTGCTTCTTCCCACGCACAGTCCTAGTTTCCTTTCTTTTCGTGCGAGGTGTCAAACCTCCGGATGCGCAGGAGTGGCGAAATAGTAATAAAGTCGCCACCTAATCCACTCCGTTTGTCATGTAGAACTCAGTCA
>CM038597.1:9452828-9719476 GCA_021533255.1 Ceriops tagal | reverse complement strand
TATATATATATATATATATATATATTTGTAAGAGCCCAATTGGACAATAAATAAACCATAAGTTATAATATCAGATATAATTTGTATAAATTAATAACACAACTATTCTGATTAAATGAATCTTAGAAACCGACGAAACAAACATGGTCTGCAATAAATCAACTTCGATAGCTTCACGTTGCGCTCGAGAAGAGTTCAGATTCCCAAAGTATTAAAAGCTACTAGTTATTATAAAATGAATATAAAGCATGTGAATCAGATGAAATGCACCATATATCCACTCCAAAGATTGACGTTTATTGGATGGAACCTTGTGATGGAATGCATCAAGTGCACGTCATATTTTCCTTTTGGTCAAAACAAGAGTAGTCTTCCGTGGAAAAAACGATGTCTATTTATACAAGCCAGATCAGTTGGCTTCCCGCAGACCTTCATACTCAACTTTGATCCCTCTCTTCCTCTATTCTCACAATAATGCTCGCTAGAGTGGATTGGTTTCCTCTTACATATGCTAACACCGTTATAGTTGGTGTCTTTGCCTTACTTCTTATTTCTTACTATTTAACGAAATGGTCCAGAGGCTCCCCCGTTGCTAATAAGGGCAAATCGGCGCCCGAACCCCGGGGTGGGTGGCCGACGGTCTAATCTTCACTCTCAGGCTTGGAAGGCACTCAGTTCTTGTGGTCAGCAGTTGGGAAGTGGCAAAGGAAACGTTCACTACAAATGACATGGCTGCTAGCTCCCGTCCCCTGCTCGTGGCCGCAAAGCACCTGACCTACAACTATGCCATGTTCCCATTTTCACCCGACGGTTCGTATTGGAGGGAGGCACGCAAGATGGCCACCGCGGAACTACTTTCTATCGGCCGCCTTGAGTTACTCAAGCATGTCAGGATCGAAGAAGTGCAGTCCTCCTTAAAGGAGTTGTACAAAACTTGGATGATCAACAAAAATGATGGCCATGTTTTGGTTGATGCGGAACAGTGGCTTGGGGACGTTAATTTAAACGTAATTCTTAGGATGGTCGTTGGTAAGAAGCACTTTGGCTTATGCCTCTGCCGAGCGACATTTTTCACTTTGTTGGATGGCTCCACCTTGGTGGACATGAAAAAGCACTGAAGAGGACTTTGAAAGAGTTCGACGGCATTATGGAACAATGGTTGGAAGAGCATAAGCGAAAGAGGGCTTTGGGCGACGACATAAGAGAGAGGAACTTTACGGACGTGCTGCTTTCCAATCTCGATGGCAAAAGCTTTGCTGGTTATGATGCTGATACGGTCATCAAAGCCATGGTCATGGTAAGCTTTCTTCATTTTGTTGGTTATCAACTTCATCCGGGATATTTTTTAAGGACTGTAAAATTAACTTAATATGGAGGGAAAAAATTTAAGTGAGATTGGTTAAAATATAATAAAATAATATTACACTGTGATTGCTACACTTACGAAAGTTATCAAAAAATTGGCCGTGTTTAGGTGACCCCCTCCACTCCTTTCTTTGCTAAAACGATGTGAGATTTTGACACTCCCCCTTCCGTAGTCTTCAAGTGCGTCTGGATCCATGGATATGAGTGGGCTGGATCAAGAAAAAAAATAAAAAAAAACAAAGTCGTTTAAGCTTTTGCACAAATTTTTTAATATTGAGCCGAGCTTAAAATTGATTTCAATCTCGATCTCGATACTGAGCTCTTTTTGGGCTTGATTTATTGGCACACAAGGGACTAGAATTGAACCGAGCCAAGCCTGAGCTCTAATTTTAAAGCTCGTTTTAGATCGAGCGAAAGTCCAACTTTCTAAAAGTTGCACCGAGCTGAGCTCGAACAGTCTTAATCTGGGCTCGACTCAGGCTCATTTGCAGCTCTGTTAACGGGCCATTCTCATCTTTGCGCATTTTGTGCACCAACGAAACCGCCTATGGACAAAGTAGCAAAGAGTTGGTGAACGTCGGCTGTGGCGATCAAACTACCCTACCTTTACAGACATCCTACTTACAGAGACAACAGCAGAATCTCATCTCGCCGAGCAGCTTTCTTTTCTTTTCTTTTCTTTTCTTTTTTGGTCAAAAAGAAAAACACTTTACTCATCTCATGCCATGAACACAACAACAATCCAAAATTGTTTTTAATAAAAAGTAACAAATTAAGCTGATGCGATTTACTAATAAAAATGTAAAATTATTCTAATACGGTGGAATGTTGCGCTGAAATTAATTGAGCACGATGGAAGTCCCAATGCGGAAGGATATTGCGGATAATTTTAGAATTGACCAATGAATTAAGTACCCAAAGAAATAATAATTTATCTTTGTGCAAAGTCCGAATGCCTAATACTCTTCCACTGTTTTTGTTTTATAGAGTATGATTACAGGTGGAAGTGACACGGGCTCGGTTGCCATGACATATGCATTCTCACTTTTGCTGAATAACCTAAATGTGTTGAAAAAGGCCCAAGAAGAATCGGACACTTGTGTTGGCAAGGAAAGATTGGTAGGCGAGACAGATATTACTCAATCTATGCCTTTCATCTCATCTGTATGCTTAGTTAGTAAGATTACAAATGAATGCCAACTAATGGAGAATGATATGCACATATGTTTGCTCACTTTGAGGCATTAGCCATCTATATAATTGTAAAACTTCTCTATTTTCTTATCTTGATAATGCCTTCAATTTACTTTTTGTATTTTGTGTACTTCTTTTATTTAATCCATTGATTAAGAAATATATATTTATATATGTGTGTGTAAGTTGTATAATTTAAAAAAATAAAAAATATATATAAATAAGAAGAACCCATAAATATAATATTTTATTTTAAATATTTATCAAATTTTAAATTTTTTATTTCTTTAAGAGAATGCATATATGCTTTATTTTGTTATTCTAAAGTTTTTTTTTATTATTTTGTCTAGTGATTAATATATAAATAAATTCTTAACATTGTGTATTTTCACAAATATTGATCAATTTTTATAAAATAATTATTTAGTGAATGTAATATAATAAGAATTTATCTCTAAAGTCTTATTAAATGAGAAATTTTCCATTTTGGTTTTATTTTTTAAGTTTTATTATCTGTAAATGTGTTAGTTTGATATTTTCACCACTAAAGGTACTTTTTATAAAGTCCAACACCAAATCCTTTTTGAAAAGAGAATTCAAACTCTCAATAGTTAAAATAAATAAAAACAAGGATAATAGGTCCCCTTTCTTAACCCTTTTACCATTTTAAACTGTTATGTAGGGTTGCCATTAACCAGTATAATAACATAGGTGTTGATATGCACTCCTACATCCATCATTTCCATCAATCCTTGAATTCCATATATTTCAACATGTTAACCAAGAAACCTTATTCAACTAAGTCATACATCTTTTTCAAAGTTAATCTTAACCGTTACCCCCTTGTTTTTGTTTCTTTATTTCTTTGATTATTTTATTAGCTAGGACATTGTCAAAGATATTACACTCTTTGAGAAAAGCAAATTAAGACTCCTCTATAACCTTCTCAATCACCATTCTGAGGCTTTGTAATAATATTTTCATAAGAATTTTATAAATTAAGCCCGCTAATGAGGTTGAGCAAAATTAGCTGATTAACTCTAACTTGTCAACTTTTAATGGCAATACTAAAAGGGTAAGGTGATAGCTTTGCATAACCTCCAATTTTCATAGAAGTCATTAATAAAGTTCATAATGTCGTGCTTTACCATTTTTCCAATGATATTTGATAAAATTGAGATTAAACTCATCTATGCTTAGCCTTTTATTACCATCACAATCCTTGATTGTGATATTTTTCTTTTACCTATTTTATCTAATTGTATAATAAGTATCTTGGATGCCCTATAGCTAACTATTATGACTACACACCCTCTACTTCCTTCCATAAGCCTTTATTATCTAACAATGATTAAGAAATTGGAATGATGTAGGATCCTAGTCTTAGCCATTAACCCTTAAACATACCCTACAATGGTCGAAAAAATAATAGTGCATGCCTCACTATGTTAATGACTATAACGCCTCTAATAAGTTAGTTCTAACTAAAAATCTATCCATACAACTCATAGACGAGTTTTCCTTGTGATTGCCCCTAGTAAACTTACCCCCTATATAAGTAAGTCCACAACTCTATATTGTATACAAACTCATTAAAATGTTGGATAGCTTGACTATCATTAATAACCCTCAATCTTTGCTTGCTTGCTAACATAGTGTTAAAATTATCCTTAACACACCATGCTCCTAAAAATTACGTTTTAAACCCTTCAATTCCCCTAAATCCCTACTATTCCTATAGAATTTCACAAATATAGCCAATTTTTCCAACAGCATAACCATTTTAGCCAATATTATAAATTAACTCACCACTAACTAGGATTATAAATGAAAAATAGTATCACTCCAAAACATCTCTAAATCCTTTGGTACCCTAAATGAATCGACAATCTTAATGTGCATGTTTAGCCCACCCCACATTTATCTCAAAACTAATTACGATGGGTGATGTAACTTCATTTTTTGCAAAAATAACAGACTTGGTTTTACTTGATTCACCCATTTGTAAATTATTATATGTTTAGTGGAGCTTACTTGAAGTGGTAACCACTCAATCTATACCCAAACCCTCTAATTGGAACTTACTTTACCAACAAACTATAGTATAAAATTTTGGAACAGCTTTTAGATCCACTGTCCTCCATCATCAATCTCTTCCATCATTTTTTCGTTAAATTCAAATATGAGAAGGAACTCAAAGCCTTGTATAATCATGACACAAAAAGGGCAATGGTTGCTCTTCTAGATTTGATCCCTCAAATCTTCAATTGATCCTACATTGTAAACCACTCTAACTACACTTTGGTGAAGTCACTTAATTATAGAGACCATCATACAATAAAAAAAAAAGATTATTGACAATTAATTAGCTTTAAAAATTAAAACAACCTCTTTTTTGTCCAATCGAGAACAACCTCCCTTCTATCCTTTCATTACTACATCTATATACATCTTTTTAGAGACTTTTTAGCCTACAACTCCTTGTATGGATGTGGATGGCATGTGATACCTTTCAAGAGTTTGTCATATGACCATTTTAACCTTGGTCCTAGGCATTGGATAGTTAGCAAGCTTGATGCTTAGCCAGTGCCTAAGCAATTTCTCACTATTTAACATTTGAGCAGTGTCAAACACATCCTATCGAATAGCAAATTTCACAAATCCAAATCTTCAGCCCATTCTACTCATTTTTATTTAGTATGACCACATCAATAACTCAACCCCATCTCTTGAAAATTCTCCATAAAACCTTGTGATTTGCCTTTGCTAAAAGGTTGTTGATGAATATTGGAGTTACAAGAGTCATTGGTCTCTTTAGTATACTGACTATTTGAATTTTATAAAAAGTTCTAATTTTTTGTATTTTTCTTATATTTTTGTGCTAATTCTTTTATAAGTATAAAATTATTATCCAAACTAAATAACCAAAATCTTGTGGAAGGGCTACCTAAGCTAAAGTTTGAGAAAGACAAACTTTGTGACCATTGTTAGAGGGGAAATAACTACAAAGTCATTTTAAGAACAAAAGTTATTATCTACTTCCAAACCTTTTTAATTATTGCATATAGATCTTTTTGGTCCATTTAAAGTCCCCACTTTAGGCAGTAAACATTATTTATTTGTCATATTAAATGATTACACTAGGTTTGCATAGGTCTTGTTTCTTTCACACATGGATAAGGTATTGAAAGCATTTAATAAATTTTGCAAGTAATTGCAAAATGAAAAGGGATGCTCTATCACTTCAATTGGAAGTGACCACAGAGGAGAATTTAAGAATGAGGGTTTTGAAAATTTTGCGATACCTAAGGAATTTCTCACAATTTTTCAGTTACAAGAACGTTTAAATAGAATAGGATAGGATGGCTAAAAGCAAAAATAAAATCTTGCAAAAGATGGTTTAGACAATGTTAACTTAGCTTAGCTTGCCTCAATATTTTTGGACTAAAGTTATCCATATAGAATGTTATGTGTTGAATTGAATTCTAATTCATCTCTTGCTCAAAAAGTCTGCTTATAAATTATGCAATGGGAGAACATTTTGAATAAATTATTTCAAGGTTTTTGAACTCTAAAACCAACCTTGTAAAATTTGATTTAAAGGTTATTAAGGGTATCTTCTTAGGATACTTTAGTAAAGCATATAGAGTTTTTAATAAAAAATCATTGATAGTAAAAGAGTCCATGCATATTAGGTTCAATGAAAGAAACCCTTTTAATTTAACAAAGCAATATGCCTCGGAAAATGCTAAGATAATTTCAATCGATAGCATTGAAAGAGTGAAATTTAAGCCAAGTAATTCAAACATTGAAAATTTAGGTAGCTTGCAAAATGTGGTTTAAAAGTTACTAAAAGAATGAAAGTATGCTAATAAATCATTCTAAGATCAAATCATTAGTAATGTTTCCAATCCTCTTAAGACTAGATCATCATCTAAGTACTTGAACACCAACTTAGTACTTATTTATTAAATAGAACCAAAGCATGTAGAAGAAATATTAAGTAATAAACATTAGGTACATGTCAAGGAAGATGAGTTAAAAAAATTCAAGAGGAATCAAGTGTAGCCTTTAGTCCCTAGACTTAAAGATTATCCGATTATAGGCACTAAGTGGGTTTTTTTGTAACAAACTAGATGAGAATGGAAAGATAGTTTGAGACAAGGCAACATTAATGGCTAAAGTATATAATCAAGAAAAAGGAAAAGATTACGATGAGATCTTTGCACTTATGGCTCAATTAAAATTCATTCATGTCCTATTAGCATATGCATTTTTTAAACATTTCATGTTATATCAAATGGATATAAAGAGTGCATATCTTAATGGTTATATTGTTAAGGAAGTATATGTTAAATAGCCTTTAGGTTTTGAGAGCATTGAATTTCTTGATCATGCGTTTAAGTTCTTTAATGTTTAATACAGATTAAAGTAAGCCTTTCAAGCTTGGCATGAAAGACATAGCCCTTTTTTTATTCAAAAAGGTTATGTAAAAGTTAAGGTGGACACCATGTTGTTTATAAAGGTAAAAGATAAAGCTTTATTGACCGTGTAAATTTAAATTTACGATATTATTTTAGGTACCACTAACAATTCTCTATACAAGGAATTTGCTTACCAATGGAGAATGAATTCAAAATGAGCATGATAGGGAAACTTAATTTCTTCCTAGGCTTACAAATCAAGCAAAGCACAAATGAAATTCTCATTAGTGAAAATAAGTATGCAAGAGAAATATTGAAAAAGTGTGGAATGAAGGATTCAAAACTTTGTGGTGCACCAATTCCAACATTTATAACTTGATAAGGATAAGATTGGTAAGAATGTAAACAAAAAACTATACTGGGGTATGATTAGAGGCCTTTTTTATTTTACTATTAATAATCTTGACATTATGTTTATTGTGTGCTTATGTCCTTATTTTCATCATCTTTTAAATAGTCACATATAATTGCATTGAAAGAGTATTTCGTTAAATTAAAAGTTCTATTAACTTAGGCCTTTAGTTACCCTAAAGGAAAGATGTTCAACCTTGTAGGTTACTCGGACTCTAATTGGTTTATGATTGGCTTAATCGAAAAAGGAGCACCAATACTTACCAACTCTTAGGTGGTGCATTTTGGGCATAATTTAGTCAAAAGTAAAATTTTGTAGCACATTCAACAAGTCAAGCCAAATACCTTACCATAGGTAGTTGTTCATAACTCCCTTGAATCAAGGAAACTCTTGAGATTTTTTAGTTTCATTTTTTTAGAATTTTTATTTTATGTAACAAGATTATTGTCATAAACCTCACCAAAAATACCATTCATTATTTTTGAACCAAGCAAATAGATCTTAAACATTGTTTTATTCAAGATTATGTGTTAAAAAGGGACATTGGTCTTAAAATACTAGATCAATTTGTAAATATCTTTATGAAGCTCTCAAGTGAGGATAGATTCTTAAACATTAGAAAGTGTTTGGAAATGTTAGACACAACCTAAACTCTCATCCATATTTATTGGTTTTTATAATATGTCTTCCAAGTAAGAGTCATTTAATATCATTATCTTCTCCATAAGTAAGAGTTTGTTAAGTCTTTCACCTATTTCTAGCACCCCATCCTCACTAATAAAGAACTTAAAATGAACCTCATTTTATTTCAAATATTGATGGTTTAATCTTTCAAAATATAATTGATATTTTAATAGTTATTGAACTCTTATATGGAGATATAAGCATCATTTATGAGGTCTTAGATGAGACCTATGCTGCTTAACATGGATTCATCAATGAGTGTTCTTTTTGGGTTGTTATGAGGCAAAAAATGGTTAAATACAAGCTCTCCCTTTTAATAAGGGAGAAGTGATGTTGTTTCCCTTTAATCCACAGTAAGCTTTGCTTAGATTTATTTTTGGACATCTTGTTGTTTTTCCTTTTAATATATATATATATTAAACAAGTTGTATATAATCATTGCTTATTTATTATCTTGATTGATTGATACTATGCACTCTTATTTTATTATAAATGTTCTTACATTTGGTGTATAGTTTAAGGGAGAGCTCTGAAAGAAATTTTGTAAAATCAATTTTTATTGTCATCATAAAAAAGAGAGAAAATGCTAGATCAAGTGTCATTTAATTTCAATATACCAATATAATTGAGTAATTATGTTATTGATCATGTTTGTCCACATAATAATATTATTATACGTTATAAAACATTTGCTTGTTTATCACATATTGACATGGAAAGTTGACACACACACACACATACACACATATATAAACTTATATGATTTTATTAATTTTCAAAAAAATAAGCTTTGTAAGGTAAAACTTAATTTAAAAAAATAAATTCATTTTAGTGAAATTTATTTTTAAATAACTATTTATGCTAGTGAAACTTTAGTTTTTTTTTTTTTTAAAAAAATTAAACTTACAACTTGATGCACATAAACCTGAATATCAAAGGAAATTTCATTCTTTTAAAGGCCTTATAAAGAAGTAATTTGTTAGTTTAAATTAGAGATTATGGTGAGGAAGGATAAAGCTAAAGTAAGGCTTCCTTAACTTGAATAAATACTTGGTTTGGAAAGAAACTCAAGATCTCTTTGTTAGGATTTTTAACTACAAAATATTTACCGTTTAAAGTTAACAAGAAAAGAAAGACATGTTCTCAAAGAAAAGGAATTAGACATGGAGAATTTTGCCCAAACCAATTTTGAAAGTTTTAGATATCAAGATTATGTGTCTTAGGACATAAGAACAAGAGCAACATTCTTTTTTTGTTTTTTTTGGTGACACAAGGAAAGTTTTTTACTTAAAGTATCTTAAATAAAATGGATTTGGAAAATCAATTTCCTATGATAATGCCTTATATGGACAAATCTTAATCTTGACCCAAATTAAAAATCAATTTACTACAACTTCATTAACAAAACAATCCATTATTGATTTAAAAATTCTACTAATGAAACAATTTATTGTTAATATGGAAAATGCACCAATGGATATGTATGTTTGTTTTTGAAATTCCAATAGGCATTTAATATTCATTTACAGTAGCTTTTTTGGGGTCTTAGTCACTTTTGGCCTATAAATAACTCCATTTGTAGTAGCAAAATAAGATAAATTAAGAAGTTTATATTGAGATTTTTTTCTTTAGGTTTAAAAATCAAGAGTACGAATAAGAGAAAAAATTATTTCAAATAAGCAAAACTCTAAAGAAAATTTTATAAGCATTTTAAGGTTAAAAAATTGAGAGATTAAGAGCTTAATAAACATATTTATATGAGTGTAATGTAACAAAGTCATAAACATTTGTGCAAATGTGATTGAGGATCACATTATTACTATAATTGATCCCTTTTTTATTGAAAAGCTTGATAGTGGACTAGAAATATCATCAATGTAAATTTGCATGATAAAAAGATCTTTATCTATCATCTTTATGAATAAGTTCATGTTTAACTTACTTTTTCAAAAGTCATTTTTTATTAGAAATGAGCTAATTCATTTATATTAAACTCTAAGAGTTTGTTTTAAAAAGCTTAAAAACATGATTTTGACATTCAGTGTTCTCAAAACCTAAAGGTTACTTAACATACACTTTTTACAAAAAGAAAAGTACTTTTACATCTATTTAATATATAGTAAAGTTCATGTATGATGCATATGCAACCAAGATGCAAATGGTGTTGGGTCTAACCACAAGTACAAAGGTCTTATCATAATTTATACCCTTTTATTAGTTGTACCCCTTAGCAACAAGTTTCATTTTATTCCTTACTATTTTTCCATTTTCATCTAGCTTATTTTAAAACACCCACCTATTTCTTATAATAGGATGATTCATAGGTCTAAAAACTAAGATTTGCACTTCATTCCTCACAAATTATTTCAATTCATCCTCTATAACGTGCATTTAATGTTGATCAATCAATGCATCTTATACATGTTTTGGTTTTACTTGAGAAATGAGTGCAAAATTAGAGTTTGTGTTCCTCAAAGATGTAGTCCTTAAGGGATTAAAAGCATTACCAATAATTTGATCTTGGAAGGATTTATTGACATGTTTCCACTCTTTTAGCACCTTTTATGTGACATTTTGCATGTTGTCTAAATTTGATGCATTTGCTTTGGATGGCTTAATTTTAGCATTTACACCATTATTTTATGTTTTTCTCACTTGGTGTATCTTTTAGACTTACATTGTTGGAATGCTTGATTATACATGCATAGTAATAAACATCATCCTTTCTTAAATTATAAAAGCTAGCTTCATTAAAAGTAATATGCATGGATTCTTCAATTACTAAGGTTCTCTTATTAAAAATAATTTCATATAGCTTACTAGTAAAAGAAAAAATACCTTCATTCATCATTAAATCAAATTTCTAAGGTTATCTTTAATGTTCGAAAGAAACACTTTTAACTAAAAACTTTGATATAATCAACTCCTTACTTTCTCCCAAACCATTGCTCATATGGAGTCTTTTTTAGTAAGGGATATATAAGAGCTTGATTATAAATATAGCACGCTGTGTGGACAGTTTAGGCCTAAAGATATTTAGGTAAAATAAACTTATTTAGCATAGTCTGGGTCATTCCTTACAAGGTTTTTTTTTTTTGCATTCAATTACCTCTTTTTGTTGAAGTGTTTTAGGTGTTAAAAATTGGAGAGAAATTCGTTAGGCATAATAAAATTTTTCAAAGATCTCGTTCTCAAATTTAACTTCATGGTTATTTCTAATTGAAGTGATAAGGTATCCTTTGTCATTTCATAATTGTTTGAAAAGCCTTTCATAGATTTTTAAGGCTTCATTTTTATTAAAAATAAGAGTCATGCAAACCTAATGAAATCATCTATAATAATAAACACATAATGCTTACTACCTAAATAAATACTTAAACGAACCACTTAAATTTATATGCAACAATTGATTAGATTTGACCATGTAATCTTTTTTTGTTTTTTCTATATGTAGATTTTTTGCTTGTTCACAACAAGAAAAGACAAAATGTCCAAAACATTTTTTTTTTTCAAAACCCCGTTAAATGGTCTTTACAAAGGTTTAAACTATGAAAAAAATGAGGTAATTATATTTTTAACTCTAAACCTTTCATTTTATCTTTTCAATATTGTCCTAAACACATATACGAATTCAATTTGGTTTTAAATGTTACAATTACATGTCAATTGAGTGTAATTACTAATAGAGCATGGTTTGATTATTAAATAAATTGTTCCCACAGCCTTGTATGGGTTGTAATTGTTGTCAACTAGGTTTAAGTGTACAAGAAAGTAAAGCCACATGGAAGGGCAAGAAGGTAAAAGCCACATGGAGGGGCAAGAACGTAAAAGCCACATGGAAGGGCAAGAACGTAAATCTGCCGCATAAGCCCTATTAGGGTTTCATGGAAAAGAGTATATAAAGACCTTGTAAGACAAAACTAAGGTACGACTAACACAATTGAATACACGGCAAAACACAAGAGGGTGAATGACATAATTGAAAACTTGGCAAAACACAAGCAACCATTCAACCAGTGGTCGGAAATTGAACATTCGGAAAACCTAGAGCAACCGGCCAAACACCAAACTTTACACGGAAGAACACCACCTGCAAAAGAAGAGACGGCCATAGAAGAGAGAAATCTGGCTGGATAGTAAGAGAGAGAAATTTGGCTAGACAGCAAGAGAGAGAGAAATAGATGACACAACAAGGAGAAAACTGTGTGACGGTAAGAGAGAGAAACCATTGAGAAACGCACAACCACTGACAAGAGAAAGGATGAGTTAACGGCAAAACAGAATGGACAAAAAAACAGGGTAAATGGCAGAACAGAGGAAATCCGGCTGGATGGCGTGAGACCAGAACATGCGTCGGCGTGAGACCAGCAAAGCGGGCACACTAGAGACGTGCATGAGATGTGAAACGCCAAACTAGAAACTTGAGGCAAGCCGTGAGATCAGGAAACAGGTGAAGCCGTGAGACGGTGAGAGCAAGAGTTGTGTGAGACAATGTAGAGAAGGAATTCAGCAAAGCATCAGAAAGAACTCAACGTATTTCCAGATTACTTTAAGAGAGTTTAAAGAGCGTTGCGGTGAACTTTTAAGTGGCAGTGGAGCAGCCTTTCAATTTAACAGAGGCAAGACAAGCTAAAAGAAGGGTAGACACAGGAAGTGACACTCTTTGTATTGTACTTGTTTAGTAATTGCAATAGTGAAAGGAGCAGAGGATTAAGACATCCATTGTAACTGGAATTCTTAAGTATAGTGGATAGGCTCGGTAGAAGGAGAGTCCCTACCACCGTAGATGTACGTCATATTGACGGAACCACGTAAATCTCGTGTGTCCTTAATTTGCTTTACGTTCTGTGTTTTGAATTGAGTTGTGAACGCAACTAAAGTATCAGCCAACCTATAACCTAACGAAGACCTAAACAAGAACATTTGAATTGTCTATTAGGCAAGGTGTCAGAAAGGTGACTTTGGGGACTATTGTGATTAGTAGGTAACAATAGATTTACCTTAGTTGAGTCTGAAAAAGAGTTCGCTTTTAAGAAGAGGTTGAAGTTGTTCACTTACCTGTGAATTGCGAATTGTGGAGATACTGATTCACCCCCCCTCTCAGTATCACAAACTAGTAGATCCTAAGGAGAAGTCGGGAACTTCAATTGGTATTAGAGCACAGGTTCACCAGTTTGAAGCTTAACAGCTTGGTGTGCTAGTTTGAAGGGATCTAGAAGTTTGACTTGTTCAGCATACTGAGAAATGGAAACCGGTACCAGCACTAGCACCATTTACAACAAGAAGGTTCCAATCTTCAATGGAACCAACTACCATATGTGGAGAGCAATAATGCAAGTGGTATTTGTAACCATGGGCATGAACATGGTGAAATGCGTACAGGAGGGTTTTGTGGCTTCGGAATAAGGTAAAGACCCAACCTTATAGGAGGTAAGGCAATTTAAGATAAATGGGAAGGCCTCAAATGTCATCATTTCAGCATTGACAGATGCTGAGTATGCTAAAGTTATGGACTGCAAATCTGCCAAGAAGATATGGGACAAATTGTAGAAAGTCTATGAAGGTGATGGCAGAATAAAGGAGGCTAAGCTTTAAGTGTTCAATGAAAGATATAAATCTCTCAAAATGCAGAAGAATGAGACAATTCAAGAGTTCTTCACTAGGGTTATTGACACTGTAAACGACTTGAAAAGTCATGGGAAGAACAATAAGGACTCATCGATTGTGAAGAAAATTCTGAGAATTTTGCCTAAGAGGTTTGCCTTAAAGGTAGCAACCATAGAGGAGAGTAGAGATCTTAATTCTATATCTTTGCATGATCTCCAGTGCAATCTCATTGCATATGAGATGAGGATAAAGTCAGTTGAAAGCTCTGCAACAACGAAGGTATCAAAGGAGGCAGCTTTCAAAGCTATGAAGCACTTGAAGATAAAAAAAGAGTAAGAATCATCCAGTGAGGATGATGATGATGATGATGAGGAAGAAAGTGAAGGTAAAGTATTGGTTTACTTCATAAGGAAATTCAAAAAGGGGTCTAAGAAGGGAAAAGGACAGTTATCCTTAAGATGTTATCGTTGTGGGCAGACTAGACACTTTACTTCTCAGTGCAAAGTGAAACTTGATGATGAAGGTGAGGATGGTGATGATGAGCAGAATTCAAAATGGAGAAGAACATCATTCAAATCAAAGAAGTCCAGTAAGAAGACTGCCAACCCACAGAAGAAGAAGAAAGGCTCATTCAAGAATTATGTGAGTTAGACAAAAGAAGCTGATGAGGAGGAAGATAAAGACTCATCAGATGAGCATGCCTTTATGGCATCAGCTCAAGGTGGTAGTTCAACCTCTGAAGAGGAAGAGGAGGTTGATGAAGAAGAACCAAATCTTCAAGTTGAGTTAGAAGAAGCTTTAAAGGAGATAATCAGAAGGGGCAGAACCATAAGAAGGTTAGAGGCCCATATAAAACAAGTTGAAGCAAAGTCTGAGGAAGCTGAAAGTCAAAAGGATGAAATAAGGGCTGAGCATATTGACTTAAAGAGAAGATTTGAGGAATAGATCAAAATATGTGAAGACCTTATAGTAGAGTTTGGCTCAAGGGCTTTAAAAATTAAAGAAATGGAGAAAGAGTTGTTGAGACTTCAGCAACAACTCAAAAGTAGCAAAGAGAACTTGTAGAAGCTTGAAATGATAAGAGAAACAAGTTCTGCAAAAGGAGAGAAGAATGTAGAGAAAGTGCAGCAATTTGAGGCTACATTGGCTAAAGAAAATAAGAATGTGCCACAGAAGTTGAAAGAGAAGGTTGTGACTCAGAAAAAGATAACTGAGAATAAAGAAGATCTGAAGAAGCAACCTAGGGTGGCAAACAAAAAGGAAGAAAAGAAAGTCAACCAGCAGAGGACTACGGCTGAACAGAAGAAGGAGAAGAAGGTGATTGAAATGAAAGTCACACAAGCAAAGAAGCCAGCTACTTTGCCTACACAGCAAGTGATGAACAGAAGAAGACAAGCTGTGATCAAACCCAAGAAGAGGCAGTTTTAAGGTCATTGCCTTTATTATGGATTTTGGGGTCATAAGACGAGTAACTACTGGTGGGGAAGGCCAGTATATGTCTCCAACTTGAGAAGATACGATGCTGCATACAGGGGGAGACAATACAAAACTCAGAAGAGAACACCTGTTGTGAGTTCTTACACATACTGTAAAAGGCAAGGACACACTGACGAGGATTGTTGGTGGAAGCCCAAACCAGTAGCTTCAAAGAACAAGTTTGCTATATTGGCAGACTTGGAACAGTGTGAAAGGTGCGGGCAGGATGACAATAATGCCAAGAGATGCATGACACTTCTCCTTGAGCAAGAAAAGGCACTCAATGGCATAGTAAAAACAAGTGGTGCAGTCAAAGCTGAAAAAAAGGAGAAAGCTATCTTTCAGCCAATTCAAAAGAAGGAATATAAAGCTAAAAGGAAGGTGGCTAATATAGCTAAAATTGCACTAAAGGTTGACTACAAGGATAAGCAGTGGATCTTAGATAGTGGATGCACTTCACACATAACGGGAGACAAGAGTAAATTATCAAAGTTGAACAAATCAAGAGAAGGTAGAGTTAAGTTCGGTAATGATAATTCACTCAACATCAATGGTCAGGGGTCAGTAAACATTGGGAGAGGAAAGCTGAAAGATGTTCTGCACGTTGAAGGACTCAGATATAATCTAGCATCTATTAGCCAACTATGCAATGAAGACCATAAGGTAATATTCATAAAAACAGGTTGTCAGGTAAAGAGTAAAAGGCAATACTGTTGCAGCCGGGAAGAGAACAACTGGAAATTTGTATATGATTGATGAGGACAAGACAAGCAGCTATTTACTCACCAAAGAAGAAGAAAATCAACTCTGGCATAGGAGGCTGGGACACTTATCACAAAAGAACATAAGGAAGCTGACCACTACTCATGCAATCAGAGACATTCCCGACCTCAGGAGAGAGAGAGAGTATGTTTGCTCAACATGCTCTAAAGAAAAACATGCCAGAAAGTAGTATAAAACCAAAGAGTTCAGTTCTAAAGTAGTGCTTAACATTGTGCATACTGATTTGTGTGGACCGATGAGGACAAAAGGGTTGAATGGTGAAAGGTACTTCATCTTGTTTGTTAATGATTATTCTAAAAGGACCTGTATCATGCACCTTAAACACAAGTCAGAAGTTCTGAATTGCTTCAAGAGATACAAAAGATTGGCTGAAAATGAGAGTGGAAGGAAGATCAAAGTATTGAGGTCAGATCAAGGCACTGAATTTACAAATGAAGCTTTTGAAGATTACCTTGAGAAGCATGGTATTCACCATCAGATGGCAGCAGCAAGAACACCTTAACAAAACGGGGTGGTAGGGAGGAAAAATAGAGTTGTGGTTGATATGGCAAGAACTCTATTATTGGAATCCAAGCTTCACACAAGATTTTGGACAGAAGCAACATTTATAGCTGTGCACTTATTGAACAGAATTCTACTAAGGCCCAATACTGATAAGACTCCATATGAGCTATGGAGTGGGAAGAAGACAACAGCCAAGTATCTCAGAATCTTTGGTAGCCCATGTTTTATGAAGAACAAGGAGCAAAACTTGGGAAAATTCAATGCTAGGTCTGATGAAGGCATCTTTGTGGGATACTCAGCAAAGATAAAAGGTTACAAAGTTTTCTTGCATAAGTTGGGAAAAGTGATCACGTCCAGTGATGTGAGAATAGATGAGAACTGGAAAACAATGCAGAATAGAGAAGCTGGGGACAATGAAGAAGATGACTTCAATGTAGATGAAGAATCAGACCAACCTGAAGAAAAGGAACAAGAAGTAAGTTCAGACTCAGAGAAGAGTGAGTCTGAAGATGAAGAAAGAGATCCTCTTACAACTAAGATTGTGCAAGAAAGAAAGCCAAAGAAAACGTGGACCAGTGCTCATCAAGAAAATCAGATCATAGGTGACCCATCAGCAGGAGTTACAACAAGAAGAAGAATTGTAGGAGCTACTGCTTTACTCTTACAAGTTGAACCTAAATCTGTTGAAAAGGCTACACAAGATCTAACTAAATCTCTATCCATAGAGTTGTTTGAAAAGCATAGAATGAGTCTATCTATGCGAATGCCTCCTTAAGCCTGAAGTTCAGGTGAATCCTTCATATCTAGTTTGCTAGTTTTTCAGATTTGTAATTGGTTGGCAAAAGGGGAGAGAAGCAACAGTGCAGGGGGAGCTGTTAAGAAAGGAGGAGTGCATATTTAGGGGGAGTTGAAATTGCTGCATAATGGCTTTTGTTATGAGTGTTGCCAATAATTACAAAGGGGGAGATTATTATTCCCACAGCCTTGTATGTGTTGTAATTGTTGTCAACTAGGTTTAAGTGTACAAGAAAGTAAAGCCACATGGAAGGGCTAGAAGGTAAAAGCCACATGGAGGGGCAAGAACGTAAAAGCCACATGGAAGGGCAAGAACGTAAATTCGCCGTGTAAGCCCTATTAGGGTTTCATGGAAGAGAGTATATAAAGATCTTGGAAGACAAAACTAGGGTAAGGCTAACACAATTGAATACACGGCAAAACACAAAAGGGTGAACGGTATAATTGAATACTTGGCAAAATACAAGCAACCGTTCAACCAATGGTCAGAAATTGAACATCCGAAAAACCTAGAGCAACCAGCCAAACACCAAACCCTACACAGAAGAACACCACCTGCAAAAGAAAAGAAGAGACGACCATAGAAGAGAGAAATCCGGCTGGACAGTAAGAGAAAGAAATTCAGCTAGACAGCAAGAGAGAGAGAAACGGACGACACGGCAAGGAGAAAATCGTGTGATGATAAGAGAGAGAAACCCGTGAGAAATGCACAACCACCGGCAAGAGAAAGGACGAGTCAACAGCAAAACAGAGTAGACGAAAAACAAGGACAACGGCAAAATAGAATGGACGAAAAAATAGGGTGGACGGCAGAACAGAGGAAATTTGGTTGGACAGTGAGAGAGATCCTGCTGGACGGCATGAGACCAAAACGTACATTGGCGTGAGACCAGAACGTGCGATGGCGTGAAACCAGAACGTGCAACGGCATGAGACCAGAACGTGCGTCAACGTGAGACCAGAAATGTGTGTGAGGCGTGAGACCAGCAAAGCGGTTAAACCAGAGACGTGCGTGAGACGTGAAACGCCAAACCAGAAATGTAAGACAGGCCGTGAGATTAAGAGACAGGTGAAGCCGTGAGACAATGAAAGCAGGAGTTGTGTGAGACAACGTAGAGAAGGAATTCGGTGAAGCATCAAAAAGAACTCAACGTATTTCCAAATTTCTTCAAGAGAAGTTAGAGAGCGTTGCAGTGAACTTCTAAGCGGTAGTGAAGTAGCCTTTCAATTCAACAGAGGCAAGACAAGTTAGAATAAGGGTAAACACAATAAGTGACACTCTTTGTATTATACTTCCTTATTAATTGCAATAGTGAAAGGAACAGAGGATTAAGACATCCATTGTAACTGAAATTCTCAAGTATAGTGAATAGTCTCGGTAGAGGGAGAGTCCCTACCACCGTGGATGTACGTCACATTGACGAAACCACGTAAATCTCGTGTGTCCTTAATTTGCTTTACATTCTGTGTTTTGAATTTAGTTGTGAACGTAGCTAAAGTATCAGCCAACCCATAACCTAACGAAGATATAAACAAGAACATCCGAATTGTCTATTAGGCAAGGTGTCTGAAAGGTGACTTTGGGGACTATTATGATTAGTAGGTAGCAATAGATCTACCTTAGTCGAGTTTGAGAAAGAGTTCACTTTTAAGAAAAGGTTGAAGTTGTTCACTTACTTGTGAATTGCGAATTGTGGTGATACTGATTCACCCCCCCTCTCAGTATCACAAACTAGTAGATCCTAGGGAGAAGTCGAGAACTTCAAAATGCTTTGACCAAATTATAAAGAGAGAGAGAGAGAGAGAGAGAGAAATGTGAAAATATAAAATTAAACCATATGAAAAGAAAGAAAAAATAATAATAATTAAATCATATTTCACTAATCAAACACATGCGTATTTGCTTCATAACTATAATTAGAGACTTTGATTCTCTTAAGTTCTTCTTAAATCCAACCCTAATCAATTAGATCAGCCTCTAGTTTCCTAAAATTATGTTAAAGATCGAACCTTAAAGCTAAAAATAAAAGTTCATGACATTAATAGAAGACATTCATGACAAATTGAGAAAGAGGGGGAGAGAAAAGAGAGGAATGTTGGACCTTTTATTAAAACAAATGCATATCTAAGGTGGTTACCTCTTTGTAGTGTAGTAATGCTTCTTTTTTGCAATATATCATAGCTTTAGGTTTTTAGTAAAATGTACCAATCAAGTTTAGTGTCAAAAAGAGGGAAAGATTAATAATTATCAAATCAAGGGGTGTTAATATATAGTTTAGTATTTAGCCCTGTTTAAAGAGAGAAAAAAGAGATGAAATATGATTTAATTTTGTATTTTCATATTTTTCTTTTTTTCTAAATTTGATTAAAGCATTATTTAACTGCCAAATAATATTTTGTCATTAATTAGACTTAATTGGTATGTAACTATAATGTTAAAAATTAAATTGAAATTGCAAAAAATGTTTAAGTTTATATTGAAAAAAAGAATGAAAGGTTTAGAACTAAAAATATGGTTATCCCATTTTTGTTTTTTAGTCCAAAACTTTGTAATGTTCTTTCAATGGGGAACATATGATGCAAAAAAAATAATAATAAATAAATATATAGAAGAAAATGGTGGATCCTAATTAAAAGGCAAGTAGCTTTGTTGATTATGTCTAGATCTCGACCTTTAACCACCTTTGTATCATCTCCATAAAGTCCTCTTATTGCTTCGTAATGCCAAAAACCATCTTCTACTTGTGCTTTTTTAATCCTTCATCAACAATGGAGTCCAATACTTTTGTAGTCCTTTTTGTGGCCTTTTCATGTTTGCCAATATCCAAAAATCTAAAAAACCAAAAACAAAAGATAGCCCATTTGTCACCACAAATCTCCCTATCATCTAAAAAAAAATCTCTTAATGCTTACTTACATCATCCAATCCTATCTATTTTTGAACTATTTTTGTTCCTCTCCTATAATGAATATAATTTTTTTTTTACGCTTTAACCTCAAATTTGTATACAATTATGAACATGTTAAGCCAATAGTTCCATAAAAGCTTAAGCATAACGATCTAGTGCACTTAACACCAATAAGGCCTATAAGTGATCATCTTGAGTATGGCACAATCATGGGTCAAAAGCTTTGAGGCAAGAGTTTTTGGAAGTTTGACAAAGGCTTTGTCCTTGGTGGTTAAGCATTTCTTTGTAAACTCTTAGTTGTTAACAACTAGAGCTCAATGCAAACATGCCTTGATGGTGAAGATGGGTTTATATTTGTCAACAATGTTGCTGAAAACAATGTAAGGCAGTTACAACCCTCCTAAGAAATAGAGGTGGCCAATTATAAACTACATGCTTCCAGCTTTTAGTGTTGCCTTTTTAAGAGAATTTGATTGGATACTTCTTGTTATTGACAAAAAAGGTAAAGAAAACTAAGAAAGTTTAACAATGTAACTGAAATAATAGCTAAAAAAGATAGAGAGATATTCATTGCTTGTAGTTCATTATTAAGCGACGGAGGTCCTAATTAGGGGTGACATAGATAAATATGGATAGGCTTTTGCTCACTTAAATAACAATAAATGGGCCTTAAGATACGTTAACTTTTTCAATACAAATAAAGCTTATTGCTTTTTGTTAAAAAAAAGGATCAATTTGAAATAAATTCAAAAAGTTTATAACTTAAATGAAAACATCTAAAAGTTAAGGATCCAATTGTATAAAATTATAAAGGTTCAAAACCAATTTTTCACAATGCCTTAGGTGTCTAATGTTATTGATTAATCATATCTTAATTATGCCCATATATATAATCCTATCAAATTCCATTACTAAGTTGTAAAATGAATATAATATTAGATACAAATGCATATCATTTAACTATAACAATTGATTATTAGGTACATAAAGGTGTGTCCACTCGAACTAATAGTTAAGATTATATATTTATAGGTTTGTGTCAATATCTATGTTCATTTCTTACATCTTTCAAATATTTTTGTAATTGTATAAGATATTTTGTGTGGCCTAGATTATAGGATTATCCTATACAACAACGTGTGTTGTATGCAAATTGGATGATATAAGATAAGACAATAAAGGATATTATAGTATATGATAAATTAAACCACTATCTTACAATATATTTTAATAGCATTTAAAAATATAGAATTGTTAAGTAGTATAACACAATCAACTCTTTTTTATTATTTACTTATATTTTTTTTCTTATCATAAATACTTGAAATTAAGAATCAAAATCATCTCATTTTAATTATTAGTAATTTTATAATATTTCAAAAATTTTAAATTTTGGTTAATTATACAAAATAATTATTAAATTGATTTTTAAAGACTACCTATAAATGATAAAATTGCATAAATTATGTAACAAAAATGCAACAATCTATTGAAATTTGTTAAAAAAAAAAATTATAATAACCTCTTGTATAATTATAATTTCTCGCTTACTTTTTTTTATACATCTTTTTTTTTATCTCACCTCATCTTTCTTTTTATCTCTTATTTTTCTTTTATCTTTTTCCTCTCTCTTTTATTTTTATTTTTCTCTTCCATTTATCTCTCCTCTCTTTCTTTCTTCATCTCACTCTCCTTGCTTATCCATCATTATTTTGTTATATTATTATTCATAACTCTTCAATTTTTTTTCTTTCTTTTATTTCTCCCATTCTCTCTATTTCATCTCTCCCTTTCACGCGGTCAAGATCGGAGGCTTCTTTGTCTCTTTGTTCGGGCACAGCTCTCAATTATCATAATTAATGCCCCGGAAAAATTATTTTTTGAAACTTTTTCTTTGTTTTTTGTCATACCACATGCAGCTACCCAGCAGTGCCGTGCCACATCAAACACTTGTAAGCTAATGCCTCGGGTTATCTTTTTGTTTTGGAAAATAGTCATTTGAGTGATGGTCAACATAGACAATAGTAGCAAAAATCCTTCTGACCACATAATGGTGTTTTCAAAAATATCTAGAAGAAGATAAATTAGATTCATGAAAGATAAGTACGTACAATAAATATGATGTAATGAATAAAATGATTATAATAAAAAATTAATTTATTATTTAAATAAATTAATACTATTCTAAAATTTAATAAATTTTTATGTTGATTAAAAACAAAAAATAAACTTATTAAATTTAATTCATAAAATTAACATTACTTTTATAAAAAAATTGTAAAATTACTAAAAAGTTATATAGTAAAAAATTATTGTGTCAACTTATATATTAATAAAAGTAATAAAATATTTTTTTAATATCAAGTTGTATGATTATAAATATTATGTACATTAAATATGACAACCTATCTATCGAGCAAAAATTTAAAAAGATATAGATAATTACCTATACATAATTTTTAATATATAGTAAAAACTAAAAAAGACCACTCTCTTATAAGTCTTATCTTATTTTATATAATATCATTAAATTGATTGCATTCTTAAAACGGGAAGATAAAAGAAATTTAATTATTATTTTTAATAGTGATCTTATGAAACATGGATATAAGTTTTTAAAAATTTTTATCATTGTTGTCAATTCGAATAACTACAATTTAAGAATTACTCTCAATAATAAGTCAAACTCCTTAGCGATATTTTTCAGACTCCGTCCTCCCCCGTACACATGGCGGCAAAAGACAGGCGGATCCCGAGAAAAAGTTAATTATATCTACATGAGTCGCTCTTCAATCTAAGACCACCAGCATTCAACAACAAGAGAGCTTGAAGCAATGGACATCTCTCTATCATTCCCAGCTCTTGCAGCCGCCACCTCGTTCGGCTTCTTCGTTTTCCTTTACTTCCTCTTGCCGATATCAAGAATCATGCAATCCAATTCTAGCAAGAAGACCGCACCAGAAGCCGGAGGCACGTGGCCTGTAATTGGCCACCTCCATCTCCTAGGAGGACCGAAACCGCCTCACCATGTGCTTTGCGACATGGCTGACAGATACGGGCCCATCTTCACCATCAAGATGGGCGTGCATCGAGCTCTGGTAGTAAGCAACTGGGAGTTGGCAAAGGAATGCCTGACCACAAACGACAAAGCCTTTGCCAATCGTCCAAAAACTCTTGCCACGGAGCTTTTGTCCTATGATCGTGCCATGTTCGGGTTGACCACTTACGGGCCTTATTGGCGTCAGGTGCGCAAGATCGCCACGCTCAAACTTCTGTCGAACCATCAGCTGGACATTTTTAAAACTGTACGCGAATCTGAGGTTAGAACGTCGTTAAAGGAGTTATATTCATTATGGAAGAGGAACAAAAATAGTTCAAACCAGCAGGTGCCCGTAGAGATGAAGAGGTGGTTTGGGGACATAACCATAAACGTGATCTTAAGGATAATTGTTGGGAAGTCTATGGGATATATGACAACAGACGAGGGAGAAGGGAGGACTGGACGATGGAAACAAGCATTGAGAGACTTTTCCGAGATGACAGGGAGATTTGTGGTGGCTGATGGGCTACCGTTTTTGAGATTCTTGGATATTGGCGGACATGAGAAGGCCATGAAAAAGACTGCTAAGGAATTGGACTCCATTGTTGAGGAATGGTTGAAAGAGCACAAACATAAGAAGGCTTCTGCCTCTACGAAGGAAGAGGACTTTATGGATTTGATGTTCAATACTCTAGGCGATGCAGAGCTGGTTTCAGGTCGAGATTCGGACACAGTCAACAAAGCTACTTGCCTGGTAATTTCGATGCACCGTCTTCGTCTATTTGGTTCTTTATTTTGTCGTCAAAGTTCCTCCATTAAATGGTCGTTGCAAAGATTTGGACTGAAAAAAGATTACGGTGGTCGAAAATAAAAAAAAATAAAAAAAAAACAAATTTTTTCAATAAACTGATCAGTCTACAGGAGTGGGTATAATAACAGCGTGTCCGACTATCCGATGTTCTCGTAGTTGTGATATTGAGGGAGGTGATATGGCAACAGTTGTATATCTATTTTTGTAAAAAATTTATTTTTATGATTTGAACTCAGGATTATTATTAAGTTAAAATAAAATGTTTTTTATTACTAAAATAAAAAATATAAAAAATATATTTAAATAAATGATCAATTTATTAAATTTATATCAATGAAAATTACAATTAACTTATCATTTTTTTTTCTTGGTCAAGCTTTGCGTTTTACACAAAGTACTACTTCATATTCATGTTATTATCTATGGATGCTTTGAAGTCTTCGCTGCTGCTGTCTTGTTCCATGGATATATTGTTGGAATGGCTGCATTGGATAGGGATGCTTTTGACCGTTTGTACATTTTATTTTGTGGAGTAGTTGTTCGGTCTGCATAGAACTTCTGGGGTTTGTAATTTTGTGCTCGCAGTTCCTTGTTAATGAATGTGACATTTATAAAAAATAATTTTATAAACTGATTTGCCGATTAATTATATGGAGTTTAGAGGACATTTTATGTCATTTCGGCAAAATATCACAAGGTCAATTTCTGTGTTTGGAAGGATGAAGTCTATCATCCTCCATGTTATTTCTACTTTTTAACAAATGTAAAAACCTACTTTGCCATACATATATAATATCATATGCAATATATTGTCAGCACTAACTAAAAGCATATTGTCATATTTTTTAATTATTTATTTAATTCATTTTTTAATATTCCTTTAAAGGTCACACTATAAAATTTTTTCAAAGAAATTAATGTGAAATATTATTATTATTTATATTGTAATTTTCTCATAATTGTTAAATAAAATTGTTATCTAGATAAATAATCTTTTGTGTTTAATGATATAATTGATTACTACTATAGCCATGATAAAAATTTTAAATTTTTAAAATCAACTAAATTAACTATTCAAAAAAGAGATAAAAACCTCCTTTTTTTCTTTTTTTTTGTTTTTGACATAATTTGATGACTTGTTGAAATAAATCTAAAGAAAGGAAAATGTAGCATGATGATAATTTTATTTTATTATAATTTAAATAGCATAGTTTGAATTACAAAATTAATCTTTTTATTTAAAATATTAAATAAATTTATATAAATCTTATGACCATTAATTGAATAAATGCCTAATAAACCCAATTTATCTAGGCAATATAAAGAGAAAGAATCTTTGCGTCAGACTATTACTACAAAGGCTTTCTTGTTGATGAACTTCAGGCTCTTATCTTAGCTGCCTCAGATACAACATCGGTCACTCTAACATGGGCGCTATCTTTGCTACTCAATCACCCCGATGCACTGAACAAGGTCCAAACTGAATTAGACACCCATGTTGGCAGAGACCGACAAGTAAAAGAATCTGACATAAAGAATTTGGAATATCTCCAAGCCATTATCAAGGAAACATTACGCCTATACCCTGCTGCACCTCTTTCATTGCCACATGAGTCCATGGAAGACTGCAACGTAGGCAACTACTATGTTCCAGCAAGTACAAGACTTTTCATTAATATCCAAAAGATCCATCGAGACCCACATGTATGGTCTAATCCAGGAGAGTTTCAACCAGAAAGGTTTTTGACAACCCACAAAGATTTAGATTTTCGAGGTCATAATTTTGAGTTTATACCATTTGGTAGTGGTAGGAGAATGTGCCCTGGAGTCTCTTTTGCTCTTCAAGTTTTGCAACTCACTCTTGCTAACTTCCTACAAGGTTTTCATTTTGCAACCCCATCGGGTGGACTAGTGGATATGAGTGAGAGCATTGGATTAACTAACCTTAAAAAGATGCCGCTAGAGGTTCTTCTCAATCCACGCCTTCCATATCACCTATATGTCTAGTTAATAAGGTTATAAATGAATGCCAAGTGATGGAGAATGCTATGTGCATATGTTTGCTCACTTTGAGGCTTGATTCATGTGTATAATTGTAAAACTTCTCTATTTTCTCTCCTTAGTAATGCCTTTAATTTGATTCTTGTACTTTGTGTGTTTCTTTCATTTAATCCATTGATTAAGAAATCTTTTTGCACTACAATGCCAAGTTGACAATAAGGGAGACAAATCATTATTTTCACTATGATCACAAAAAGAAAAACTGATAATATAACCAACAAAGGGCATTAGTCCATATATTGTAAGGGTTCAAGTGACTTTTATTTATTTATTTATTTTTAATCAAGGGAAAGTGTAATAAGAACAATAATTACCAATTGAAACATTCATTGGTAGAATCAACCACCAAAAAGGGACTTAATCACTGCAAAGAAGGGTGTTAAATGTGCACCAACCCTGTAGAACATCTCAATTTTGTCAAACACTCATTTTAAGTATAAAAGTATATGTTGTATAATTAAAAAATAACTAAAAAAGTAATATATAAATAATAAAATCTCATATATTTAATGTTTTATTTTAAATATCTCTCGGATTTTAAATTTTTCTACTCCCTTAAGAATATGCATATGTGTTCTATTTGGTTATTTATCCTTGTTTTAGTGTGAATTTTGATTACAACATAAAATTTCCTTTTAACTCATTCTAAAGTTTTTTTTTATTATTTTTTCTAGTGATTAATATATAAATAAATTCTTAACTTTGTGTATTTTCATAAATATTGTTTAATTTCTATAACATATTCATTTAGTGAATGTAAAATATTTTGGTAACAAATCTAATCTATGATTACCTCCATCAATGAAAATAAATAAATCATTTGATGTAATATTATTACACATGAAATTAATTGTCACCAAAAAATAAAAAAGAAATAAGTGTTTAAGAAGCTCCACCTCAGACTCCACCGTTATTAGGCCAAATTGGACTTTTACAAAGTTATAAAAGTTAAAAATTTAGTTAACTTTTACAAATCAGACTCCTTCACCTTAGACTCAAACCAAATTAAAATTTAGTTAACTAAAAGTTAAAAATAATATTATATCTAATACAATTCATTTAATAATTCAAAATCCTTACTAAACTAAAATTTCAACTCCAAGTGAAGTGCTTAATAGGCTCCACTCTGTTCTAAAATGTCACTCAGCCTTTTGAGTGTTCCTTGATTACAGAAACTCTCCTAATCAAATTCAAGGTTCGACCAACAAGACACACAAGTAGCCAATCCTTAAGCTATCAACAATTACAATTACACGAAATCACAATAAACAAACCCCGTCGTATAACATAAATACAGACGCAATTTCAACTTAAAATTAAAAAATAATAATAATAATCATAAAGGAAAAAAAATTAACGATATAAATTATGAAGTAAAAAAAAAAACAGAGAAGGAATTAAACGAGAAGAAGAAATTGCCATGTTAATTACATCTGTCTCGCCTCCGCTTCGTGGAGAGACTCAAGAGAGGAGAGATTGGGTGGGAAGCAACAGGAACTTGGCGAAGCCAGCAGGAGCCTTAAAGAAAGAATATGTGCCACGAAGATTTTAACTAATTTTTTGTTTTTTAAAAAAAAAAGGTTTTATTTATATGTTTTTTAATAAAAAATTATTTATCGGTTCTACATATGACAAAAATAAAATAAAATAAAAAAAATGCGAATCGGTGATAACTAGGGGGATATAGACTCTCGAAGAGAGAGAGAGATGGGCGGTGATAACTAGGGGAACATGCTGTCGAATTAAGGACTGCCTACCAAAAAGCCACCCCCGATTGGTCTAAAATAAGCAAGTGGAGGAAGTGGGGCCCGCGGGGGGGCCTGGCGCGTGGAAATGGATGTGCGTCATTTCTGCTGACTGGTGGACATGTGTCTCAGATTATGATTGAACATCCCCTCCCAATCAGAAAGAAAGCGGCTTCTTGGTGCTGATTATTATTGGGTTTCCAGAACGGGCCATGCTTCCTTAGACGCGGTGAAATAATCTTTCCAAAAGTGTTAGATTGGGCTGTAAAGATGACCACAAAGTACGTGATACTGATATTGTCACTTCTCCGTATGATTATGGCAAAAGCCACAAAATACGTCTATTGCAAGTAAAATTATAGTGTTCCTGATCACTTAACCATTAATTAAAGTACTCTTCTATCTCACTAGTCTTTACACTCTTAATGTTTGCTTGAATGCTCCCACTAGCCTACTCCCTCGTGATCTTATTGCCTAATTCCTTGTAATTACTCAAAATTGAAATCCTAGTCTCGCCTCAACCTCAACAATTGTCACTTCTTACTTCGAAAAACACCTTAACAATTTCTCTCTCACTTTTTCTATCTCAATCCTATTTACTTCAATACCTAATACCTAATTTTCTAATTTCCTTTTACTCTTTGTGATTTTAGGTTGCATATAAGGGAAGATGCACATGTAGATTCACAGGACAAATGCCACACTAAATAAATATACGTAAATTGCATGAAGTTAAACACTTTGCTCCGCTCAAAATCAAGTAATGTTGAATTGGTTGGCCAAAAATTCTTTAACTAATACAATTTGATATCTTCTTTGTCAAAAAGAGTGAGATTTCTAAGTTGGATAGTGAGATCGATAGGGTACCAATTAGATTTATTTTGATTATGGTGATCTAAATCAATGTAAAAGTCTCTTGTCCATTTCATATGTGAGGACTCGAGTCATTATATACAAAATTTTAAAGTTGCCATTAATTTTTATAATTTTAATAAATATATATATATTTTTATTTAATTTATTATATTTAAAACAAATATAAGTATGACTATAAGTAACTAATCATAATTGAATATAATTTTAGTTATACATAATTTATATGAATTTATTTCATCTTTTGATTTAAAAGGAGAAACGTAAGTTTTGATACTCATAAAAGTTACTTTATTAGGAGACCGTAGTTAAAAGTTAAAATTCTAAAATTAACTCATTGCAAAAATAAAATGATAACTACATACATCAACTTTTCTCCATATCTCACCAATGTGGGAGTGGGGTTTATTAAGACAGATATTTTGATATGAAAGAAATGAAATAGTTATATATATGTTTAAAACATCATAAATTTTTTATATTTATAATTACTAACATATGTGTAAATTTTTCTTATTTATTTTAGGTTTACAAACTTGTATCATAAAAATATTTATGTAAAAAGATAATATTAATGATTCTTTTTGTTATTTTATTTTTATAATATTTTTAAAATTAGTATTTTATTAATGATAAGTAACCTTATGCCCTAGTTTCATAATTTTTACTTTTCAATTTTTGAGGTTTTATTGGGTTTAACTATGAAATTCTCAAATCAAATCAAATTTCTTCAAATTTAACACTAATTTAGTGGTCAAGTCAGGTTCTTTTAAGTGTTTTAACCGTAGAAGAGGATTAGATTGACGACAATTCTAATAATTACATGTTAGAGGATGATTGAACGGAGAATTACAGGAGAAAAGGTTATCATATTGTTCAGGTTGTGGACAAATTAAAAAATGGACGTTACGTGGTGCAGAGCAAGTTTAGTTGGGGTCATTTCTTTGTGATTTAGTAATCGGTATTTTGTATCTTCTATCTGATATCCAACAATTATAGCACCACATGGGCTTTGATGTGGATCAAATTGCAGGCTCTTATCATGGCAGCCTCGGATCCGATATCAGTCATTCTAACATGGGCTCTACCCTTGTTGCTCGATCACCTTGATGCATTGAACAAGGCCCAAATTGAGTTGGACACCCATGTTGGAAGAGACAGGCAAGTAGAAGAATCCGACGCAAAGAACTCGGAATACCTCCAAGCCATCATCAAGGAAACATTGCGCACCCCTTTCAGTGGCGCACGAGTCCATGGAAGACTGCACCGTAGGTGACTACTATATTCCAGCAAGCAAAAGACTTTTCGTTAATGTCCAAAAGATTCATCGGGATCCACGTGTATGGTCGAATCTTGACGAGTTTCAAGCGGAATGGTTTTTGGCGGCCTACAAGGATTTGGATTTCCAGGGTCAAAACTTCTACTTTATAGCATTTGGCAGTGGTAGGAGAACGTTCCCTGGAATATCTTTTGCTCTTCAAGTTTTGCAACTAACTCTCCCCAATTTCCTACAAGGTTTTCATTTTGCAAACCCATTGGGTGAACCAGTGGATATGAGCAAGAGCGTTGGATTACTTAACCTCAAAAAGATTCCACTCGAGGTTCTTCTCAATCCACGCCTTCCATCTCACCTATATGCCCAATCAATTTCGAAGGGGTTCTAGTTATTTATGCCACCAAATAAACACTAAGTCACGGAGACTGATCTGTCTATATGTTATGTTTGCCCGATTTGCGTGCATAATTGTTGGAACTTTTCTCTTTTCTTCCGCTTGAACCTCAAACTTTGTAGCGCCCAAGGTAAATATTTATCTCCTGTAGTTTTTTGTGGTTACAAGTAGGTGCCACTTTGATTTCAAAAGATGCGTTGAATTTCAGTCATAAACAAAAATTTCTTCAACTGATTCAAGAGGTTTTCCTACAAGTAAAGAAGATATTAAAAGTAACAGTAGAAAAACTTGTATGATGAATACATGTTGATATAGTTTAATCTAGTGAAGAATTTATTAAGGCATGTAAAAAAAATAAGTATATGGGTCTTTTCATGGACTATGTGCTCCACCCACCTCCCACTGTGTTATTTAAATTAGGTACAATTATTTTATTTCATTTTTATCTTCACTAATAACATATTATCAAATACACCTGTAATTTGATTGAGGTTAACTCATCCTGTATAATTTTAAAATTTTTTGGATATATTTATTTTTTTAACTATCCCTAGTTAATTAATTTAACTAAAAATATTAAAAGTAGACTGAGTTCTAATTACATCAAATTCAAATTCATTACATCTTACATTACATCTATTACATTAAATTATTTGAGGAAGATAGCGCTTCTTACATTACATCTTTTAAAGCTAACTCATCTATGCAATAATTTTTGTCCATTGATTCCATGCGTGCGTACCACTTTAATTTCTTTCATTAGCAAAACTTATGCCAAAAGGACGCATCACACATACACATTTTTTGACTAATGGTTCGTGCAAGAAAGAACGTGCTCTACATTGGAGCTTGATTGCCATGTATACCAAATTTAAATATCTTAAGGTTTAGTTTAACATTATTATAATTATTTATAAAATTAAATATCTCAAATTTAAATTTTAGTCGATGTGAATTAAGTTATAAAAAAAAAGACTTAGTACACCAATAATTAAGATTTCAGCATTCCTATTTCAAGTCTCACAAATTGATTACAATACAAATAATATTTGGATCACGAGAAATTTATAAAACCATGAATGTCATGGTCATATGCAATTAGCACAACTCTTTTTTTTTTTTTGTTTCGTGTCACTAGATTAGGTGCATAGAAAGTTAATCATCTTAGCTAATTTTTTTTATATATTAAATTGCAAAATAAAATTACTAGAAAAAAAAGTACATGTGCAATTAATGAAGGAATAGGATCACTGCCTCCTTTGGAGGGGCCCAATTAAATAGTTGGGGCGGGGGGTGGGGAATTAACATGGAAGGAGGGATTGTTTTAAGGACAATGGAATGAAAAATAATTCAATTGCGGAATAGAAATAATAAAACAACACAGCCCATGGCCACCCATAATGATTAAAGACGGAGCCTCGAACGCACGCGGAGGTGTATATATATATATATGTAAAAACTCAAATGCAAAAGGCCGGCCAAATTTCTCTGTCAAATCCTCTACTTAGTTATACGTGACGAAATCCATGTAAGAAGGGATCTGCTTACATTGCAAGAAGTTGACAAGTAGCATCAAAGTTAATTTGTCTATTATCAAGCACTCTAAATTCAGGAGTAGGGAGGGAGGTTTCGGTTGACGAGGACATTAAAGCAATGCTAACACTATTTTACTATTTAGAATTAATTTTATTATTTAAAATATTAATTTACTTTCTATAATATTATTTTACTATTTAGATTCTTATAATTTTTTATTTAATTAGATATTATTTTAATTAGTATTAAAGTATTTTTTTTATTTAAGTTAAAGTATTTTTATAGTTAACTAATTAATTTTACTTATAAATATGTGTAAGTTTAAGAAAATAAAGTATTAAGAAAATTATATCTTTATCTTACTTTTATCTTTTTCTTTGAAAAATATTATTCTCTTAGACTTAATAGAAAGAGAGAGAGGGAAGAGATAAATGAAAAAGAAAAATAAAGATGAAAGAAAAAGAAAAGATGAGAGATAAAGAAGCATAAAAGAAAGTAAGGAGTGATAAAAGAAAACGAGAAGAAAGATGGATAAAAGAAATGAGAGCAAGTAATTGCCATTACGTGAGAGATCATTATAATTATAATTTTTACACAAATTACAAGACATAATGTAAGATAATGGAGTTGATTATGTTATATTGCCAAGTTATTCTATACTATCAAGTGCTATCAAGACACAATGTAAGATAATGGTTTAATTTATCATATATTAATAATCATTAATGTTCTAACTTATATCACCCAATTTACATGCCAAACACACCTTTGTTATATAAGGCGATTCCATAATCTAAGCTACATAAAATATCCTATAAGATTTCAAAAATATAAAAAAGATATAAGAAATGAACACAACGTTAACATGGATTAACAAATATATAATTATAACTATTAGTTATGGTTAACACATCATTTGTACCTAATAATCAATTGTTATGGTTAAATGATATGAATTTGTGTCCAATATTACATTAATTTTACTTATTTGGAATGGAATTCGATAAGATTATATATACATACACAACAAAGGTGTAATTAATCAACAACAATACAGACATAAGGAAAAATGGGGAAATGTGAAAATTTAGTCATAAACCTTTGTAATTTTATACAATTGGATCTCTAACTTCTTGGCATTTTCATTTGAGTTGTAAATTTTTTAAATTTGTTTCAAATTGGTTTCCATTTTTTGGACAAAAAACAATCAAGATACCATATTAATTGAAATTATGTCCACAACAAATTTGATGTAACTCAATGCTTATTTATTGTTGTTTAAGGTGAACAATAGCCTATCTATATCTATTAGTGTCACCCTTAATTAGGACCTTCACTACTTAATAAAAAAGCTGTAAGCAATAGATATCTTTTTGTCTTTCCTAACTACTGTTATAGCAACCTTATTAGGCTTTATTAGTCTTCTTTACTTTTTTTGGTTAACATCAAGAAGTATCTAATTAAATTCTCCCAAAAATGTAGCACTAGAAGTTGAAGGTATGTGACTTGTAATTGGTCACTTATATCTCTAAAGAGGGTCATAATTGCCTCATAATGTTCTTAGCAATATGGTTGACAAATACAAACCCATCTTCACTATTAAAGCAAGCTTGCATTAAGCTTTAGTTGTTAGCAACTAAGAGTTCATAAAGGAGTGCTTGACCACCAATGACAAAGCCTTTACCAATCATCTAAAAATTTTTGCCTAAGAGCTTTTGACTTATGATTATGCCATGCATGGGTTGACCACTTAAGACCTTATTGGTGTTAGGTGTGCAAGAGGACTAGATGATGGAAACAAGCATTAAAGGACACTCTCAAGATGATAGGAAAATTTATGGTGACTAATGGGCCATTGTTTTGAGATTCTTGGATATGGGTGACCATTAGAAGGCTGCAAAAAAGACCATTAAGGAAAATGACTCCATCATTGATGAATGTTTAAAAGAGCATAAATAGAAGATGGTTTCTAGTGTTATGAAGTAATAGGAGGACTTTATGAAGTTGATGTTCAATATTCTAGACAATGCCAAGGTGGTTATATGTCAAAATCCAAACATAGTCAACAAAGCTACTTGCCTGATAATTACAATCCATAATTTTCTTCTTTTTGTTTCTTTTTTTGGTCATATAAAATCGCCCCATTGAATGGCCATTGCAAAGGTTTAGACTCAACAAAATGGAATAACTATATTTTTAGTCCTAAAATTTTCATTTTTTTGATATAATCTTAAACATTTTCCCAATTTCAATTTAATTTTTAATGTTACAATTAAATGTCAATTGAGTCTAATAAATGCTTTGATTGTGGTTTGACTGTTAAATAAATGCTTTGACCAAATTAGAAAAAGTGAAAAATATGAAAATATAAAATTAAATTATATTTCATCTTTTTTTCCCTCTAAATAAAGCCAAACATCAAACTATTTATTGAAACCCTTTTTGATCCCTAATTTGATTATTATTAATCTGTCCCTCATTTCTTTTACACTAGACCTGATTAGTATATTTTGTTTAAACCTAAAGTCACAGTATATTACAAATAAAAAGCATTGTTACTCTGTAAAGAAGTAGCCACCTTAAAGGTGCATTTGTTTTGATGAAAGGTCAAACATTTCTTACTTCTCCCTCTCCCTCCTCTCCTCATTCTATCATGTATGCCTTTTGCTCGATGTCACAAAATTTTTTTTTTTATCCTTAAGGTTTGATTTTCAACAAAATCTTATCAAATTAGAGGCCAATTTGATTGACTAGGGATACATTTGGGAGGAACTTAATGAGATTCAAAGTCTTTAGTTGTGGTTATGAAGCAAATACACACATGTTGAAACAGTAAAATATGATTTTAATTATTTTTTTCACTCTTTGTATGGTGTAATTTCATATTTTAATACTTTTATCTTTTTCTCTTAAATTTACTCAAAGCATTTATTTGATGTTTAAACATGTTCTATTATTAATTAAACTCAATTGGCATGTAACTATAATATTTAAGACTAAATTGAAATCATGAATGCGTTTAAAACTACATTGAAAAAAATAAAGGTTTAGGGGTAAAAATATAGTTACCTTATTCTTTTGTAGTCCAAACCTTTGTAAAGACTATTCAATGGGATTTTGAAACTAAATGAAAGGTATTGTAAATTTGTGTTTTTCTTGTTATATACAAGCATAAAATCTACATACATTTTGTATGGTTACTTTTGCTCTTATAAAGTGGCAAGGCACACAAAAAAAAAATAATTAAAATGGTCAAATCTAATCAATTATTGCATATAGATTTATTTGATCCATTTAAAGTATATATATATTATGTGGTAAGCATTATGCATTTTTCATTTTAGATGATTTCATTAGGTTTATATGGATTTTATTTCTTGCTCATAAAAAAGAAGCTTTGAAAGCCTTTAAAAGGCTTTTCAACAATTATGAAATAAAAAGAATTACCTTATCAATTCAATTATAAGTAACCATAGAGTTGAATTTAAGAATGAGAGTGTCAAAAAATTTTGTGATGCCTATGGAATTTTTCTCCAATTTTTAACACTTAGAACACCTTAATAAAATGGGTTAATTGAATACAAAAATAAAATCTTGCAATAAATGACTTTAACTATGTCAAATGATTTTAACTTGCCTAAATATCTTTGGGCTAAAATTGTTTACATGTCATGTTATATCTCTAATCGGGTTCTCATACATCCTGACTCAAAACTACTTTGTATAACAAATGGATTGGGAGAAAGTAAAGAATTAATTATATCAAAGTTTTTGATTAAAAGAGTTTATTTTGAATACTAAAGATAATTGTGGAAATTTTGATTTAAAGATGAGTAAAGGTATTTTTATGATATTCTTTTACTAGCAAGACATATAGAATTATTTTTAAAAATGATTCTTAAACTTAAGAAATCATCTCATTTTAATTATTAGTAATTTTATTTTATATTTTTATAGCCAATTTATGTATCTTTTTGTCTTTCTTTTAACTCTATCTCTATCTTTAATTTCTCTATTACTTTCTCTAATTTTCTCTCTCTCTCTCTCTCTCTCTCTCTCTCTCTTTGTTATCTCTTTCTTTTACCTCTTTCTATCTCTCCTCAATCTCTTTCTCCCTTCTCTCTCCCTATCTCTCTCTCTCCCTCTCCCTTTCTTTTTCCCTTTTATATTTCTCTTTTTCATGTCTCTCTATTCCAACTTTAGTAAATAGAGATATAAAAAAGTGATAGAGAAAAAAGAAGAGAGATATTAAAGATAAATAAAGATGGAAAAGAGCAAGACAAAAAAGAAAGAAAAGATAAAGAGATGGTAAAAAGATAAAATGGAGAAAATGAGAGATAAAGAGATGGTAAAAAGATAAAATGGAGAAAATGAGAGATAAAGAGAAATACAAGAAAGAGACATAAGAAAGAAAGAGAGATGGAGGTGAGATAGAGATAAGCAAAAAAGAAATGGACTATGGTTATTAAACATTATGACGATGACAATATTAACTTATTGGTAGATATTACATTGAAAGTTGAACTCATAATCAACAAGTTCTACGTTCTTGTTGATTCTCTACTTGTTTTGTACTATATTGATTTAAGTAGAATGAACAATCAAGTAAAAGAAAAGTTTGGTTTGGCATCATAGTTGGTTAGTGTCATTTTTTATGCTATAGTTTACAAAAAAAACCTATTGGTTCCTACTAAAATACTAATTTATTCTTAATATTTATACATTTGATATTAAATATGTAATTTTTTGTTATCAATTTGAAGATGAGTTTCTTACAAGTTGACAAATTTAATGTAAGACATGTTAAAAAATTATTTTTTACTATCCTGTAAATTATGTTATAATTTTTATTTTATAATTTATTTACTTATTTTAAAATAGTTTAGTCTAATTAATATTTTTAGCTCAAATTGTTCTAAAATAGTAAGTTATCATGTATTTTTTATCAAACAAATATTTAATAGGTTAATTTAATTTTTTTACTTGGTCATTAAATATTTTCTTGTTTTGTTATAAATTTTTATTATAAATATGGTTTAAATTTTCTTTTATAACTAATGATTAATCAATCAAGTTAATTCAAATTACAAAAGATAAATGAAATTATTCTTTTTGGAGAGATAATTTATTTTCTTTAATTAATTTTAATTTTAAAAAATAATCAAATATTAACTTTTGTTTTATTATTTATGGTACTTTTGTTCAACGTTATATTGGTTAAAAATTTGATTCTCTTTTTTGTATTAAGAGGTCCACCGGATATAGTTCCAAAATTAAGCCCATTTGGATCGGCAAAGAGTGTGTTGCATGATTTGAAAAATGAAAGAGATTCCAAGGCCTCCTCCTATCACTCTTAAATGGTATGAACTCAAAATTTTGGGCCAAGTATATATTCGTGAGTGGTTAAAAACCGTTCTGGGATAAGTTCATCATAATATGACCACACGCTGGCTGCGATAAGTCTTCCAGTGGTTGACAAGAAGTCTTATGCTTGCTGCAATATGGTAACCTCCTCAAATGCATGCTTTTATGCACTAGTAGGACGCACAGAAAGGTTACATAATGATGGCAGATGTAGAGATGACTATTGTATATGTAAAATCTCTTATATTAAGGGAAGAGATGATTACCTTTAATCTCCCTTAAGTGAAGTTTAATGATTTTTTTTAGTTAATTTATTTTATATGTAAATATCTCATGTTATAGGATTTGACAATTTTTGTTGACAGAGGTAATAGTTAATTACATTTGTTATCAAATTATTTTATGTTTATTAAATTATTATTTTTTAAAAATTAGATAATATTTGTGAAAATACACAAAGATAAGAATTTATTTATATATTAAAAACATTAGAATGAGTTAAAAGAAATTTTTATTTTGTGACTAAAATTTAATATGTTTCATAAAATTAAATAACACTAAAATAAAGAGTAAATGACGTAATAAAGAGTATATGCATCCAAGAATAAAAGAAATACACAAAATAGAATAATCAAATTTGGGGCGCTTCAAAGGGAAGAAAATAGAGAAGTTTTATAATCATGCACGGTGCTCATGCCTCGTTGTGAACAAACTTGTGTGCATATCATCCTTCATGACTTGGCATTTATTTGTAGCCTTATTAACTAGAAACCCTCTGATGTTAGTTAGACATACAAATGAGATGACAACGTGGATTGAGAAGAAACTCCGATGGCGTCGTTTTGAGATTGGTTATACCAATACTCACTCATATCCGCTAGTTCACCCAACGGGGTTGCAAAATGAAAACCTTGTAGGAACTTAGCAAGAGTGAGCTGCAAAACTTGACACTCAAAAGAGACTCCAGGGCACATTCTCTTGCCACTACCATATGGTTTATACTCAAAATTCTGACCACGAAAATCCAAATCCTTGTGGGCTACCAGAAACCTTTCCAATTAAAACTCGTCGACCGCAAGGTCCGATGAATCTTCTAGATATTAACCAGAAGTCTTGTGCCTGCTGGAACATAGTAATCACCTAGGGTGCAATCTTCCACAGACTCTTGTGGCAGTGAAAGGGATGCAGTAGAATATAGGCACATTGTTTCCTTGATGATGGCATTGAGATATTCCAAATTCCCTATGTCCAATTCTTTTACTTGTCTGTCTCTGCCAACATAGGTGTCCAATTCAATTTGGACCTTGACTAATGCATCAGGGTGGTTGAGCAACAAATATAAAGGCCATGTTAGAGTGACTGATGTTGTATCTGAGCCTGCCAAGATAGGAGCTTGCAAGTTGATCAACAAGAAAACTGAGACAATATGTTGATTCGCATCCTTGCCTGTATAGATTGGGTCGATGAGATCCAAACCGATGGAAAAAGTACATTTATTCAATTAATGAACATTAAAATAAATAAATAAATCATATATAAGATTTATGTAATTTTATTTAATATTTTAAATAAAAAGATCAATTCTATAATTTAAATCACAATATTTAGGTTATAAAAAAATAAAATTACTATTATACCACATTTATCTTTCCTTAAATTTGTTTTAACAAGTCATCTAATAATGTTTTAAAAAAAAAGTAAGGTTAGATAGGAGAGAAAAAAAAAGATAAATAAAAAAAAAAGTAAAAAATTGTAGTTATACAACATATCATTACATATATGTATATTATAAATTACCATAGATTGTTGCATTCTTATTATTTAGTTTATGTAATGTTATCATATATAGGTCATCTTTAAAAAATTATCTTAAGGTTTAGTTTAACAGTAGTATAATTATTTACAAAATTAAATATCTTAAATTTAAATTTTAGTTGATGTGAATTAAGTTATAGAAAAAAAAAAAAAGACTTAAGTACACCAATAGTTAAGATTCTAGCATTCCTATTTTAAGTCCAACAAATGGTTTTACAATACAAATAATATTTGAATAGAACATGTTACGAGAGTTTTATAAAACCATAAATGTCATGGTCATGTGCAATTGGCACAACTCTTTTTTTTTTTTTTTTCCGTCACTAGATTAGGTGCATAGAAAGTCAATCATCTTAGCTAATTTCTTTTTATATATTAAATTGCAAAATAAAATTGTTAGAAAAAGAAGGTGTATGCGCAATCAATGAATAAATAGGATATCATGAAGATGATGAGTATTAAGGAAGAAGTATATATGTGCACGCAACCATTTGTTTTGATTAATCAATAATTGTACATAACTAAGAAATGAGAAGTAGCGGAAGACCTAAAATTTCTGATTGGGTAATATTTCAATTGTGTGTCTTAGCAAGTTTATGATTCACACGTTTTCACCAAGTCCCTTGTTTTGATATATGTATTGTCAAATTGTCCCGATAATTTTTTATTGTCTCTAATCCAATGCACAAGACATTAGGAGCAATTTGATCTCTAAAGTCACCCACTGGACGGTGGCGGTCAAGAACGGCACCTGGTCATTATTGATTTTCACGGCAATCGAGAAGGCAACAGGATCGGAGGCTTCTTTGTCTCAATTATCATAACTAATGCTTTTTTCAAACTTTTTCTTTGTTTTTTGTCATGCCACATGCAGCGACCCAGCAGTGCCGTGCCGCATCAAACAATTGTAATCTAATGCCTCGGGTTATCTTTTTGTTTTAGAAAATAGTCATTTGAGTGATGGTCAACATAGACAATAGTAGCAAAAATCCTTCTGACCACATGCTGGACGTAAATAAATTATAAATTTTTATGTTGATTAAAAATAAAAAATAAATTTATTAAATTTAATTCATAAAATTAACATTACTTTTATAAAAAACTTGTAAAATTACTAAAAGGTTATATAGTAAAAAAATTGTTGTGTCTAACTTGTATATTAATAAAAATAATAAAATATTGTTTTAATATCAAGTTGTATGATTATAAATATTATGTACATTAAATATGGCAACCTATCTATTGAGCAAAAATTTAAAAAGATATAGATAATTATCTATACATAATTTTTAATATATAGGAAAGATTAAAAAAGACCACTCCCTTATAAGTCTTATCTTATTTTATATGATATCATTAAATTGATTGCATTCTTGAAACCGGAAGATCAAAGAAATTTAATTATTATTTTTAATAGTGATCTTATGGGACATTGATATAATTTTGTAAAAATTTTTATCATTGTTATCAATTCAAGTAACTACAATTTAAGAATTACTCTCAATAATAGGTCAAACTCCTTAGCCATATTTTTCAGACTCCGTCCTCCCCCGTACACATGGCGGCAAAAGACAGGCGGATCTTGAGCAAAAGTTAATTATATCTACATGAGTCGCTCTTCAATCTAAGACCACTAGCATTCAACAACAATAGAGCTTGAAGCAATGGACATCTCTCTATCATTCCCAGCTCTTGCAGCCGCCACCTCGTTCGGCTTCTTCGTTTTTCTTTACTTCCTCTTGCCGATATCAAGAATCATGCAATCCAATTCTAGCAAGAAGACCGCACCAGAAGCCGGAGGCACGTGGCCTGTAATTGGCCACCTCCATCTCCTAGGAGGACCGAAACCGCCTCACCATGTGCTTTGCGACATGGCTGACAGATACGGGCCCATCTTCACTATCAAGATGGGCGTGCATCGAGCTCTGGTAGTAAGCAACTGGGAGTTGGCAAAGGAATGCCTGACCACAAACGACAAAGCCTTTGCCAATCGTCCAAAAACTCTTGCCACGGAGCTTTTGACCTATGATCGTGCCATGTTCGGGTTGACCACTTACGGGCCTTATTGGCGTCAGGTGCGCAAGATCTCCACGCTTAAACTTCTGTCGAACCATCAGCTGGACATTTTCAAAACTGTACGCGAATCTGAGGTTAGAACGTTGTTAAAGGAGTTATATTCATTATGGAAGAGGAACAAAAATAGTTCAAACAAGCTGGTGCCCGTAGAGATGAAGAGGTGGTTTGGGGACATAACCATAAACGTGATCTTAAGGATAATTGTTGGCAAGTCTGTGGGATATATGACAACAGACGAGGGAGAAGGGAGGACTGGACGATGGAAACAAGCATTGAGAGACTTTTTCGAGATGACAGGGAGATTTGTGGTGGCTGATGGGCTACCGTTTTTGAGATTCTTGGATATTGGCGGACATGAGAAGGCCATGAAAAAGACTGCTAAGGAATTGGACTCCATTGTTGAGGAATGGTTGAAAGAGCACAAACATAAGAAGGCTTCTGCCTCTACGAAGGAAGAGGACTTTATGGATTTGATGTTCAATACTCTAGGCGATGAAGAGCTGGTTTCAGGTCGAGATTCGGACACAGTCAACAAAGCTACTTGCCTGGTAATTTCGATGCACCGTCTTCGTCTATTTGTTTCTTTATTTTGTCGTCAAAGTTCCTCCATTAAATGGTCATTGCAAAGATTTGGACTGAAAAAAGATTACGGTGGTCGAAAATAAAAAAAATAATATATTTTTTTTTCAATAAACTGATCAGTCTACTGAAGTGGGTATAATAAAAGCGTGTCCGACTATCCGATGTTCTCGTAGTTGTGATATTGAGGGAGGTGATATGGCAACAGTTGTATATCTATTTTTGTAAAAAATTTATTTTTATGATTTGAACTCAGTATTATTATTAAGTTAAAATAAAATATTTTTTATTACTAAAATAAAAAATTAATAAAAATATTTAAAGAAATGATCAATTTATTAAATTTATATCAATGAAAATTACAATTAACTTATCATTTTTTGTTCTTGGTCAAGCTTTGCGTTTTACACAAAGTACTACTTCATATTCATGTTATTATCTATGGATGCTTTGAAGTCTTCGCTGCTGCTGTCTTGTTCCATGGATATATTGTTGGAATGGCCGCATTGCATAGGGATGCTTTTGACCGTTTGTACATTTTATTTTGTGGAGTAGTTGTTCGGTCTGCTTAGAACTTCTGGGGTTTGTAATTTTGTGCTCGCAGTTCCTTGTTAATGAATGTGACATTTATGAAAAAATAATTTTATAAACTGATTTGCCGATTAATTATATAGAGTTTAGAGGACATTTTATGTCATTTCGGCAAAATATCACAAGGTCAATTTCTGTGTTTGGAAGGATGAAGTCTATCATCCTACATGTTATTTCTACTTTTTAACAAATGTAAAAACCTACTTTGCCATACATAGCAATAAATTGTCAGCACTAACTAAAAGCATATTCTCATATTATTTATTTATTTAATTAATTTATTTTTTAATATTCCTTTAAAGGTCACACTATAAAATTTTTTCAAAGAAATTAACGTGAAATATTATTATTATTATTTATATTGTAATTTTTCTCATAATTGTTAAATAAAATTGTTATCTAGATTAATAATCTTTTGTTTTTGATTTTATATATATATATGAAATATAATTGATTACTACTATAGCCATGATAAAAATTTTAAATTTTTAAAATCAACTAAATTAATTGTTCAAAAAAGAGATAAAACTCTCTTTTTTTATTTTTCTTTTTTTTTTGACATAATTTGATGGCTTATTGAAATAGAGCTAAAGAAAGGAAAATGTAGCATGATGATAATTTTATTTTATTATAATCTAAATAGCATAGTTTGAATTACGAAATTAATCTTTTTATTTAAAATATTAAATAAATTTGTGTAAATCTTATGACTATTAATTGAATAAATGCTTAATAAACCCAATTTATCTAGGCAAATTTAAGAATCACCATATAAGGAGAAAAAATCTTTACGTCTAACTATTACTACAAAGACTTTCTTGTTGATGAACTTACAGGCTCTTATCTTGGCGGCTTCAGATACAACATCAGTCACTCTAACATGGACTCTATCTTTGCTACTCAATCACCCCGATGCACTGAACAAGGTCCAAACTGAATTAGACACCCATGTTGGCAAAGACAGACAAGTAGAAGAATCTGACATAAAGAATTTGGAATATCTCCAAGCCATTATTAAGGAAACATTGCGCCTATATCCTGCTGCACCCCTTTCAGTGCCACATGAGTCTATGGAAGACTGTAGCGTAAGCGACTACTATGTTCCAGCAGGCACAAGACTTCTCATTAATATCCACAAGATCCATCGAGACCCACGTGTATGGTCTAATCCTGGAAAGTTTCAACCAGAAAGGTTTTTGACAACTCACAAAGATTCAGATTTTCGGGGTCAGAATTTTGAATTTATACCATTTGGCAATGGTAGGAGAATGTGTCCTGGAGTCTCTTTTGCTCTTCAAGTTTTGCAGCTCACTCTTGCTAACTTCCTACAAGGTTTTCATTTTGCAACCCCATCGGGTGGACTAATTGATATGAGTGAAAGCATTGGATTAACCAACCTCAAAAAGACACCACTGGAGGTTCTTCTCAATCCACGCCTTCCATCTCACCTATATGTCTAGTTAATAAGGTTACAAATGAATGCCAAGTAATAGAGGATGATATGCCCATATGTTTACTCACTTTGAAGCTTAATCCATGTGTATAATTGTAAAACTTCTCTATTTTCTCTCCTTAGTAATGCCTTCAAATTAATTCTTGTACTTTATGTGTTTCTTTTATTTAATCCATTGATTAAGAAATCTCTTTGCCCTGCAATGCCAAGTTGACAATAAAGGAGACAAATCATTATTTTCACTATGATTACAAAAATAAAAAGTGATAGTATGACCAATAAAGTGCACTAGTCCATATATTGTGAGGATTCAAGTGACTTTTATTTATTTATTTATTTTTAATCAAGGAAAGTGTAATAAGAACAATAATTACTAACTGAAACATTCATCAGTAGAATTAGCCACCAAAAAGGGACTTAATCACTGCAAAGAAGCGTGTTAAATGTGCACCAACCCTGTAAAATGTCTCAATTTTGTCAAACACTCATTTTAAGTATAAACGTATAAGTTGTATAATTAAAAAAATAATATATAAATAACAATATCTCATATATTTAATGTTTTATTTTAAATCTCTCAAGTTTTAAATTTTTCTATTTTTATAAGAATATGCATATATGTTCTATTTGGTTATTTATCCTTGTTTCAATGTGAATTTTGATTAGAACACAAAATTTTCTTTTAACTCATTCTCAACTTTTTTTATTATTTTTTCTAGTGATTAATATATAAATAAATTCTTAACTTTGTATATTTTTATAAATATTGTTCAATTTTTATAATATAATTATTTAGTAAATGTAAAATAATTTGGTAACAAATCTAATCTACGATTACTTCCATTAATGAAAATTAATAAATCATTTGATGTAATATTATTACACATGAAATTAATTGTCACCAAAAAATAAAACAAAAATAAGTGTTTAGTAAGCTCCACCCTAGCCTCCACCACTATTATGCCAAATTAGACTTTTACAAAGTTTTAAACTCAAACCAAATTAAAATTTAGTTAACTAAAAGTTAAAAACAATATTGTATCTAATACAATTCATTTGACAACTCAAAATCCTTACTAGATTAAAATTCAACTCTAAATGAAGTGCTTAATAGGCTCCACTCTCTTCTAAATGTCACTCAGCCTTTTGAGTGCTCCTTGATTACAGAAACTCTCGTAATCAAATTCAAGGTTCGACCAACAAGGCATACAAGTAGCCAATCCTCAAGCTATCAACAATTACAATTACACCAAATCAAAATAAACAAACCCCATCGTAAAACATAAATACAGATGCAATTTCAACTTGAAATTAAAAAAAAAATAATAATCATAAAGGAAAAAAATTAACGATATAAATTATGAAGTAAAAAAAAAAACAGAGAGAAGGAATTAAACGAGAAGAAGAATTTGCCATGTTAATTACCTCTCGTCTCGCCTCCCTTCCGTGGAGAGAGTCAAGAGAGGAGAGATTGAGAAGCGACAGGAACATGGCGAAGCCAGCAGGAGCCTTAAAGAAAGAATATGTGCCATGAAGATTTTAACTATTTTTTTTTTAAAGGGTTTTATTTATTTGTTTTTAATAAAAAAATTATCTATCGGTTCACATATGACAAAAAATAAAAAATAAAAAAAAGGTGAATCGTCCCCAGAATACGGCCAAAAGTTTATGTAACAATAGGCTCTCGAAGAGAGAGAGAGAGAGAGATGTGCGGTGATTACTAGGGGAACATCCAACTCTGTCGAATTATGGGCTGCCTACCAACCAAGTGGAGGGAGTGGGGCCCCACGGGAGGACCGGGCGAGCGTGGAAATGGCTGTGCGTCATTTCTGCTGACTGGTGGGACATGTCTTTTATTATGATTGAACATCCCCCCTTCCAATCAGAAAGAAAGCGGCTTTTCGGTGCTGATTATTATTGGGTTTCCAGAACGGGCCATGCTTCCTTAGACGTCCCTCGAACAACGCGGTGAAAATAATCTTTCCAAAAGTGTTAGACTGGGGCTGTAATGATGACGACAAAATACGTGATATTGATATTCTCACTCCCCCAGATGATTCTGGCAAAAGCCCACAAATACGTTTATTGCAAGTAAAATTAGAGAACTGCTTATCACCTAACTAAAGTAAATTTAGAGAGTTACTTATCACCTAACTATTAATTGAAGTACTCTCTTTATTTTACTAGTCTTTACATTCTTAACATTTGCTTGAATGCTCCCATTAACTCTCTCATGATCTTATTGCCTAATTTCTTGGAATTGCTAAGCATTGAAATCCTCGAGTCTCGCCTCAACCTCAACAATTGTCACTTCTTACTTCAAGAAACACCTTAACACACTGTCTCTCTCTCTTCCTATCTCAATCCTATTTACTTCAATACCTAATACCTAATACCTAATACCTAATTTTCTATTTTCCTTATACTCTTTGTGATTTTGGGTTTCATAAAAAGGAAGATGCACATGTAGATTCATAGGACAAATGCCACACTAAAATAAATATACGTAAATTACATGAAGTTAAACACTTTGCCCCACTCAAAATAAAGTAATGTTGAATTGGTTGGTCAAGAATTCTTTAACTAATACAATTTGATACCTTCATTGTCAAAAAGAATAAGATTTCAAAGTTGGATGATGAGATAGATAAGGTACCAATTAGATCTTTTTTGATTGTGGTGATCTAAATCAGTGTAAAAGTTCCTTGTCTATTCCATATGTTACATACAAAATTTTAAAGTTGTCATTAATTTTTTTAATTTTTATAAATAAATAAATAAATATATTTAATTTATTATATTTAAAACAAATATTTGTATAACTATAAGTAACTCATTATGATTGAATATAATTTTAGTTATATACAATTTATATGAATTTGTTTCAACTTTTGATTTAAAAGGTGAAAGGTAAGTTTTGATGCTATATAAAAGTTACTTTATTAAGAGTTAGTGGTTACAAGTTAAAATTCTAAAAATGACCTCATTGCAAAAATAAAATGATAATTACATACATCAACTTTTCTCCATATTTCACAAAGGTAAGAGTGGGTTTCATTGAGACATATATTTTGATTTAAAAGAAATGAAATAATTATATATGTGTTTAAAATATCATAAATCTTCTACATTTATAAATACTAACATATGTGTAAATTTTTTTTATTTATTTTAGGTTTACAAACTTGTATTATAAAAATATTCATGTAAAAAGATAATATTAATGATTTTTTTTGTTATTTTATTTTTGTAATATTTTTAAAATTAGTATTTTATAATGATAAGTAACCTTATACCCATTAGCTATAATTTCTAAATCTCCCTTAGTTCCATAACTTTTACTTTTCAATTTTTTGGGGTTTTATTGATTTTAACTATGAAATCTTCAAATTAAATCAAATTTCTTCAAATTTAGCACTAATTTAGTGGTCAAGTTAGGTTCTTTTGAGCATTTTAACAGTAGAAGAGGATTAGATTGACGATAATTCTAATAATTACATGTTAGAGGACAATTGAATAGATAATTACAAGAGAAAAGGTTATCATATTGTTCACGTTGTGGACAAATTAAAAAATGGACATTATGTGGTGCAAAGCAAGTTTAGTTAGGATCATTTCTTTGTGATTTAGTAATTGGTATTTTGCATCTTCTATATGATGTCCAAAAATTATAGCTATATATGGGCTTTGTTGTGGATCAAATTGTTGGCTCTTATCATGGCGGCCTTGTATTTGACATCAGTCATTCTAAAATGGGTTCTACCCTTGTTGCTCAATCACCTTAATACATTAAATAAGACCCAAATTGAGTTGAACACCCATGTCAGCAAAGGCGGATAAGTAGAATTTGAAACAAAGAACTCAGAATACCTCTAAGCCATCATCAAGGAAACATTGCGCCTAGATCTTGCTTCACCCTTTTCAGTGGCACACGAGTCCATGGAAGATTGCACTACAAGTGACTACTTAATACAAACTTCAATTATATGTAAAATGGAACCTAACACCAATGTTAATATAGGATTATTCTAACACAAGTTAAAGGATTAAAGTTCTAACCCAATGATTATAAATAACCAAGAACCAGAACTATAGGATTCAGATGTCACTTTTAATAATGACAACATTGAAAAAGATAAGTCTATTGAACCAACACACTCAAGTATGAAAGTTTAGAATTAATTCTTAAATAACCAAAGAAAATAGCTTATACACTCATAAAAACTATTCTGTCTCCTTCAGCCATCATTTTTCCCTTTTTATATGTTAACCCCCAAAAACCCTAGCTGCTAAGATGGGTTTATTAATGAAATTTGTCCAACCCACTATATAATAATAAAAATTCATGAAAATAACCCATTTAGATGCTAAAATTCGTCCAACCCATTGCATAACAATATAACCCATGAAAATAACCTATTTAAATGCCTAAACACAAGCTCCAAACTCTAACTTTTTTTCCAAGGTCATGGTTTTCATATTCCTCCATAGATAACACATTTGTAAGCCTTAGTGAAGCCTCTATCATCCTTAATTTGTGCTTAGCAACTTCCTATAAGTAAATGTCACACATTAAGTTGTTGAATGCTTCTTTTATTTTCTTTGACCTTGCCCTTGTCATTGGTGATCCAAAGTTTTACAAAGCGTCAATTTTCTTGTTGATTTAAGCTGGTATAATATGGCTTCCATCATTCCCGCTTTTCTTAAAATGATTTTCCCTCAAATTAGTACTTACATCATTAAAGACAAAAGGAGAAATGTCAAAAACATTAAATATTGTACTCACATTATACTCACCTAGCAAATTAATTTTATATGCATTATCATTAACTCTTGCCACCATTTGAAAAGGACCATCCCCTTGGTTACAACTTTGATTTCCTTTGCATAAGAAATTTGTCCTTTCGCGAGTGTATCCAAACCTAATTACCAGGTTCAAAAGTGATATGCCTACAACCTTTGTTGGCTTGTGTTTCATACTATTTGGTTTTTCTCTTAATATTAAGCTTAGCTTTCTCATAAAGTTGCCTAACCACTTCAACCTGCTTTTTCTCATCTAAATTAACCTTGTCATGTATAGGTAATGGTACTAAATCCAAAGGAGATAATGGACTAAAACCATAAACAAGCTTGAAAAGAGAATAACCTGTAATACTATGAACAACACGATTATAGGCAAACTTTATAAAAGGCAAACATTCTTCCTAAGTTCTAGAGTTCTTACCAATAATAACATGTAACAACATACCAAGAGTTCAATTTACTACCTCAATTTGTTCAATTGTTTGTGGATGACAAGTTGTAGAAAACAATGACTTTGTTTCAAGTTTACCCTACAATGTCTTCCAAAAGTGGCTAAAAAATTTTGCATCATGGTATGACACAATATTCTTTGGCACTCCATGTAGGTAAACAATCTCTCTAAAAAATAAGTTTGCAATATGTGTGGCATCATCTATTTTGGTACAATCAATGAAATACGTCATCTTTGAAAACTTATCAACTATAATAAGAACATAATGTCGGCCCTTCTTAGACCTAGGTAATCCAAGAATAAAATTGATATAAATGTAGGCCTATGGTTCACATGGAATTTTTAAGGGTAGATATTAAACATGGGACAAAACCCTAAACTTAGCTTATCTAAAGGTAATACACTTGGCACAAGCTTTTTCAACATCCCTTTTCATATATGACCAAAAGAAATGCTCATTTAAAACACCAAAGTCTTTTAAATGCCAAAGTATCCTATTAAACCACCTCCATAAGCTTCTTTTAGAAGTAGTGCTCTTATAGACCCTTGAGGAATACAAAACTTATTCACTCTAAACAAATACCCCTCATATCTATAGAACTAACTAAAAAGTAGCTTTCTTATATGCAGTATATATGTTACCATAGTCAGTATCATTAGCATACAAATCAATAATGTACTCAAACCCTAACAACTCAACACTTAAAGTGCTAATCAATATGTACCTACGTCACAATACATCAGTAACAACATTTTCCTTACATGATTTATATTGAATTACATAAGGAAAAGTTTCAATAAATTCAACCCATTTTGTATGCTCCTATTCAACTTACCTTACCCCTTTAAGAGTTTTAAAGACTCATGATTAATATGAATTACAAATTCTTTAGGCCAAAGGTAATGCTGCCATATTTTTAAAGTCCTAATAAGTGCATACATTTCTTTATCGTAAGTTAGATAATTCAATGTTACTCCACTCAACTTCTCATTAAAGAATGCAATAGGTTGTTTCTCTTACATGAGAACTCCTTCAAATCCCAATACTTGATACGTCACATAATTTCAAAGATCTTAGAAAAATTAGGCAAAGTAAAAAGTGGTGCATTATACAATTTAGACTTAAGCAAATCAAAGATATCTTGTTATTCCTTACCCTACTTAAAACCCACACTTTTTTTAATCACCTCAATCAATGGTGCAACTATGGTACTAAAATCCTTAATAAACCTCCTATAAAAGCTAGCCAAACTATGGAAACTCTTTACATCGTTCATGTTTTTAAGTGTAGGTCATTCTTGAATAGTATTAATTTTCTTTTTATCAACCTCTATGCTATAAGCGGACACAACATAACCCAAGAAAATGACATAATTCTCGTAAAAATCACATTTCTTCAAATTGGCATACAATTTCTCTTTTCTTAACACATTAAGCATACAACACAAATGTTTAACATGCTCTTCTAAATTCTTACTGTATACTAATATGTCATCAAAATAATTTACAACAAATTTTTCTAAGAAAGGTCTTAAAACATGATTCATTAATTTTATAAAAGTATTAGGTGTATTTGATGAGAACCATAAAGATGATGGGTAGAAGGCTTCAATGGATGCAAGAGATCCATTACACATTCCAGAAGGCCCAATAACACGAGCTAGAGCTTCAATGGATGCAAAAGATCCATTGTACATTCTAGAAGGCCCAATACCACAAGCTAAAGCCAAAAAGATTAAATAAGCACTAAATGGGCTGATTGAAGACATTCAGGCCAACCAAGCTTTAAATAGTGCGAATTCAAGTTTGACAAAGAGTCCAGGCCTAATTAATATAATTATAATACTTAATAGGTCAGACTAAGTAATAGCATTCACTCCTAAATAAGAGTTTATTGTCTATGTTGGAATTTGTCCATATTTAGGAATTCCTCTAAAATAAGGATTTATCATAAGTAGGAATTTGTGCCTCTTTAGGATTGCTATCTTAGCCTATAAATAAGTACCCCTTATAAGCTCTGGAAAAGCAGACAACTTTGAGTGAAATAAAAAGTAAGGGATTTTCTCTTTTGGTTCTTTTAAGGACTAAAGAACTTATCAAGAGGTACTTTTTCTTGTGGCGTTCCAATCGACTTATCACTTCCAATTCCTTTCTTTTCTGGAGTGTGGTGTCCATATCCTTCTTAAATACCCTAGGTTCGTGTTCCTTCAAAGGTTGGGTCTAAGGTTTGTGATATTAAACTCTGGTTTAACTTTCCTGGTTGTTCTTTGATTCCTTGTGTGCGTTGGGTCCTTAAGCCACATCTTTTTGGGGTTTTCTGCATCAGTTGGTATCAGAGCCTAGTTCTAAATCAGGTTGAATCCATTCATTCTTCAATTTTCTACCTTGTGATTTATTTATTTCTGTTTAGTTTGTCTATCATGTGCATTACCATTCAAATGCACAAATTTGTTTGTTTGCAATCTTTCTCTCTTTGCTTGTTTGTTTAAGCTCATAAACGTACTAATTTCAATTCCAATTATTGTGTCTAAGTATTCTATTATTGTTTTGTGTTGAGAAAAAAAAAGAAAAAAAAAAGAAAAAAAGAAGAAGAAAAAGGAAGGAAGAAGGAAGAAAGAAAGAAAACATCAAATTCAAGTTATTGATAAGGTTAATAGTTTGGTCATATTGGTCATAATAATAATAAAGTTTTCTTGCTCAACTCCAATTCTACCGTCTATTTTCCTATTTTGTTACCCAAGTTTGTCCTCTAGGTTATATTACCCCCATCTTGATTTTTGTAAGTTTAGTTCATTAAATCCGTTTGTCTTAACATCCTTTTTCATTTTTGATTCCTTGTTGTCCATTTTGTTCAATTCTATGTCATTTATCTTATTTTGTTCAAAATCAATACCCTTAATTTACGTTGTTTAGTTCTTTATAGAGCTGAAAGGGAAAATCTAAGTGGTAAAAGGTAAGATTGAAAGTTCATATAAAGGAAAAGCCATAAAGAGTGTAAACACGAGGGAGGGTGACACCATCTTTTGAGTGACACATGTAAGGGAGCGTTCTGTGAGGTATCCTATTTGTTTTGTGCAGAAGTAATACTATGACGTCCAAAGACAAAGGTGCAACTCAGGAGGGAGATGGTGATGTTTCCTTCATGATCAAAGCTATGCAACAACAATTTGAGTGCATGAATACTAGATTTGATGATATGAGGGAAAGGATGGAGGAGCAAGCTAATACAATAGCAGAGTTACAAAAGAGACATAGGGAATATGAGGCTCCTAAAGCAAGAAGGCAGTTGAGACATGTCTATGACCATAAAGATAATGTAGAAGATAATGAATTTGACGATCAAACTACTATGGTTAAAACTATTAACAATAAAAGGGATCAAAGAGAATTTGGGAGGCAAGGCACCTATGACCATAATTTGGGCAGTATTAAAATGACAATTCCTTCATTCCAAGGTAAGAATGATCCTGATGCATACCTAAAATGGAAGAAGAAGGTTGAATTAGTTTTTAACTGCCACAACTATTCCCAGGAGAAAAAGGTAAAGCTTGTTGTAGTTGAATTTATTGATTATGCTATTATTTGGTGGGATCAACTTGTTTTGACTAGGAGAAGGAATCATGAGCAGCCTATTGATACATGGGAGGAGATGAAGGCTATCATGAGGAGGAGGTTTGTCCCTAATCACTATTACAAGAAGTTGTACCAAAGGCTATAAGGGCTCATTCAGGGCACCAAAAGTGTGGAGGATTACCATAAGGAGATGGAGATTACCATAATTAGGGCAAATGTAAAAGAAGATAGAGAGGCAACCATGGCTCGATTTCTGCAAAGGCTAAATAGGGACATAGCAAACGTGGTTGAAAGGCAATGGTGCACATGACAATGAAAGTTGAAAGGCAACTTAAACAAAAAGGCTCCACACGGTTTGGGCAGAATTCGGGTTCTACCTCATCTTTAAAGCCAAATTGGAGTAAAAGGGATGAGATGGCCAATTACAAGTCCAAAGCCGAGCTATCCAAGCACAAGAATGTGGGTTCTACCAAGGAGACAGGTAAATTTGAACCCTAACCGAGTAGAAATAGAGATGTTAAATGTTTTAAGTGTTTGGGTAGGGGTCACATTGCATTTCAATGTCCAAATAAGCGTGCAATGATCTTGAAAAGTAACAGTGATGTTGAAACTAAGTGAATCGGATAATGATTTTGTGCCATCATCAAAGGGTGAAAGTGATGGAGAGAAGTATTCGATTAATGGAGTAGCTCTCGTTACAAAGCGAGCATTGAATGTGCAAGTAAAGGAAGAAAATGAGGTGTAATGAGATAACATCTTTCAGACAAGGTGTCTCATCAAAGATAAGGTATGTAGTATGATTATTGATGGTGGGAGTTGCACTAATGTTGCTAGCACAACTATGGTTGAGAAGCTGGATTTACCTACTATGAAGCATCCTAGAGCATATAAGCTTTAGTGGTTGAATGAGAGTGGTGAAGTGAAGATAAATAAGCAAGTACTCATATCATTTTCTATTGGAAGGTACCATGATGAAGTTTTATGTGATGTTGTACCTATGCATGCGGGACATATTCTATTAGGAAGACCATGGCAATTTGACAGGCAAGTTATGCATGATGGCTTCAAGAATCGATATTCTTTTATAATGAATGAAAAACCCGTCACTCTTGTACCATTATCACCTTAACAACCTTATAAGGATCAATTAAGGATTGAAAATAAGAGTGAACAGAAAAGATAGATTGATAAAAAAGAAAAGAGAGGAGAAAACATGAGGACATAAGAGAAAGAGAAGAAAAGAGAAAGTCTCTATGCAAAAGAAAGTGATGTCAAAAGAGCATTCTATGCCAAACAGCCTATGATCGTACTTTTGTACAAGGAGGCTTATTTTAACATTAACAAGTTTAACCCATCTTTGCCTAGTGTTATTGTTACTCTGTTGTAGGAATTTGAAGATGTATTCTCTAACGATGTTCTAAGTGGATTACCACCTAATAGAGGAATTGAGCATTAAATTGATTTCATCTTGGGTGCATCCATCCCTAACCGGCCAGTATATAAGAGTAATCCTGAGGAGACAAAGGAACTTCAAAGGCAGGTTGAGGAGCTTATATCCAAAGGATATGTGAGGGAAAACATAAGTCCATGTGTTGTTCCTATCCTACTTGTACCCAAAAAAGATGGGACTTAGAGGATGTGTGTTGATTGTCAAGCAATCAACAAAATCACTGTAAAGTATCGTCACCCCATAACTAGATTAGATGACATGTTGGATGAATTGCATGGGTCATATGTCTTTTCTAAGATTGATTTGAAAAGTGGATATCATCAGATTAGGATGAAAGAGAGAGATGAGTAGAAAATAACTTTCAAAACTAAGTATAGTTTGTATGAGTGGCTTGTTATGCCATTTGGTCTCACTAATGCACCAAGTACTTTTATGTGACTAATGAATCATGTTTTACGTGCATTCATTGGTAAATTTGTACTTGTGTGTTTTGATGATATTTTGGTCTATAGTAAAACCCTAGAAGATCATCTTAATCATTTACGTTCTATTGTAATTGTTTTACATTTTAAGAAATTGTATGCTAACTTACATAAGTGTTCCTTTTGTACTAATCAGATCACATTTCTTGGCTATGTTGTTAGTGCTAAAGGTGTTGAGGTTGGCGAGGAAAAAGTTAAAGCAATTTGTGATTGGCCTACACCTAAGTCAACTAGTGACATGCGTAGCTTTCATGGTTTAGCTAGTTTCTATAGACACTTTGTTAAAGACTTTAGTACCATTGCTGCACCACTCACTGAGCTTATCAAAAAGAACATAAGTTTTAGGTGGGGTAGTGACCAAGACAAGGCCTTTAATTGCATTAAGGAAAAATTAAGTTATGCACCCTTACTTGCTTTACCTAACTTTGCAAAAGCTTTCGAGATTAAGTGTGATGCTTCAAGTATTGGCATTAGAGCTATTTTGATGCAGGAAAGGTGCCCAATTGCTTAATTTAGTGAAAAGCTAAGTGAAGCAAGTCTTAATTATCCTACTTATGATAAAGAGATGTATGCATTCGTACGGGCTTTGAAGACATGGCAACATTACCTTTGGCCCAAGGAGTTTGTCATCCATACTGACCATGAATCTTTGAAGCACTTAAAGGGACAAGGAAAGTTGAACAAAAGATATGCCAAGTGGATTGAATTCATTGAGACCTTTCCTTACATCATCCAATATAAACAAGGTAAAGAAAATGTGGTAGCTGATGCATTATCTCGCAGGTATGCCCTTATCTTTACGCTTACTATAAACTTATTAGGATTTGAACATATTAAGGATTATATGTGAATGATCTTGACTTTGCTAATGTGTATGAAGCATGTGAGGTGTCAGCCTTTGAGAAGTTTTATAGGCATAAGGGTTTCTTATTTAGGGAAAATCGTTTATGTATGCCTATGAGTTCTTTGAGGGAATTGGTTATAAGAGAAGCTCATGAAGGTGGTCTAATGGGTCATTTCGGAGTTAGGAAAACCTTAGATGTCCTAAATGAACATTTCTTTTGGCCATGTATGGAATGAGATGTTGAGAGGATATGTGAGAAATGCACAACATGCAAACAAGCTAAATTTAGAATTTTACCCCATGGCTTATATGCCCCTTTACCCACACCTAGCCATCTTTGGGTTGATTTATCTATGGACTTTGTATTAGGATTGCCACGAACAAAAAGGGGTAGGGATTTTATATTTGTTGTTGTTGATAGATTTTCAAAGATGACACATTTCATCCCATGCCATAAAACTGATGATGCAAACAATGTGGCTAACTTATTCTTTAAAGAAGTGGTACATTTGCATGGCATACCACGAAGCATTGTTTTAGATCGGGATACAAAGTTCTTATGCTACTTCTGGAAGACTTTGTGGGGTAAGTTAGGTACTAAACTATTGTTTTTAACTACTTGTCATCTACAAACTGATGGGCAGACTGAGGTAGTTAATCGAACTCTTTCTACTCTTTTGCATGCTATTATTTGAAAAAATTTGAAAACATGGGAAGATTGTTTACCATATGTCGAGTTTGCGTATAATAGGAGTGTTCATTCTACTATTAGTTACTCTCCATTTAAAATTGTATATGGTTTTAATCCATTGACTCCTTTGGATTTGGTACCTATACCTGTCAATGAGTGTGCTAGCTTAGATGGTGAATGCAAGGTTGATATGATAAAAAAATTGCATGAGAAGGTGCGACAACATTTTGAAAAATGAACTGAGCAATACGCATGCCATGTCAACAAGGGACGAAAGAAAGTGGTGTTTGAACCTGGTAATTGGGTTTGGGTGCATATACGCAAGGAATGGTTCCCAGCTTAGAGGCGTTCAAAGCTACAACCTAGAGGAGATGGTCCCTTTCAAGTTGTAGCCCGAATTAATAACAATGCTTATAAGTTGGACCTTCCTTGTGAGTATAATGTGAGTGCAACATTTAACATTTTTGATCTTTCCCCTTTTGATGTAGGTGATGATTTGGGGATAAATCCTTTTGAGGAGAGGGGGAATGATGAGAACCATAGAGATGATGGATGGAAGGCTTCAATGGATGTAAGAGGTCCATTACACATTCTAAAAGGCCCAATAACACGAGCTAGAACTTCAATGGATGCAAGAGATCCATTGCACATTCTAGAAGGCCCAATACCACGAGCTAGAGCCAAAAAGATTAAATAAGCACTAAATGGGTTGATTAAGGACATTCAGGCCAACCAAACTTCAAATAGTGCGAATTCAAGCTTGACAAAGAGTCCAGGCCTAATTAATATAATTAAAATACTTAATAGGTCAGACTAAGTAATAGCATTCACTCCTAAATAGGAGTTTATTGTCTATGTTGGAATTTGTCCATATTTAGGAATTCCTCCAAAATAAGGATTTGTCATAAGTAAGAATTTGTGCCTCTTTAGGTTTACTATCTTAGCCTATAAATAGGCACCCCTTGTAAGCTCTGGAAAAACAGACAACTTTGAGTGAAATAGAAAGCAAGAGTTTTTCTCTCTCGGTTCTTTTAAGGACTAAAGAACTTATCAAGAGGTACTTCTTCTTGTGGCGTTTCAATCGACTTATCACTTCCAATTCCTTGCTTTTCTGGAGTATGGCGTCCATATCCTTCTTAAATACCCTAGGTTCGTGTTCCTTCAAAGGTTGGGTCTAGGGTTTGTGATATTAAACTCTGGTTTAGCTTTTTTGGTTGTTCTTTGATTCTTTGTGTGCGTTGGGTCCCTAAGTCATGTCTTTTTGGGGTTTTTCGCATCAGCATTAGTTAAACCAAAAGGCATAACTAACCATTCATACAGACCATACTTAGTGTTGAATGCAATTTTCCATTCATCACCTTCCCTCATCCTATTTTGATAATACTCACTCTTAAGGTCAATTTTAAAGAAGTAACAAGTACTATGCAATTTATCAAGCATATTATCAAGTCTAGGTATAAGATGTCAATACTTAACTATTATTTTGTTGATAGCTCTACAATTGACACACATCATCCAAGATCCATTTTTCTTTGGCACAAGTAACACTGGCACTACGTATAGGTTTATACTCTTCCTTACATGTCCCTTCTTCATCAACTCATCAACTTACCTCTGAAGCTCCTTTGTCTCTTAAGGATTACTTCTATACACCGGTTTATTGGGAATGAGAGCTCTAAGAATAAGATCAATGTGATGTTTAATCCTTTTCCTTGGTGGTAAGCCATTTGAGATCTCTTTAGAGAATACATCATTATAATATTGCAATAAAAATGAAATAGCTCTAAGCAAAGATGAATTAAGGTTAATGTTAAAGAAATAAGAATCCTTGTAAAGGATTAAGATTATTTGTTGCTTAACTTGGAAGGAAACCTTAAAATCTGCTCCTTTTGCAAACACACTCACTTGTTTTCTCTTATCTTTACTCTTTTGAACTTGACCACTCTTGTACTTATCACTCTCAAGTGCTTTCACCTTGTTTTTCTCTCCTTCACTTTCTTTTCTCTCTACTCTCTCTTTTTTTCGCTCTTTCTCTTTTGCTCACTTTCATAAAGTCTCATTTAGTCTTTATACACTTGTTTTGAAGTTAATGGAACAAGTATGAGTGGTTTTCCATCCATGGTGAAAGAATAACAGTTCTTGTAACTATCATGCAAAACTCTTTTATCAAATTATCAATGATGGCTTAATAATAAATGCTCTGCCTGCATAAGTACAACATCATAAAACACTTCATTCTTATATCTACTAATGGAAAATGGAACCATAACTTGTTTAGTGACTTTTACCACTCTATTGTCATTAAACCATTACATGTAATATGGTTTAAGATGTTTGGTTGTAGGTAGACCTAATTTCTCCACTAACTTTGTGCTACTTATATTGGTATAACTCCCTCTATCTATAATCAAGTTACAATTTCTATCTTTTACCAAATACCTACTATGAAAGATATTCTCCTTTGCATTTCAACATTATTTCTCTTCTTAACTTGTACATTAAAAGCTCTCCATACCACCCAAAGTTTCCTATCATGCTCTGGTATTCTATTCCTTTATCCACATCACTAGTATTAACTAATGGTGACATATGAGCCTCATCATTAGACTCACTCCTAGTCTTATATTCATCATCCTTCCTAAGGATTATAGACTTTTTATTGGGGCATTATAACATTACATGACCTCTACCCACATAGCTAAAACACTTGATGTCTTTAGTTTTTCCTTGGGTGCCCTTAGGTTTATCCTCAAATTTGCCCTTCTCAAGGCTACTCCCATTAGTTTTAGGTTTATGTGTATCGATTTAAACCTTATAAGTCATCTTCTCTTCCTTCCTCCCCCAGTTTAGCTTTCAAAAAGATAAACCCGAGTTCTGATTATATCTAGAAGTACTCCTTCCCTTAAGCTACCTCTCAACTTTTATGGCAATGTGTACCATGTCCTTAAGCTTTATATAGTGTTGCAGTTTTACCACATCAACTATGCTTTTATTCAATCCCTAGAAGAACCTAGCCATAGTTGTCTCCCTATCCTCTATTACATTTGCCCTAACCATAGCAATCTCTATCTCTTTGTGCTACTCTTCCACACTCTTGGAACTTAGAACTTTACATAAGGCTCTACAAATTGTTATACAAATCCTTATAATAAGAGTTAGGAATAAATCTTTTTCTCATCACAGTCTTTAACTTATTCTAAGTTTCTATTGGTCTTTCAAAATTCTTACTTCTAGTAGTAATCTGCGGGTCCCACCACATTGCTGCATAATTAGTAAACTTAGTTACAGTTATCTTGGCCTTCTTGTTCTTAAAGAAGTTATGACAATCAAAGAGTAACTCTACCCTTCTCTCCTAATCTAAGTATACATATGGGTTAGCTTTTCCTTGGAAATAGGGGACCTTTATTTTAATACTACTTAAACTTCTGTCTACTTTTTCCTTCACTCTATTTCTGTTATCCCAACCTCCATTATACTTATCATAAATATTTTCATTGCCTTTTACTCTTTTACTATTCCTATTACCACATCTTCCTTTAAATCTAACTCTGAAGTTTCTACTAACATTATTACCCACATCATGATAATCATCATCATCTTCACCAAAATCATGTTTAAATTGCTCCTTTACAACCTTCCTAATTGGCTTTTTAGGATTCACATTCGATTTCCCTTCTATTTTATCCATTCTGTCCCTAATTTCCCTAAACATTTAGTCAATCTTATCAAACTTATGTTCTAAGGATTTTATAAGTAATTTGAAGTCTAAATAACTACTTCATCTTCTCTATGTGGGAAACTGCCTTCTTTACATTAGACATTATACCTACGAGATTGTTAGTAAATAAAGAATATACCTCACAAAACTCACTCCCTTGTGTGTTTGCTCTCCATTCAACTACAATAGTCCTTAACTTTCAAGTTTCATATAATGAAATGCAAGACTTTAAGAGTTTTTTTAATAATTCTAAGCAATCTAAATTCAGAACAAATCAAAATTTGAATATACTAGCCCTAAATCAATCTTTTCAAATAAATGACATGATCAAGAAAGCAATTAATAGAATTAGCATTTGACCAAGGCCAATAGAAATAAGGAATGCAATTGATGTTATTAGTTTGCTAGGACAAAAGAATAGTCAATAGGAGCAAAGTTAAAGTTATGAATCACTCAGAAACAATTTAGGATTCATTTCTTTTTTTTTTTTTTTATGACATGAACCCAAAATTGTCAGAAACAACAGCCCTACAATTGATAGTTAGTAGTTCATTACATTAATTAACACAAGAGTCTTAATGGCACAAGAAAAAAAAGGTAGAATCTGACTTTTTCTTTTTCTGTTTTTTTTATGAATTAACAACCAAACATTGATCAACAATAAAATGAATTAAAATAAGATAACTAATTTGAATTAGAACCTAGGCTTTGATACCAAATGATACGGACTCCTATGTAAATAGAACCCAACACCAATACTGGTATAGGATCATTCTAACGCAAGTTAAAGAATTGGAGTTCTAATCTAATAATTATAAACAACCAAGAACTATAACTATAGGATTCAGATGCCACTCTTAACAACGATAACATTAAAAAAGATAAATCTATTAAACCAACACACTTAAGTATGGAATTTTAGAATTATCAAAAAATTAAAGAAAATAGCTCATACACTTATATGTTAACCTAAAAAACCTTAGTTACTAAGATGAGCTTATTAATGAAATTCATCCAGTCTACTACATAATAATAAAAACCCCTGAAAATAACCCATTTAAATGCTGAAATTCATTCCACCCACTACATAACAATATAACCCATTTTCAAACTTGTACGTAAATCTAATGAAGCCTTCATCATCCTTAATTTGTGTCTAGCAACTTTTTGTAAGTAAATGTTGCACAACAAGTTGTTAAATGCTTCCTTTATTTTCTTTGACTTTGCCTTTATGATTAGTGGTTTAAGGTTTTGCAAAACATCAATTCTCTAGTTGATTTAAGCTAGTACAATATAGCTTTCATCATTCCCACTATCCTTAAAATGATTTGTCGTCAAATCAACACCTATATCATCAAAGACAAAAGGTGAAAGGTCAGAAACATTAAATGTTGCACTTACATTATACTCACTTAACAAGTCAAGTTTATATACATTATCATTGACTTTTGTCAAGACCATCTCCCCTTGGTTACAACTTTGATTTCCTTCACATAAGAAATCTGTCCTTTCATAAGTATACCTAAACCCAATTACCAGGTTTAAAAGTGATATGCCTATGACTTTTGTTGGCTTATGTTTCATATTATTTGATTTTTCTTTCAATGTTAAGCTTAGCTTTCTCATGAAGTTGCCTAACCACTGTAGCCTTCTTTTCCCCATCTAAATCAACCTTGTCATATATAGGCAATGGTACTAAATCCAAAGGAGATAATAGATTAAAATCATAAATAAGCCCGAAAGGAAAATAACCCATAGTATTATGAACAACACGATTATAGGCAAACTTCACAAAAGGTAAACATTCTTCCCAGGTTCTAAAGTTCTTACCAATAACAGCACATAACAATGTACCAAGAGTTCGATTTACTACCTTAGTTTGTCCATCTATTTGTGGATGACAAGTTGTAGAAAACAAAGACTTTGTTCCAAGCTTACCCCACAATGTCTTCCAAAAGTGGTTCAAAAATTTTGCATCACAGTTTGACACAATACTCTTTGGCACTTTAAGTAAGCAAACAATCTCTCTAAAAAATAAGTATACAATGTGTGTGGCATCATCCTTTTTGGTGCAAGCAATAAAATGCGTCATCTTTAAAAACCTGTCAACTACAACAAGAATACAATCTTGACCCTTCTTAGACCTAGGTAATCTAAGAATAAAATACATAGAAATGTTGGTTTATGGTTCACAAGGAATTTTTAAGGGCATATACTTACTATGGGACAAAATCCTAAACTTAGCTTATTTACAAGTAATACACTAGGCATAGACTCTTTCAATATCCCTTTTCATATATAGCCAAAAGAAATACTTATTTAAAACATCAAAAGTCTTTTAAATGCCAAAATATCCTATTAAACCACCCCCATAAGTTTTTCTCACAAGTAATGCTCTCATAGACCCTTTAAGAATATAAAAATTATCCCTCTAAACAAATACCCCTCATGTTTATAGAATTTACCAAAAGCAGCTTTCTTACATATAGCATACACATTTCCAAAGTCAGCATTATTAGCATACAAATCAATAATGTGCTTAAACCCTAATAACTCAATGCTTAAAGTACTAATCAATGTGTACCTACATGACAATACGTCAGCAATAACATTTTTCTTACATGATTTGTATTGAATTATATAAGAAAAGTTCAATAAACTCAACCCATTTTGCATGCTCCTATTCAACTAACCTTGCCCCTTTAAGTGTTTTAAAAACTCATGATTAATATGAATTATAAACTCCTTAGGCCAAAGGTAATGCTGTCAAATTTCTAAAGTCCTAACAAATGCATACATTTTTTTTATCATAAGTTGGATAACTCAATATTGCCCCATTAAACTTCTCACTAAAGAATGTAATAGGTCGTTTCTTTTACATAAGAACTCCCTCTAATCCCAATACCTGATACGTAACATTTAATTTCAAAGATCTTAGAAAAATCAAGCAAAGCAAGAAATGGTGCAATTACACAATTTAGACTTAAGCAAATCAAAGGCATCTTATTATTCCTTACTCTACTTGAAATCTACACTTTTTTTAATCACCTCAATCAATGGTGCAATTATGGTACTAAAATCCTTAATAAACCTCCTATAAAAGCTAGTCAAACCATGGAAACTCCTTACATTGCTCATACTTTTAGGTGTAGGCCATTCTTGAATAGTGTTAATCTTCTCTTTATCAACCCCTATACTATGGGTGAACATAACATAACCTAAGAAAATGACATAATCCTTACAAAAATCACATTTATTCAAATTGACATATAATTTATCTTTTCTCAACACTTTAAACACACAACGCAAATGTTCAACATACTCTTCTAAATTCCTACTATATACTAATATGTCATCAAATTAAGTCACAATAAATTTTCCTAAGGTCTCAAAACATGATTCATTAATTTCATAAAAGTACTAGGTGCATTAGTCAAACCAAATGGCATAACTAACCATTCATATAAACCATATTTAGTCTTGAAAGCAATTTTCCATTTATCACCTTCTCTCATCCTAATTTGATGATACCCACTCTTAAGGTCAATTTTAGAGAAGTAACAAGTACTATGTAATTCATCAAGTATATCATTAAGCCTAGGTATAAGATGTTGATACTTAACTGTTATTTTTTTGATAACTCTACAATTGACACACATCCTCTAAGATCCATCTTTCTTTGGCATAAGCAACATTGGCACTGCGTATAGGCTCATGCTCTCCCTTACATGTCCCTTCTTCATCAACTCATCAACTTACCTCTAAAGCTCCTTTGTCTCCTTAGGATTACTTCTATACATTGGCTTATTAGGGATAAGAGCTTTAGGAATAAGATGAAACATCATTATAATCCCTCTCCTTGGTGGTAAGCCGTCTAGGATCTCCTCAGGAAGTACATCATTATAATCATGTAACAAAGATGAAGCAACTTTAGGAAAAGATGAATCAAGGTCAATGTTAAAGAAATAAAAATCCTTGTAAAGGATCAAGATTATTTGTTACCTAGCTTGGAAGGCAACCTTAACATTTACTTCTTTTGTAAACACACTCATTTGTTTTCTCTTTTCTTCACTCTTTTGAACCTGACTACTCTTGTACTTATCACTCTCAAGTGCTTTCACTTTGTTTTTCTTTTATTCACTTTCTTTTCTCCTTACTTTCTCTTTCTTTTTGCTTATTCTCTTTTGCTCATTTTCATAAAATCTCATTTGGTCTTTATACACCTGTTTTGGAGTCAATGGAAAAAAGTGTGAATGGTTTTCCATCCATGGTGAAAGAATAACAATTCTTATAACCATTATATAAAACTCTTCTATCAAATTGAGAAGGACAGCCTAATAAAAAATGCCTTATCTATATAGGCACAACATCACAAAATACATCATCCTTATATCTATCGATAGAAAATGGAACCATAACTTGTTTAGTCACTTTCACCACTCCACTGTCATTCAACCACTGTAAGTTATATGACTTAGGATGTTTGGTTATAGGTAGACCCAACTTCTCCACTAACTCTATGCTACCTATATTGGTATAACTCCTCCTATTTATAATCAAGTTATAATTTCTATCTTTCACCAAATACCTACTATGAAGGATATTCTCCCTCTACATCTCAGCATTATCTCTCTCCTTAACTTGTACACTAAAAGGTCTTCGTACCACCAAAAGTTTCCCACTATGCCTTGGTATTCTACTCCCTCATTAACATCACTAGCCTTTACTAATGGTGGCATATGAGCCTCATCGCTGACTCACTCCCAATCTCATATTCACCATTCTCCCTGAGGATTATAGACCTTTTATTGTAACGCTACATGACCTTTACCCAAACATCTAAAACATTTTATATTTCTAGTTTTTTGTTGGGTGTCCTCAAGTTCATTCTTAAATTTTTCCTTCTCAAGGCTACTTCCACTAGTCTTGGGTTTATATGTATCAATTTTAAGCTTAGGAGTCATCTTCTTTTCTGTTTTCCTCGAATTCAGCTTCTAAAAAGATGAACCTAAGTTCTAATTATATGTAGAAGTACTCATTCCCTTAAATTGCCTCTCAACTTTCATGGCAATGTGTATCATGTCCTTAAGTTCTACATAGTGTTACGGTTCTACAATATCATTTATGCTTCTATTCAACCCTTAGAGGAACGTAGCCATGGTTGCTTCCATATCCTTCATTACATTTGCCCTAACTATAACAATCTCCATCTCCTTATAGTATTCTTCCACACTCTTAGAACCTTGCATAAGGTTCTGCAAATTGTTATATAAATCCCTATAATAAGAGATAAGAATAAATCTTCTTCTCATCATAATCTTCAACTTATTCCAACTTTCTATTGGTCTTTTGAAATTCCTACTTTTAGTAGTAATTTACTGGTCCTACCATACTACTGTATAATTAGTAAACTCAATCACAGTTATCAAACTTATGCTCTAGGGATTTCATAACCAATTTAAAGTCTGGAATAACTACTTTCTTCTCTCTATATGAAAAACTACATTTTTTACCATTAGACATTGTATCTACGAGATTATTTATAAATAAAGAATATACCTCACAAAACTCACTCCTTTATGTTTATGCTCTCTACTCAAATACAGTAGTTTTCAACTCTTGTGTTTCACATAATGAAATGTAAGACTCTAAGAGCTCTTTTAATAATTCTAGGCAAACTAAATTTAGAAAAAATCAAAACTTGAATATACCAACCCTAAACTAATATTTTCAAATAAGTGTCATGATTAAGAAAAGCAATTAATAGAATTAGCATTCAACCAAAGCTAATAGAAATAAGGAATGCAATTAATATGATTAGCTTGTTAAGACAGAAAAACAGTCAATAAAAGCAAAGCTAAAGTTATGAATCACTTAGAAACAATTTAGGGTTCTTTTTTTTTTTTTTAATGAGTTGAACCCTAAATTGTCAGAAACAACAGCCCCACAATTGATAATTAATAGTTCATTACACCAACCAATACAAGAGTCCTAACAACACAAGAAAAAAAATGGTAGAATCTAACCTTTTCTTTTTCTTTTTTTTTTTTTTGCTTTTTTTGATGAATTAACAACCAACACTGAACAATAATTAAATGAATTAAAATAGGGATAACTAACCTGAATTTGAACCTAAGTTCTGATACCAAATGATATGGACTCTGATTATATGTAAACAAAATCCAACACCAATGTTGGTATAGAATCATTCTAACATATGTTAAAGGATTGGAGTTCTGACCCAATGATTATAAACAATTAAGAACCATAACTATAGGATTTAAACATCACTTCTAACAACGACAACGTTGAAAAAGATAAATCTATTAAACCAACACACTCAAGTATAAAAGTTTAGAATTAATTTTTAAAGAATCAGAGAAAATAGCACATACATTCATAAAAACTATTCTACCTACTCCAGCCATCCCTTTTCATTTTTTATATGCTAATCCCTAAAAATCCTAATTACTAAGATGAGCTTATTAATGAAATTCATCTAGCCCATTACATAATAATAAAAACTCATGAAAATAACTCATTTAGATGCTAAAATTCATCTAACCCACTACATAACAATATAACCCATGAAAATAACCCATTTAAATGCCCAAACATGGGCTCTCAACTCCAACTTCCTTCCTAAGGCCATGATTTTCATATTTCTCCACAAATGATACATTTGCAAACCTAGGTAAAACCTCCATCATCCTTAATTCATGTCTAACAACTTCCTATAAGTAAATATTATACAAGTTGTTGAATATTTCCTTTATTTTTTGATGTTGCCTTTGTCATTGGTGATTTAAGATTTTGCAAAATATCAACTTCTTTATTGATTTGATCTGGTATAATATAGCTGCCATCACTACTATATTCCAACAAGCAAAAGACTTTTCATTAATGTCTAAAAGATCTATCGAGATCCACGTGTATGGTCGAATCTTGACGAGTTTTAAGCGGAATGGTTTTTGGCGGCTTACAAGGATTTGGATTTCCAAGGTCAAAACTTTGAGTTTATACCATTTGGCAGTGGCAGGAGAATGTATTTAGAATCTCTTTTGCTCTTTAAGTTTTGCAACTAACCCTCCCCAATTTCCTACAAGAGTTTCATTTTGCAAACCCATTGGGTGAACCAATGGATATGAGCAAGAGTGTGGGATTACTTAACCTCAAAAAGATTCTAGTCGAGGTTCTTCTCAATCCACGCCTTCCATCTCACCCATATGCCTAATTAATTTCAAAGGGGTTCTTGTTATTTATGCCACCAAATAAATATTAAGTCACGAAGAGTGGTCGGTCTATATGTTATGTTAGCCCTGTTTGCATGCATAATTGTTGGAACTTTTCTCTTTTCTTCCATTTGAACTTCAAACTTTGTAGTGCCCAAGGTAAATATTTATCGTTTGTAGTTTTTTGTGGTTACAAGTAGGCGCCACTTTGATTTCAAGAGATGTATTGAATTTAAGTCATAAACAAAAATTTCTTCAACTAATTTTAAAGGTTTTGCTGTAAGTAAAGAAGATATTAAAAGTGACAGTGAAAAAACTTGATAATATAATTGGAACAATATAATGAATACATGTTAATATAATTTAATTAAATTTACAATAGAAAAAAACAAGTATATGGGTCTTTTCATCGACTTTGTGCCCCAACCACCTCCTACTATGTTGCTTAAATTAAGTACAATTATTTTATTTCATTTTTATCTTTACTAATAATATATTTTCAAATACACTTGTAATTTGATTAAAATTAAGTTTTTCTTTAAAAGATATTATATGTCATCCTTGGATAATTTTAAAATTTTTTGGATATATTTATTTATTTTTTAAGTATCCCTAGTTAGTCAATTTTTACCGGCATAAATGCAGTCCAATCCACACTTTGGGCGGGTCTGATGTTGATTAGTCTTCAGAGAACTCGGGGAGGAACAAGGAAACCCAAAAGAAAAAAAAAAAAAAAAAGGACACCTTCCGGCCCCTACAACTGGGGACACCATTCGATTGATTGCCAGCCACGAGGGCTCTCACGACTCCTTACGACTAAGCCCTATCAAGCACAAAACCCTTTGATAGCATCTTGACATTTAAGTGGTCCTAAGTGGGCAAGTGGGCGTCACATGTACATATCATTACTACAATCACATGATCAAGGTGTATGTGTGTGACGTGGTCACGTCGCCTTGGCTTCCATTGGCATGGCATTATGAACGATCCATTGTCATCGCAAAATCTTGACCGTCCAGATCATAAACATACGTCAACGTCACCAACGGCGACTCCTCCTCGTTGTAAGGTGTTCGATCTGTTGACTGCTTCTGAAGCTGGTCCCCCCAGCGAGGCACCAAAAATTAGCGGTGTTCACTCCTCGTAAAAAGGCCAGTTTGACAATTCGCATTTTTCGATCAGGCAAATATTTATGGCAGTACATTCTGTTCCAATTTATCCTCTCTTTATGGAAATCCATGCACACTGCCCCGTCTGCCAAGGTATTGTCACTTTTCTTTTCCTCTTTGTTTTTCTTTTTTTTTTTTTTAATTTGTTAAATTTTTATTTGAAAGGATCCAAAATCCTGAGATAAATCTCAAATTGGACATGGGTGCGGATTCCAATTGTGGAGCTCAATTCAACCAGTGACCAGTGAATGCTTCGTACCTTTGTCTCTTTTGCAGCTCACAGGGCCCAGAAGGTCCCATTAAATTATTTGAGGATGATAGCGCTTCTTACATTACATCTTTTAAAGCTAACTCAATCTATTCAATAATTTTTGTCCATTGATTCCATGCGTGCGTACCACTTTAATTTCTTTCATTAGCGAAACTTTATGTCATAAGGACGCATCGCACATACACATGTTTTGACTAACGGTTCGTGCAAGAAAGATCGTGCTCTGCATGGGAGCTTGATTGCCATGTATACCAAATTTAAATATATTAAGGTTTAGTTTAACAGTAATATAATTATTTATAAAATTAAATATCTCAAATTTAAATTTTATTCGATGTGAAGTAATTTATATATATAAAAAAGACTTAAGTATACCAATAATTAAGATTCTATCATTCCTATTTTAAGTTCCACAAATATATTGCGCCCATTTAACAAAAACCAACCCGACGCTCTATATGGGCTGTCTCTTGTACAATATTGGAATATGCACTTAGGAAGGGCCTAAAATGTTGGTCGAGTAACCTGAAGTCCTAGGCTTTTCATTTTAGGTCAGCAGACCTGTTTGTGGCCCAACTGCCCTGCTCATGAACTTGTTCCACTTAATGGGAATAGGGATGGTAATGGGGCTAGCGGAGGCGGCTTGTCCAACCCTCCTCAACCTGAGTCCTACATCCCCTCTCTTCCCTGTTGATGCAGAAATCCCGAAAAAGACGTGGCTTAGGGACCCAACACACATAAGGAATCAAAGAATAACTAGGAAAGCTAAACCAGAATTTAATATCATAAACCCTAAACCCACCCTTCAAAGGAACACGACCCTAGAGTATTTAAGAAGGATATAGACGCCACACTCTAGAAAAGAAAAGAAATTGGGAGTGATAAGTCGATTGGAACGCTACAAGAAAAAATACCTCTTGATAAGTTCCTTAGTCCTTAAAAGAATCGAGAGGAAAAACCCTTACTTTCTATTTTATTCAAAATTGTCTGCCTTTCAGAGCTTACAAAGGGAGCCTATTTATAGACTAAGATAGCAATCTTAAAGAGGCACAAATTCCTACTTAGGACAAATCCTTATTTTGGAGGAATTCCTAATTGTGGACAAATTCTAACATAAATAATAAACTCTTATTTAGGAAGAAATGCTATTACTTATTCTAACCTATTAAGTATTCTAGTTATATTAATTAGGGCTGGACTCCTTGTCAAATTTGAATTCGCCCCATTTGAAGATGGGTTGACCTGAATGTCCTAAATCAGCCCATTTAGTACTTCTTTAATCCTTTTGGCTCTAACTCATGTTATTGGGCCTTCTAGAATGTGCAATGGACTTCTTGCAACCATTAAAGCCTTCCGCCCATCATCTCTATGGTTCTCATCATTCCCCCTCTCCTCAAAAGGATTCGTCCTCGAATCATCACCTACATCAAAAGGGGAAAGATCAGAAACGTTAAATGTTGCACTCACACTATACTCACCAAAAAGGTCCAACTGATAAGCATTGTCATTAATTCGGGCTACAACTTGAAAGGGACCATCTCCTTTGGGTTGTAGCTTCGAACACCTTTGAGCTGGGAACCGTTCCTTGAGCATATGCACCCAAACCCAATCACCAGGTTCAAACACCACCTTATTTCGTCCTTTGTTGACATGGGATGTGTGGTGCTCAGTTCGTTTTTCAATATGTTGTCGCACTTTCTCATGCAATTTTTTTATCATGTCAGCCTTGCGTTCCCCATCTAAACTAGCATACTCATTGACAGGTATAGGTACCAAATCTAAAGGAGTCAATGGATTAAAACCATATACGATTTCAAATGGAGAGTAACTAGTAGTAGAATGAACACTCCGATTATATGCAAACTCGACATGCGGTAAACAATCTTCCCATGTTTTCAAATTTATTCGAATAATAGCACGCAAAAGAGTAGAAAGAGTTCGATTAACTACCTCAGTTTGCCTATCAGTTTGTGGATGACAAATAGTTGAAAACAATAGCTTATTACCTAACTTACCCCATAAAGTTTTCCAGAAGTAGCTTAAGAACTTTGTATCTCGATCTGAAACAATGCTTCTTGGCATGCCATGCAAACGTACTACTTCTTTAAAGAATAAGTCAGCCACGTTGTTTGCATCATCAGTTTTATGACATGGGATGAAGTGTGCCATCTTTGAAAATCTATCAACAACAACAAATACAGAATCCCTACCCCTTTTTGTTCGTGGTAATCCTAGTACAAAGTCCATAGATAAATCAACCCAAGGATGGTTAGGTATGGGTAGAGGGGTATACAAGCCATGAGGTAAAACTCTAGATTTATCTTGTTTGCATGTTATGCATTTCGTATATATCCTCTCAACATCTCATTTCATTCGTGGCCAAAAAAAATGTTCATTTAGGACATCTAAGGTTTTCTTAACTCCGAAATGACCCATTAGACCACCCTCATGAGCTTCTCTTACAACTAACTCCCTTAAAGAACTTATAAGTATGCATAAACGATTTTCCCTAAATAAGAACCCCTTATGCCTATAAAACTTCTCAAAGGCTAACACCTCACATGCTCTATATACATTAGCAAAGTCAGGATCATTCACATATAAATCCTTAATATGTTCAAATCCTAATAAGTTTGCAATAAGTGTAGAGATAAGGGCATACCTGCGAGATAATGCATCAGCTACCACATTTTCCTTACCTTTTTTATATTGGATGATGTAGGGAAAGGTCTAAATGAATTCAACCCACTTGGCATGTCTTTTGTTCAACTTTCCTTATCCCTTCAAGTGCTTCAAAGATTCATGGTCAGTATGGATGACAAACTCTTTAGGCCAAAGGTAATGTTGCCATGTCTCCAAAGCTCATACCAATGCATACATCTCTTTATCATAAATAGGATAATTAAGGCTTGCTCCACTTAACTTTTCACTAAAGTAAGCAATTGGGCGCCTTTCTTGCATCAAAACAGCTCCAATGCCAATACCTAAAGCATCACACTCAATCTCGAAAGCTTTTGCAAAGTTAGGTAAAGCAAGTAAAGGTGCAGAACTTAATTTTTCCTTGATGCAATTAAAAGCCTTATCTTGGTCACTACCCCACCTAAAACTCATGTTCTTTTTGATAAGCTCAGTGAGTGGTGCGGCAATGGTGCTAAAGTCTATAACAAAGCGTCTATAGAAACTAGCTAGACCATGAAAGCTACGCACATCACTAGTTGACTTAGGTGTAGGCCAATCACGAATTGCCTTAACTTTTTCCTCATCAACCTCAACACTTTTAGCATTGACAACATAGCCAAGAAATGTGATCTGATCAGTACAAAAGGAACATTTATGTAAGTTAGCATACAATTTCTCAAAACGTAAAACACTCACAACAGAACGTAAATGATCAAGATGATCTTCTAGGGTTTTACTATAGACCAAGATATCATCAAAATACACCACTACAAATCTACCAATAAATGCACATAAAACATAATTCATTAGTCGCATAAAAGTGCTTAATGCATTAGTGAGACCAAATGGCATAACTAGCCACTCATATAACCCATACTTAGTTTTGAAAGCTGTTTTCCACTCATCTCCCTCTCTCATCTTAATCTGATGATATCCACTTTTCAAATCAATCTTAGAAAAAACACATGACCTATGCAATTCATCTAACATGTCATTTCATCTAGGTATGGGGTAACGATACTTTACAGTGATTTTGTTGATTGCTCGACAATCAACACACATCCTCCAAGTCCCATCTTTTTTTGGTACAAGTAGGACAGGCACAGCACATGGACTCATGCTTTCCCTTACATATCCTTTGGACATAATCTCCTCAAGCTGCCTTTGAAGCTCCTTCGTCTCCTCAGGATTACTCTTATATACTGGCCGGTTAGGGATGGATGCACTTGGGATGAAATCAATTTGATGCTCAATTCCTCTATTAGGTGGCAATCCACTTGGGATATCATCAGGGAATACATCTTTAAATTCCTGCAATAATGCAACAACAACACTAGGCAAAGATAAGTCAAACTTGTTAGCGTTAAAATAAGCCTCCTTGTACAAAAGTACAATCATAGGTTGTTTGGCATAGAATGCTTTTTTGACATCACTTCCTTTTGCATAGAGATTTTCTCTTTTCTTCTCTTTCTCTTGTGTCCTCACGTTTTCTTCTCTTTCTTCTCTTTTATCAATCTCTCTTTTCTGTTCACTCTCATTTTTAATCCTTAATTGATCCTCATATGCTTGTTGAGGTGATAATGGTACAAGAATGACAGGTTTTTCGTTCATTACAAAGGAATATCGATTCTTGAAGCCATCATGCATAACTCGCCTATCAAATTGCCATGGTTTTCCTAATAGAATATGTCCCGCATGCATGGGTACAACATCACATAAAATTTCATCATGGTACCTTCAAATAGAAAATGATACGAGCACTTGCTGATTTACCTTCACTTCACCACTCTTATTCAACCACTGAAGTTTATATGGTGTAGGATGCTTCATAGTAGGTAAATCCAGCTTCTCAACCATAGTTGTGCTAGCAACGTTAGTGCAACTCCCACCATCAATAATCATACTACATACCTTATCTTTGATGAGACACCTTGTCTGAAAGATGTTATCTGGTTGCACCTCATTTTCTTCTTTTGCTTGCACATTCAATGCTCGCCTTGTAACGAGAGCTACTCTGTTAACTGGATACTCCTCTTCATCACATTCACCCTCTGATGGTGGCACAAAATCATCATCTGATTCACTTTCAGTTTCAACATCACCGTTACTTCTCAGGATCATTGCATGCTTATTTGAACATTGAGATGCAATATGACCCCTGCCCAAACACTTAAAACATTTAACATCTCTATTTCTACTCGATTGGGGTTCAAATTTACCTGTCTCCTTGCTAGAACCCACATCCTTGTGCTTAGGTAGCTCGGCTTTGGACTTGTAATTGGTCATCTCCTCCCTTTTACTCCAATTTGGCTTCCACGATGAGGTAGAACCTGAATTCTGCCCAAATCGTGTGGAGCCCTTTCGTTTAAGTTGCCTTTCAACTTTCATTGCCATGTGCACCATGTCTTTTAATTCCACATAGTGCTGCAATTCAACCACATTTGCTATGTCCCTATTTAGCCCTTGCAGAAATCGAGCCATGGTTGCCTCTCTATCTTCTTCTACATTGGCCCTAATTATGGTAATCTCCATCTCCTTGTGGTAGTCCTCCACACTTTTGGTGCCCTGAGTGAGCCCTTGTAGCCTTTGGTACAACTCCCTGTAATAGTGAGTAAGGACAAACCTCCTCCTCATAATAGCCTTCATCTCCTCCCATGTATCAATAGGCCGCTCATGATTCCTTTTCCTATTCAAAACAAGTTGATCCCACCAAATAATAGCATAATCAGTAAATTCAACTGCAGCAAGCTTTACCTTTTTCTCCTCAGAATAGTTGTGGCAATCAAAAACCAATTCAAGCTTCTTTTCCCATTCTAGGTATGCATCAAGATCATTTTTACCTTGGAATGAAGGAATTGTCATTTTAATACTACCCAAATTATAGTCGTAGGTGCTTTGCCTCCCAAATTCTCTTCGATCCCTTCTATTGTTACCAGTTCTAACCATCATAGTTTGATCATCAACTTCATCATCTTCTACATCATCTTCATGGTCATGGGCATGTATCAACTGCCTTCTTGCTTTGGGAGCCTCATATTCCCTATGTCTCCTTTGCAACTCTGCATTGTATTAGCTTGCTCCTCCATCCTCTCCCTCATATCATCAAATCTGGTATTCATGCGCTCAAATTGTTATTGCATAGCTTTGATCATGAAGGACACATCACCAGCTCCCTATTGAGCTACACCTTTGTCTTTGGACGTCATAGTCTTATTCCTGCACAAAACAAATGAGATACCTCACAGAACACTCCCTCACGTGTGTCACTCAAAAGATTATGTCACACTCCCTCGTGTTTACACTCTTTATGGTTTTTTTCTTTATATGAACTTTCACTCTTACCTTTTACTACTCAGATTTTCCCTTTCAGCTCTATAAAGAACTAAACAATGTAAATCAAGGGTATTGATTTTGAACAGAATAAGCTAAATGGCGTAGAATTGAACAAATTGGAGAACAAAGAATCAAGAGAAAAAAGGATGTCAACACAAACGGATTTAATGAACTAAATTCACAAGAATCAAGATAGGGGTAATATAACCTAAAGGACAACTTGAGTAACAAAATAGGAAAATAGATGATAAAATTGGAGTTAAGCAAGAAAACTTTATTATTATTGTAGCCAATATGACCAAACTGTTAACTTTTTTATGTTTTCTTTCTTTTGTTTTCTTCCTTCCCTTTTTTTTTCCGTCGTTTTTTTTTTTTCGTCATTTTTTTTTTCAACACAAAACAATAGTAGAATACTTAAACATACCAATTGAAATTGAAATTAGCATGTTTATGAGCTTAAACAAACAAGTAAAGAGAGAATGATTGCAAATAAACAGATTTGTGCATTTGAATGATAATGCACATAATAAACAAACTAAACAACAATAAATAAATCAAAAGATAGAAAATTAAAGAGTAAGTGGATTTAACCTGATTTAGAACCTGGCTCTGATACCAATTGTTGCGGAAATCCCCAAAAAGACGTGGCTTAGGGACCCAACACACATAAGGAATCAAAGAACAACCAGGAAAGCTAAACCAGAGTTTAATATCACAAACCCTAAACCCACCCTTTAAAGGAACATGAACCTAGAGTATTTAAGAAGGATATGGACGCCACACTCCAGAAAAGAAAAGAAATTGGGAGTGATAAGTCGATTGGAACGTTACAAGAAGAAATACCTCTTGATAAGTTCCTTAGTCCTTAAAAGAACCGAGAGGAAAAACCCTTGCGTTTTATTTTACTCAAAATTGTCTGCCCTTCAGAGCTTACAAAGGGAGCCTATTTATAGGCTAAAATAGCAATACTAAAAAGGCACAAATTCCTACTTAGGACAAATCCTTATTTTGGAGGAATTTCTAATTGTGGACAAATTCTAACATAAATAATAAACTCTTATTTAGAAAGAAATGCTATTACTTATTCTGACATATTAAGTATTCTAATTATATTAATTAAGGCTGGACTCCTTGTCAAACTTGAATTCGCCCCATTTGAAGCTGGGTTGGCCTGAATGTCTTGAATCAGCCCATTTAGTGTTTCTTTAATCTTTTTGACTCTAACTCGTGTTATTGGACCTTCTAAAATGTGCAATGGACTTCTTGCAACCATTGAAGCCTTTCACCCATCATCTCTATGGTTCTCATCAAATCCTCTACTTATTTATAGCTGCTCCATCTTTCTTCCCGGCAGCCGAAAGCCGACGAAAATCAATGCTTCCGGATAAAATTGAACCCAACATAAAGCAACGCGCCACCGCACGTACGTCGGCGAACAAAGTGGTGGTCGCCGTCAAGGCGGAGAATGTGATCTCGAAGACTACTTTAGCCTGGGCTCTCACTCACGTCGTCCATACCGGCGATTGCGTTACCTTGCTCGCCGTCTCCTCCGACGAAAAAATTGGTGATTATGCAAATATCGGCTTCGGATCATACATATATAAACACGTAACCCAACAGTTAACAGATGGACTGTCAAAAGTCCTAAAAAAAAATTCGGAAGTTTTGATTCTTATTTATAATTTCTTATTATTTAGGATTGATTTCATTGTAAGATTACTATTTTACTATTTATGGTCAATTTTATTATTTAAAATACTATTTTATTCTCTATTCAAATTCTTATAATTTCTTATTTAATTAGATATTATTCTAATTAATATTAAAGTATTTTCTCATTTAAGTTAGAGTATTTTTTTCAGTTAAGTAGTCAATTTTATGTGTAAGTCCAAAAGACTGAAGCATTTAGAAAATTCTTACTTTTATGTTTCTCTCTAAGAAATATTATTTTCAAAGTATTATTTTTATTCTTACTAAACATTGGTTGAGTGATATCAGATTTTGCATTTACCTTATTTGATATCATCTGATATCCCCACACTTTTGTCCTGTGTTGACGTTGTCTTACGAGGTTCGTGGCAATCTCTTCAACAATGAAGATGAAAATCTCTATTTAGAGTAATTTTATGGGATCATGAATGCAACCGATCTTGTACTGAAAATATGAGTATGTTTGTACTCATATTCTTGATTTCAAAAATATTTCTTTCTTTGATAGAAATTTTTTTATTAAAAATTTTATTAGTTGGTTAGCAGAAATTGATGTCTATTTCGAATACAATTATATTTGTGAGGAGGAGAAAATAACTTTAGCGTATTCTAAACTTTGAGATGGTGTAGCTAAATAGTCGAATGATACTCAATATTTTCAATTAAGGTATAGTAAGTTTGAAATTCAATCATGGGTAGATATGAGAAATTTATTAGAGGAGGAATTTTATGGTGATAATATGTTTAATGAGATTTTAGAAATAGATGAGAAGAAATTTAATTCTTATTTCCTCTCAACTGATAAATTGCATGATAATATATCTGATCATAATGAAGAAGAAACACTAATTGTTGTTTACAACATGATTGAATAAGTTGATTTCATATCGTCTAAAGAAAATATCTATAAATTTAAAGATAATAATGACAGAAAGATTAATTTGGATTCTATTAACTCAAAAGTTGAATCCATAACTTACAGGTCCGAGGATCTTGATAATTCTTTACCATTCACATTTGTTAATTTTCTTGGAGAAGTTCTTGATGATTCAACATCATTATTTATTAATGTCATTCTTCTTATAATTATCCACAAAAGAAGTCATTGGTTCTGTTTTATATTAAAGATACTCATTTATTCAAAGTATTTATTGTCAATTCCTCATTATTAACTCAAGTTTCTTTCAAGTAAAGGGATCTTATAAAGGATATTTTCTTATAATTATATTATAATTACTATTTTATAATTTATTTTCTTGTTTTAACATAATTAGAAATTTTAGTTAAACTATTTATGAATTTTTTTTTATTTTAATTTATTTTAGAATATTTTTTTATTAACTTAAAATATTTTTTTAATTAAATATATAATTTTAATTATAAATACAATGTAAACTTATAGATTAAGATATTTGATAAATAATATAATTTATAAATTAATTTATTTTCTTTTTGAGAGTTATTCTGTGAATTCTATAAATTTTTATTAAAAATTCAATTGAATGTTATTCTTTTGTTATATAGTTTTTACACTTCTATTCTGCGTTAAGTATTTCATAACTTGAATTTACCTTGTTGGATATCATAACTTGAATTTCACGCACGTCCCCGCGCTTCTGTCCCCCGTTAGTTACCATGGATGATTGTTTTTCCACTTCGTTACTTTAAGTCCAATTAGACGTTGGGAGTTGATCTTTGTAGTTGTAACGTGTGTTTAATGGATTACGGGTAAAAGGTTCTGGAACTTTCCGAGGTTGGCCGGAGAATGTGGGAAGAGTCAACGGGAAACGTCGCCGGATCGGGTTTGCGAAATCTCCGAGTCATGTTGCCGGATGGTGCTGCAGTTCATAACCAAATTGAGGTTGGAATTTGTCTCTTTGTTTGGGCAAAGCTCTCAATTATCACGGTCAATGCGCCGGAAAAATTATTTTTTCAAACTTTTTTCTTTGTTTTTTGTCATGCCACACGCAGCTACCCCAGCAGTGCCATGCCGCATCATCAAACACTTGTATGCTAATGCCTCGGGTTATCTTTTTGTTTTAGAAAATAGTCATTTGAGTGATGGTCAACATAGATAATAGTAGCAAAATTCGTTCTGACCACATGCTGGTGTTTTCAAAAATATCTAAAAGAAGATAAATTAGATTGATGAAAGATAAGTTCGTATAATAAATAAGATGTAATGAATAAAATGATTATAATAAAAAATTAATTTATTATTTAAATAAATTAATACTATTATAAAAATTTATAAATTTTTATGTTGATTAATAACAAAAAAATAAATTTATTAAATTTAATTCATAAAATTAACATTACTTTATAAAAAAAAAAGTATAAAATTACTAAAAAGTCATATAGTAAAAAGTAGTTGTGTCAACTTGTATATTAATAAAAATAACTAATAATAAAAAAAGTAAAATATTTTTTTTAATATCAAGTTGCATAATTATAAATATTATGTACATTATAAATACGACAATCTATCTATTAAGCAAAAATTTTAAAAATTATAAATAACTATCTATATATAATTTCTAATATATAGTAAAAATTAATAAATACCATTCTTTCACAAGTTTTATTCTATTTTATTAGGATTTTAGTAATTTAATTATATTCTTAAAACTAAAGATAAAAAAATTCAATTATTATTTTTAATTGTAATTTTACAATACATTAATATAAATTTCTAAAACCTTTTATCATTGTTATCAATTCAAATAACTACAATTTAAGAATTACTTGGCGTCCTCCTCCCGTACACATGGCGGCAAAAGACAGGCGGATCTCAAACTTCATTCCTTCTTGTTTAGCGCGAGCAAAAGTTAATTATATCTACTTGAGTTGCTCTTCAATCTAAGACCACCAGCATTCAACAACAATAGAGCTTGAAGCAATGGACATCTCTTTATCATTCCCAGCTCTTGCAGCGGCCACCTCGTTCTGCTTCTTCGTTTTTCTTTACTTCCTCTTGCCGATATCAAGAAGCATGCAATCCAATTCTAGCAAGAAGACCGCACCAGAAGAGCCGGAGGCGCGTGGCCTGTAATTGGCCACCTCCATCTCCTAGGAGGACCGAAACCGCCTCACCATGTGCTTTGCAACATGGCTGACAGATACGGGCCCATCTTCACCATCAAGATGGGCGTCTATCGAGCTCTGGTAGTAAGCAACTGGGAGTTGGCAAAGGACAAAGCCTTTGCCAATCGTCCAAAAACTCTTGCCACGAAGCTTTTGTCCTATGATTGTGCCATGTTCGGCTTAAACACATACGGGCCTTATTGGCGTCAGGTGCGCAAGATCGCCACGCTCAACCTTCTGTCGAACCATCAGCTGGACATTTTCAAAACTGTACGCGAATCTGAGGTTAGAACGTCGTTAAAGGAGTTATATTCATTATGGGAGAGGAACAAAAACAGTTCAAACAAGGAGGTGCCCGTAGAGATGAAGAGGTGGTTTGGAAACATAACCATAAACGTGATCTTAAGGATAATTGTTGGCAAGTCTGTGGGATATATGACAACAGACGAGGAAGAAGGGAGGACTGGACGATGGAAACAAGCATTGAGGGACTTTTTCGAGATGACATGGAGATTTGTGGTGGCTGATGGGCTACCGTTTTTGAGATTTTGGATATTGGCGGACATGAGAAGGCCATGAAAAAGACTGCTAAGGAATTGGACTCCATTGTTGAGGAATGGTTGAAAGAGCACAAACATAAGAAGGTTTCTGCCTCTACGGAGGAAAAGAATTTATGGATTTGATGTTCAATACTCTAGGCGATGCAGAGCAGGTCGAGATTCAGACACAGTCGACAAAGCTACTTGCCTGGTAATTTCGATGCACCGTCTTCTTCTATTTGTTTCTTTATTTTGTCGTTAAAGTTCCTCCATTAAATGGCCATTGCAAAGATTTGGACTGAGTGGTCGAATCTAATAAAAAAAAAAATTAAATAAATTGACTAGTCTGCTGGAGTGGGTATAATAAAAGCGTGTCCGATTACCCAATGTTCTCATAGTTGTGACATCAAGGAAGGTGATATGGGAAGAGCTGTATATCTATTTTTGTAAAAAATTTATTTTTATGATTTGAACACACGATTATTAAGTTAAAATAAAATATTTTTTATTGTAAGAATAAAAAAAATTAATAAAAAATATTAAAAAAGGAAGAAAATGATCAATTTATTAAATTTACATCAATCAAAATTACGATTAATTTGTCTTTTTTTTTTAAGCTTTGCATTTTAGATCCAAATCTGATATTAAATCAAAAAGTTTAAGGATTTAAGGTTCAATCAGTCCAACCAGTATAATTAAAATTAAAATGATAAAATTAATATTTAATATTTAATAAATAATTTTTTTTATAATTAAAATTTTAAATTTGAGACTTTTGGAATAGAAATTTTTTTTAAGTTAAACCAGTCAACCATAAAAATTGGATTTGGTTCAATAGTTTTTAGTTGAATCGACCGATTTATCAATTTTTATTTTGATTAGTTATAAGAAAAAATCAAATTGAATTATGAACCGGTTTCTTGGTTTATCGGTCCAATTGACTAGTTCAGTCCAATCCTTTCAACCTTAGTTACATGTATACGAGGATTCCTTCATACTCTTCTACTATTATCTATGGTGCTTTGGAGCTTTCACTGCTACTGTCTTATTCCATGTATATATTGTTGGAATAGTTGCATTGTCTAGGGATGATTTTAATAACTTATATATTTTATTTTGTGGGGTGGTTGTACGGTGTGCATCAAAACTTCTTGGGTTTGTAATTTTGTGCTTGTAGCTCCTTATTAATTAATGTGATCTTGACTTATAGGAAAAATGTCACTATTGATGAGAAAACGATTTTATTGATGGAAAAATGATTTTATAAACTGGTTTGCAAGTTAATAATATAAAATCTAGAGGACATTTATGTTATTTTAACAAAATATCTCAAGTTCTATGTTTGGAAATCTATCACCTTACATGTTAATTTTGCTTTTTCACAAATGTGCAAACCTCCTTGGCCTTAAAAGATGTGATGTCATATGCAATGAATTATGAATACTAACCAAAAGCATATCTTTTGATTGTTTATTTGGTTTATTTTTTAATATTCACTTAAAGGTCATACTATAAATTTTTTTTAAAGAAATAAATATTAAAAATTATTATTTATATTGTGATTTCTTTTCCTAATTTTTGAATAAAATTTTTATCAGAATAAATGAATTTTTTTATTTGATGATGGATATATACATAGATTTGAAATATTGTGAATCACTCTTATAACTAAGATAAAAGTTTTAAATTTTCAAAATTAACTAAATCAATTGTTCAAAAAAGAGACAAAGCCATCTTCTTTTTTTTTTTTACATAATTTGATGACTTGTTAAAATAAATTTAAAGAAAATTAAATGTAATGTGACGGTAATTTTATTTTATCATAACATAAATATCATTATTTGAATTATAAAATTAGTCTTTTTATTTAAAATATTAAATAAAATTTCATAAATTTTATAATTATTGATGGAATAAATTCAAATTTAATTGACCTAATCTATTTGCCCAAAGATGTAAATTGATATCTAAGGAGAAAAAATCTTCCGACTATGCTTTTTTGTTGATCAATTTGCAGAATCTTATCTTGGCGGCCTCAGATACAACGATCACTTTAACACTGCTTAACCACCCTGGTGTGCTAAACAAGGTCCAAATTGAGTTAGATGCCTATGTTAGCAAACAAGTAGAAGAATCGAACACAAAAAACTTGGAATATCTTTAAGCTATCATTAAGGAAACATTGCGCCTATATCCTCCGGCATCCCTTTTAGGGCGACATGAGTCCATAAAAGACTACAATATGGGTGACTACCATGTTCCAGCAACCACAGGACTTCTTATTAATATCCAGAAGATCCATCAGGACCCACGTGTGTGGTCTAATCCTGGCGAGTTTCAACCAAAAACATTTTCGATGACTTATAAAGATTTGGATTTTTGGAGTTAGAATTCTGAGTATATAGCATTTGGCAGTGGCAAGAGAATGTTCCTTGGAGTCTCTTTTGCTCTTTAAGTTTCGCAGCTCACTCTTGCTAAGGTCCTACAAAGTTTCCATTTTGCGACTCCATCGGTGAACCAGTGGATATGAGTGAGAGCATTGGATTAACCAACCTCAAAAAGATGCCCCAGGAGGTTCTTCTCAATCCACGCCTTCCATCCCACCTATATGTCTAATTAATGTCAAAGGGGTTCTAGTTAATAAGGTTACAAATAAATGCCTAGTAATGGAGTTGTATGCGCATATGTTTGCTCATGTTGATGCTTGAGCAGTGTGCATAATTATAAAACTTCTCTATTTACTTCCCCATAATTTGATTTTTGTATTTCATTAGGTTCTTTTGTTTAATCTGTGCACGAGTTAATCTATATCCTAAATTGCATATATACTCTATTATGCTGTTTAGTCTTTATTTTGGTGTCCATTTTCAATTAAGAAACAAAAATTTCTTGAAACTTATTCTAGTGTTTTTTTTATTTTTTTTATATGCTAATAAAGTCTAAAATTTGTGTATTTTCACATATATTGTTTGAATTTTAAACAATAATAATTTTTAAAATGTTAAATAATTTGGTAACTAATTTAATCAACTATTACTTCCGTCAGCAAAAATTGTTAAATCCTATAACGTGATATGCTTCCATATAAAATAAATTGACAGAAAAAAAATAAAAAAAGGAAAAAGCTTAGTAAGCTCCACCTAAAATTTCATTACTTTTGGATCAAATTGAACTTTTACAAACTTTTAAGCCCACATGAAATTAGAATTTAGTTAACTAAAATTTAAAATAATAATATATCTGATGCAATTCATTTAAAAAATCACCAACTCATTTTACCTAATTGGCGGATCTTGTGTAAAAGTCCTTTTCTGCACCCAAAAGTCAATAGGGTAGATATCTTGAATTGGTGCCTAAAGAGGCTGAAGAATAAAAAAGCTTTGGTTTTTTAGGTGCATGTACCTTGCTTAAAAGCAAAGGAAACTTTACATAAACCGGCCTTGAGATAGCCGATTAGGTGTATGGCCCACGTAGGTTCCGCTTGTACATGGAGGCCATCGATGTAATAACAACTTTACGGTAACCCTATCTGCATAAGGTTTTTCGAGCAACAGCCAATCAATTTCATGGGTATTGTATTTAAAAGTAAATCACGGTGCTTCAGACTTTGCAAAGACAAAGTTTGTAAAAGTAGCAAGGGAGAGTTTCTTCTGAAAGATTTGTACTTGTTTGATTTTAGGCAATAAAGCCTACTCGACTCCAATTTGTAAATTTTGATTACTTATAAAATATTGTTTGATGATTTCTGCGTTGAAAGTAATCTAAAAACCAAATGGCATCAACTCTTATATTCTTGAATTTAGTCTGTTCAATTATTTTTTCCATAATGAATTGTTTCACCTGTATCGTTAGTTTAACTCCCATAATCTGATGGACATAATTACAACGCATCCTTATTTCACAAAATCCACGTGAGACCAGGTCCATCAAAAAAAAACTCCTCGAAAAAGGCCCAAAAAGAGTTAGGCACCTACGCATACAAAGGCAATTAAAAGAGTGAGAGTTAAAGCACTTGATTTACATCTAAGACTGAACCAAAAACTACAATTATTGGGGGCAAGTTACATGTAATTAATAAAATAATAATTAATTGATAAAAAATTTAAATATACAAAAAGTTATTAAAATTATTTCAAAGATAATTTTTTTAATGGAATAACTAGAAAACTTTAAAATGAACAGATAATATATATATATATATATTAATTATTTTTAATATAAGAGATTTTACATATGCATTAATCATCTCTACTCTACAATCATTAAGTTTATACTCTACTAAACCTCTCTTAGTGCCACACTAGTGCATGGATGTCTGTGCCATTGGAGCTTACCATATTCCAGTAGGCACAAAGACTCTTGTGAAGACTTATTGCAACCAGCCTGTGATCATATTCTGATGAACTTATCCTAGAAAGTTTTCTATCGAATCATAAATATTTGGATGCTTGGGCCCAAAATTTTGAGTTCGTACCATTTAAGAATGATAGGAGGCCCTGGTATCTCTTCATGCAATTAACGCTCTTTGCATAGCCAAATGTTTTTTATTTTGGAACCATATCAGGTGGACCTCTTGACATGAAGGAGAGCATCAAATTTTTAACCAAAACAACACAGATCGAAAGCACGATAAATAGTAAAAAAAAGGTTAAAATTGATCAAACTTTTAAAAAGTCTTTGAAATTGATAAAGAATATTTGATAACTTAGTATTTTAGTATAGTTTTAACTAAAAATATTAATTTGATTAAAATATTTTAAAACAAATAAATAAATTATAAAATAAAATTACAACATAATTTATAAGATGATAGAAAATAATTTTTTTAAGGTGTCTCACATTAAATTCATCCACTTGTAAGAAAGTTGTTCTTAAGTTGACAATGAAACATTGGCATATTCAATATTATATGAACAAATGCTTAGAATAATTCATATTTTCAGCAGGAACCAACAACTTCTCTTGTAAAATATCAACTATCGTGCAGATAATGACACTTACCAATTATGATGCCAAATTAGATTTTTTTTTCTACTTAATTGTCCAATCTAATAAAGTCAATATGGTAGGATCAAATAAGTTAAGGATCAATAATATCCTAAAGCCTATTAGTTATGAGTTCAACCTTCAATGTAAGATCTATAAATAAATTAATATTTTCATTGCCACAATCTTTAATAACCAAAGTCTTTCTTTTTCACTTATCTTTGTCCTTCTTTCCATCTTTCTTCAAATCTTTTTCTCTTTACCATCTTTCTCTTTATCTCTATCTCACTTCCATTTCCTTATCTCTTACTCTTTCTCTTTTATCTCTTTCTTGTCTCTCTCTTCATCTATCTTTCCTTTTTATCTCTTTACCATCTCTTTATTTCCCCATCTTTCTCTTTCAATTCGATCTTTTTCATTTTTATCTATCTTTGATATCTCTCTTCTTCTTTCTTTATCACTTTTTTGTATCTCTCTTTACTAAAGTTGGAACAAATAAAGAGAGATGAAAAGAGAAATACAAAGGAAAAAGAGAGGAGGAATTCTTAACACGAGAGAGAGAGAGAGACAGAGAGATGGGGAGGGTGAAGGGAAGGGAGATGGAAGAGAGAAATAAAGAAAGGAGAAAGAGATAGAGACAAAAAAATAAAGAGAGACAAGAGATTAAAAAGAAAGAAAGGGAAAGAAATGGAGAAAGTGATTGAGAGATTAAAGATAGAGATAGAGTTAGAAGAAAGACAAAAAGAGACAAAGACAAAAGATAAATAGTGAAAGATAGACTAAAATAGATATGGAGAGAAAGAGAGAGAGGGGGGGGAAAGTGTTTGACAATGTTGTTCCCACAACCTTGTATGGGTTGTAATTGTTGTCAACCAGATTTAAGTGTGCAAGCAGAAGTGGCTCATTCAAGCATTCAAGGGATGAGTTTTCAGTAGAAAAAAAAGAGCAAGAAAAATAAATTAAGAAGGAAGATAATGCTGAATTTTGAATGAAACAGTAATATGAAGCCAAATGGAAGGGCAAGAAAGGAAATTTACCGCAGCTCGAGTAAACCCTATTAGGGTTTGCATAAAAGAGAGTATATAAACCAAGACTTATCTCTTTTTTGGTGTACCACCCGGAAAATAGTGAAACAAAGCAGACCAGAATCGGGGAGAGCAAACCAGAATTGGTGGAACCACCGTATCATAGGGAGACTAGTATGACGAGAGACTAAGTGAAACGTGAGACCAGGTGAGACCAACGAAGCTTGAAACGGGTGAGACTAGACCAGATCTGGAACGGGTGAGACCAGATCAAGACCAGACTTGGAAACGTGAGAGCAGATCAAGACTAGACCTGGAAATGTGAGACCAGATCAAGACCAGGTGAGACCAAACCAGAAAGGTGACCAGGTGAGACCAACGAAGCTTGAAACAGGTGAGACTAGACCAGATCTGGAACGGGTGAGACCAGATCAAGACCAGACTTGGAAACGTGAGAGCAGATCAAGACCAAACTTGGAAACATGTGACCAGGTGAGACCAGACCAGAAAGGTGAGACCTGGAAACGTGAGACTAGAAAAGAGGGAAACGGGTGACACCAGAAAAGGGTGAAATGCGTAAGACCAGGTAAGACCGAACCAGAAAAAATGTGAGACCTGGAGAAGGTGAGACATGAGATGAGGTAAGACCAGACCAGAGCAGTGAAACGGTGAGACCAGACTTGGAGACTGTGAGACTAGAGACGGTGAGACGGTGAGACAGTGAGACCAGAAGACAGGTGAGACCAGGAGTTGTGTGAGATAACCTAGAGAAGAAGTTCATTGAAGCATTTGAGAGAACTCAATGTATTTTCAGATTTCTTCAAGAGAGGTTAGAAAGTGTTTTGGTGATCTTCCAAGCGGTAGTGAAGTAGCCTATTCAAATCAAACAGAGGTAAGACAAGTTAGAAGAAGGGTAGACACAGTAAGTGACACTCTTTGTATTGTATTTGCTTCGTATTTGCAATAGTGAAAGGAGAAAAGATTAAGACATCCATTGTAACTACATTGCAATCATAGGGAATACCACACTGATATTCTCAAGCATAGTGGATTGTCTCGGTAGAGGAAGAAACTCTACCACCGTGGAGTACGTCACATTGACGGAACCATGTAAATTTCTTGTGTCCATGCTTTGAATTTACATTCTGTGTTTTGAATTGAGTTGTGAACACAGCTAAAGAATCATCAAACCCATAACCTAAAAAAGACCTAATCAAGAACAACCAATCTGTCTAATAGGCAAGGTGTCTGAAAGGTAACTTTGGGGACTATTGTGATTAGTAGGTAACAATAGATCTACCTTAGTTGAATCTGAGAAAGAGTTCGCTTTTGAAAAGAGTTTGAAGTTGTTCACATACTTGCATATTGACAAGAGCTAAAGTATTAAAGAAGTAGAATGCTTTGGCTTAAATTATTAGAGTTTTTTTTAAGGGTGTGATACTGATTCACCCTCCCTCTCAGTATCACAGACTAGTAGATCCTAGGGTGAAGTTGGGAACTTCAGACAAGTAAAGAAATTAAAGAGAGAGCGAAAGGGGGACATACAAAAAAAAAATGAAAGACAAAGATAAAGTTAAAAGAGAGAGAGAAAAAGAAATAGATAAAGAGATTAAGAGAAAGGGAGAGATGGAAATAGAATAAAGAGAGTGAGAGAAATAAAAAAGAGAAAAAAACTAAAAAAGAGTGAAAGGGAGAGATATAAAAAAATGAAAAACAAAGATAAAATTAAAAAAGAGAGAGAAAAGGAAAGAGAAAGAGATTAAAAGAAAGCGAAAAATGGAAATGGAATAAAGAGAGTGAGAGAAATGAAAGAGAGAAAAAAATAAAACAGAGTGATAAATATCTAACAAAAAGAGAGAGGGAGAGAGAGAGAGAGATAAAAATGGATAAGAGAGGGGAGAGAGATGAAGAGAGAGAGAGAGGGAAGAGATAAATGGAAAAGAAAAATAAAGATGAAAGAAAGAGAAAAGATAAGAGATAGAGAAGCATAAAAGAAGGAATGAGTGATAAAAGAAAAGGAGAAGAAAGATGGATAAAAGAAATGAGAGCAAGTGATTGCCATTATGTGAGAGATCACTATAATTATAATTTTTACACAAATTACAAGACATAATGTAAGATAATGGAGTTGATTATGTTATATTGCTAAGTTATTTTATACTATCAAGTGCTATCAAGACATAATGTAAGATAATGGTTTAATTTATCATATACTAATATTCATTATTGTTCTAACTTATATCACTGAATTTACATGCCAAACACACCTTTGTTATATAGGGAGATTCCATAACCTAAGCTATATAAAATATCCTGTAAGATTTCAAAAATATAAAAAAAGATATAAGAAATGAACACAGATGTTAACATGGATTAACAAATATATAATTATAACTATTAGTTATGGTTAACACATCATTTGTACCCAATAATCAATTGTTATGGTTAAATGATATGAATTTGTGTCCAATATTACATTAATTTTACATATTTGGAATGGAATTCGATAAGATTATATATACATACACAACAAAGGTGTGATTAATCAACAACAATACACACATAAGGAAAAATGGAGAAACATGAAAATTTAGTCATGAACCTTTATAATTTTATACAATTGGATCTGTAACTTTTTGGCATTTTCATTTGAGTTGTAAATTTTTTAAATTTGTTTCAAATTGGTTTCTTTTTTTGGACAAAAAGCAATCAAGATACCATATTAATTGAAATTGTGTCCATAACAAAAAGGTTAATGTAACTTAAGGCCTATTTATTGTTGTTTAAGGTGAACAATAACCTATCCATATCTATTAGTGTCATCCTTAATTAGGACCTCCACTGCTCAATAAAAAAGCTGTAAGCAATGGATATCTTTTTGTCTTTCCTAACTGCTGTTATGGCAACCTTGTTAGGCTTTATCGATCTTCTTTACTTCTTTTGGCCAACATCAAGAAGTATCTAATTAAATTCTCCCAAAAAGGTAGCACTAGAAGTTGAAGGTATGTGACTTGTAATTAGTCACTTACATCTCTTAAAAGGGTCATAATTGCCTCACAATGTTCTTAGCAACATGGTTGACAAATACAAACCCATCTTCACTATCAAGGCAATCTTGCATTAAGCTTAGTTATGAGCAACCAAGAGTTCATAAAGGAGTGCTTGACCATTAATGACAAAGCCTTTACCAATCATCCAAAAATTTTTGCCTAAGAGCTTTTGACCTACGATTATGCCATGCTTGGGTTGACCACTTAAGACCTTATTGGTGTTAGGTGTGCAAGAGGACTAGATGATGGAAACAAGCATTAAAGGACATTCTCAAGATGATAGGAAAATTTATGGTGACTAATGAGCCATTGTTTTGAGATTCTTGGATATTGGTGACCATTAGAAGGCTGTAAAAAAGACCATTAAGGAAAATGACTCCATCATTGATGAATGGTTAAAAGAGCATAAACAGAAGATGGTTTCTAGTGTTATGAAGTAATAGGAGGACTTTATGTCAAGGTGGTTATATGCCAAAATCCAAACATAGTCAATAAAGCTACTTGCCTTATAATTACAATCCACAATTTTATTCTTTTTGTTTCTTTTTTTGGTCACATAAAATCCCTCATTGAATGGCCATTGCAAAGGTTTGGACTAAAAACAAAAGAAATAACCATATTTTTAGTCCTAAAATTTTCATTTTTTGATATAATCTTAAACATTTTCACAATTTCAATTTAATTTTTAATGTTACAATTAAATGTCAATTGAGTCTAATAAATGCTTTGACCATATTAGAAAAAGTGAAAAATATGAAAATGTAAAATTAAATTGTATTTAATCTTATTTTCTCTCTAAATAAAGCTAAATATCAAACTATATATTGAAACCTTTTTTATCCTTAATTTGATTATTATTAATCTCTCCCTCATTTCTTTTACACTAGACTTGATTGGTATATTTTGTTTAAACCCAAAGTCATAGTATATTACAAATAAAAAGCATTGCTACTCTGTAAAGAAGTAGCCACCTTAAAGGTGCATTTGTTTTGATGAAAGGTCAAACATTTCTTACTTCTCTCTTTCCCTTCCCTCCTCACTCTATCATGTATGCCTTTTGCTCGATGTCACAAACATTTATTTTTATCCTTAAGGTTTGATTTTCAACAAAATCTTATCAAACTAGAGGCTAATTTGATTGACTAAGGATACATTTGAGAGGAACTTAATGAGATTCAAAGTCTTTAATTGTGGTTATGAATCAAATACACACATGTTCGAATAGTAAAATATGATTGTAATTATTTTTTTTCACTCTTTGTATGGTTTAATTTCATATTTTAATACTTTTATTTTTTTTAAAATTTACTCAAAGCATTTATTTGATGTTTAAACATGTTCTATTATTAATTAAACTCAACTGGCATGTAACTATAATATTTAAGACTAAATTAAAATCATGAATGCGTTTAAGACTACATTGAAAAAGATAAAAGGTTTAGGGGTAAAAATATAGTTACCTTATTCTTTTGTAGTCCAAACCTTTGCAAAGACTATTCAACGGGATTTTGAAACAAAATGAAAATTATTATAAATTTGTGTTTTTCTTGTTATATACAAGCACAAAATCTACATACATTTTGTATGGTTACTTTTGCTTATATAAAGTGGCAAGACACACAAAAAAAATAATTAAAATGGTCAAATCTAATCAAATATTGCATATGGATTTATTTGATCCATTTAAAATATATATATATATATATATATTATGTGGTAAGCATTATGCATTTTTCATTTTAGATGATTTCATTAGGTTTGTATGGATTTTATTTCTTGCTCATAAAAAAAAGCCTTGAAAACCTTTAAAAGGCTTTTCAATAATTATGAAATAAAAAGAAATACCTTATCAATTCAATTAGAAGTAACCATAGAGTTGAATTTAAGAATGCGAGCCTTAAAAAATTTTGTGATGCCGAGGGAATTTTTTTCCAATTTTTAACACTTAGAACACCTCAATAAAATGAGTTAATTGAATACAAAAATAAAATCTTGCAATAAATGACTTTAACTATGTCAAATGATTTTAACTTACCTAAATATCTTTGGGCTAAATTTGTTTACATGTCATGTTATATCTTTAATGGGGTTCTTATACATCCCTTACTTAAAACTACTTTGTATAAGAAATGGAATGGGAGAAAGTAAAGAATTAATTATATTAAAGTTTTTGATTAAAAGAGTTTATTTTGAACACTAAAGATAATTGTGGAAATTTTGATTTAAACATGAGTAAAGGTATTTTTATGATATTCTTTTACTAGCAAGACATATAGAATTATTTTTAATAAGAAAACTTTAGTAGTTGAAAAATCCATGACTTTTGATGAAGCTAACCTTTATGATTTAAGAAAGGAAGATGTCTATGACTAAGTATGTAAAATCATGCATTCCAATGATATAAGTCTAAATTATATAACAAGTAAGAAAACACAAAATAATGGTATAAATGCTAAAATTGAGCCATTTAAGATAAGTGTGTCAAATCTGGGCAACATGTAAAGTGTCACACAAAAGGTGCTAAAAGAGTAGAAACACACTAATAAATCCTTCCATGATTAAATCATTGGTAATGTTTTTGATCCCTTAAGGATTACATCATTGTTAAAGAACATAAACACCAACTTTGTAATCATTTCTCAAGTAGAACCAAAACATGTAGAAAATGTATTGATTGATCAGTATTTGGTGCATGTTATAGAGGATGAATTGAAATAATTTAAGGGAAATAAAGTGTGGGTTATAGTTCTTAAACTTAGAGTCTATCCTATTATAAAAACCAAGTGGGTGTTTTAAAATAAGTTACATAAAAGTGGCAAAATGTTAGGAATAAAGTGAAACTAGCTACTAAGCTATATAACTAATAAAAAGGTATAAATTATGATAAGACCTTTGTACTCATGGCTAGACTTAATGCCATTCGCATCTTAGATGCATATGCTTTATATATGAACTTTACTTTATACCAAACGGATGCAAAATTACTTTTCTTAATGATTTTATTAAAGAAGTATATATTGAGCAATCCTTAGGTTTTGAGAGCTTTTAATATCATAATCATGTTTTTAAGCTTTTTAAAGTCTTGTATGGATTAAAACAAGCTCTTAAAGTTTAACATAAGCAACTTAGCTCATTTCTAATTGAAAAAAACCTCTTAAAAGGTAAGTTAGACATGACTTTTTTTCATAAACATGAAAGGTAAAAATCTTTTTATTATACAAATTTGTAGTGATGATATTTATTTTTATGCTAATAATGAAACTTTGTGTAAGGCATTTACTTCTTAAATGAAGAAGGAATTCAAAATGAGCATAATAAGGGAATTTGCTTAATTTTGCTAGCATAAACTTAACTTTCTAAATTTAATTATATTATATGAGATCCAATAATTTTTTCCACTTTTCTCCAAGTCAATATGCGATAAATGAACAAAAGCTTTATCAAGTTGTTAAATTCTCTCACTTAAAGCCAATTTCATAAAAATATTGTATAAGATAGTACTTAGTATAATATCATAATGACAAACATATTCAACTATGTAACCATTTAATTATGTTGGCATATCAAAAATAAGTAGCATAATATCTAACATTATGATGGTGCCATGGTTACATAACAAGTTATAGGCCTTATTGTCATCAAGTGTGCAAGATCACCACCCTTAAGCTTTTGTCAAATGGTTAGCTCTACATGTTCAAAATTGTACAGTAATCTAAGGTTAGAATGTCCCTAAAGGAGTTGTATTCATTATGGGAAAGGAACAAAAATAGTTTAAACAAGCAAGTGGTAGTAGAGATGAAGAGATGGTTTCAAAACATGACCTTAAAAGTGATCTCAAGGATAATTGTTGGGAAATTTATTGGATAAATGACAATAGACAAGGGAGAAAGGAGAGCTGGACAATGGAATCAAGCATTAAGGGACATTTTTTAGATGATAAGAGGATTTGCACTGGCTAATGGGCAACCATTTTTCAAATTCTTAGATATTGGCAGATAAGAAAAGGCCATGAAAAAGATTACTAAGGAATTGTGTTGGTTCCAAAAATACCTAAGGAGGGTGAATTGGGTTAATGAAAGACATGTGCCTATAATGCATGTAGTGTGAAAAATACAATGATTGCAATAAATAAAGATTTAATATGGTATGAAAGGATTAATGTTATTACAATAATATTGAATAGAGACAAGAAAATAAATTGAACAAATCTAATTTGTATAACCAGTAACTAACTTATGTAAAAGAAAAAAAAAATTGAAATGTGATATGATAAAAAGTTTATTAAGTGAGTGAACTTGTCTAATAAAAATAGTTAAGAATAAAAAGAGTAAGACATCATGATTTATAAAGGTTTAAAACTCTTATTCTTACAACATCTCCCTCAGACTATTGTTTTACGAATTTTAAATCAACTTTCAAGCTTTCTAATAAGGAGGAAACCAAGTATAGCAATAATATAATCCTTAATCACATCTACATAAAGGTTTATGATCTTGTTACATTACATTCTTATAAATATGTTTCTCAAGCTCTTAATGTGTTAACTTTACAACCTGAAAATGCTCAGAAAATTTTCTTTAAAGTTTTACTTATTCAAAATAATTTTTTCTCTCTTATGTAATCTTGATTTTTGAACCAAAAAAACTCAATATAAGCTTTTTGGTCTATCCTATTTTGTTGCTACAAATGGAATTTCAAATTCACTATTAAGCTTTCTGGTAAGGAGTAGACTAATTATAACAATAATATAATCTTTGATGACATCTACATAAAGGTTTATATTCATGTTACATTACACTCACGTAAATGTGTTTTTCAAGCTCTTAATGTCTTAACTATACAACCTTAAAATGTTCACAAAATAACTTTTTCTCCCTTGTGTACTCTCGATTTTTGAATAAAAACCACTTAATATAATCTTCTTGGTTAATCTTATTTTACTATTACAAATGAAATTATTTATAGACAAAAAGTAACCAAGACTCTAAAAGAACCATTGTAAATGAATAATGAATGCCCATTGAATTTTAAAAACAAAATGTGTGTTTGTTTTTGCATCTTTCAAATTATGATTACATGTCCATTGGTGCGTTTTTTATATCAAGAATGAATTGTCCCATTGGTGGGGCTATAGTAAATTAATTTTCAATATGGGTCAAGAAAAAGATCTATCTATATAAGGTATTATTATAGGAAATTGATTTTTCAAATGCATTTCAAACAAAATACTCTACATAAGAAACCTTGCTTATATGACAAAAAAAAAAAAAAAAAGAATGTTGCTTTGGTTTTTATGCCTAGGACACATAATCTTGGTATGCAAATCTTCCAAAATTGGTTTTAACAAGATTCTCCAACTCTAATACTTTTTTTTTAGAGCCAAGAAATGAATGTTATGTAACTTAAAAAGTTTTTATTTTGAAACTTTACTTTATTTCCTTATTAAGCTACAAAGGTAAATGTTGTGCAGTTAAAAATTCCAATAATGAGATCTTAAGTTTTTGGCCAAACTAGGCATTTTTTTCAAGTTAGGAAGGCCTTGCTCTAGTTTGATTCTTGCCCACTATAATCTTTAATTTGGGCTAACAAATTATTTCTTTATTGGGTCTTTAAGAGAATAAAGTTTTCTTTGATCTTTTGGTACATGTGTACTAAGTTGTAAGCTTTAAAAAGAAAGAAAACTGAGTTTCACTAGCACAAAGAGTTATTAAGAATAAATTTCATTGTTGTGAATTTATTTTTTTAAATTAAGTTTTGCTAAAGCAAAGCTTATTTTTCCAAAAATTAATTATATCATATAAACTCCAATATTTTTTTTATGTCAACCCTCTAAGTTAATGTGTGATAAAAGAGCAAACACTTTATTATGTATGGTAATAATATTATACAGACAAACATGGTTAGTTATATAATCACTTAATTATGATGTCATATCAAAATTAAATAGCACATGATCTAATATTCTCCCCTTTCTTCATAGAGATAAAAATGTTCGAGTTACCCCTTGAACTATGCACCAAAAATAAAAATACACATGGTAAAATAAGAGTTCATAGTATTAATCAATAAAGATAATAAATAAGTAATGACTATAGATAAATTGTTCAAAAAACAAATATTAAAAGTCAAATATAACAAGGTGTCCAAAAATAAATCTAGGCAAAGCTAAGTGTGGATCAAAGGAAAACAACACCACTTTTCCCCTTTTGACATCATTAAGAGGAAAAGCTTGTATTCAGCCATTGCTTTATAGTGACCCAAAAAGAACACTCGTCGATGAATCCATGCTAAGTAACATGGATCTCATTTAAGACTTTGTGAATGATATCTATGTCTTTACGTAAAAGTTATATGACTATTTACATATCAATCATATTCCAAAGGATTAATCCATCACTATTTGAAATAATGTAAGGGATTTATTATGAGTCCTATGTTAGTGACGATAAGGAAACAAAAATAGGTGAAAGGGTTGAGAGACTTTTACTGGTGGATAAGCTAATAATATTAAAGGATCTTTGGCTAAAGATGGAGTTTTTGCATGTGAGGATAATAGGTCGGTGTCATCTGAAATATGGATAAGGGGAGGAGTATTAGTTAAATAGTTTTGGGTTTTAAGGCTTTTGTAATTTTTGGTTATGGATGGGCTTAGTTCTAGTGATGAGTTTACTTGTTTCATGGTGCATAATTGTTTGTGTTTCTTTAAGAAATAAGGATGATGGATTAATGTGGTGAAATGAAGGTTTGGCACCAAGGTATATATAGACCAATAAAATGAGAATTAAATGGGAAAATTTTATAAGGATCATAAAACACTTTGATTGAAAGGGAAGAAAGAAACTATAGTTGAGATATGGGAAAAGTTTCATTAGTATCCACAATAGAAGTGGAAAGCTAAGATATTAAATGAAAAATTTTAAAACTATAAGGGTCAAAAAAATTTTAAGTGACTCGTGAAAATAGTAGATCTTATGTTTAATTGATTTGGTTAAAAAAAAAAGAATGAACTTTTGAGCAAAGAACTAAAATAGAATGTCAATTTTTTATGAAGCAAAAGAAGCAAAGAATGAGACAAAAACCTAAGATAAGAATGGAATGTAGAATGCTAGTTTGTGGGCCACAACATAATTTAAAGAAAGGGTATGTCTGTAGAAACTAGTATAATTTAAAGAATGAAAAAAAAAGAATTATAGTGCTTTTCCAAATTTAAAGAAACTATTATAATTTAATGTTAACATAAGTTATATAACTATTGAACAATCAATAATTTTCTAAATTATATAAATTTGCTTTTTTTCACTTATCCAAGATTAATTGACAAAAGAAAGAAACCAACATAGAGACAACAAAAATAAAGTCTAGGAATCAAAGAAACTACTTTAAAAAAGGATTTAATTAAAGTTAATATGATTGTGTTTATGTGAAAACTAGTATCAAATTGATATGTGTGTGTGTAAAGAACACATCTTAGGCTGCCAAAGAGGAAAAAAAAATAAAGACACATTATATTTGCCTAAGTTAGTAGGCCTTTTAATATAACAAAGTAACCTTTTCAATGCAACTAAATGTGACTATAAGGGATGATTAAAAATAAGCATATAAATACATAGCAAATATAATAGAAGGTTTACTAGTAGTAAAGTAAATAAGGCTTTTAATTATACTTTAATATAGTGTCTTATCTGTCTTCTTATCAATTTCATGCTTATCAGGTTTTGTGAATGTGGGCATTAGTGCACCATAGGGCTTTGATTTCTTCATTCTAAACTTTTTTACATTTCTCTTGCATACTTAGTTTGGCTAATGAGAATTTTATTCATTTATTGCTTAATTTGTAAGTCAAGGAAGAAACTAAGTTCCCCTACCATGCTCATTTTAAATCCTTCTCTATTTGAGAAACAAATTCCTTACATAAAGAATTGTTAGAGGCACCAAAAATAATATTATTAACATAAATTTACGTGATCAATAAATTTTTATTTTTTACCTTTATGACCAATGTGGTGTCTACTTTATCTTTTATGAAACCCTTTTGAATTGCAAAAAAAAAAAAATAAATGCTAAGTCTTTCATACCAAGTTTAAGGGGCTTGTTTTAATTCATATAGAGTTTTAGAGAACTTAAACACATGATCAAGAAATTTAGTACTCTTAAAACCTAAAGGCTATTCAACATATACTTTTTAACAATAAAACCATTAAAAAAATGCACTCTTGACATCCATTTTATATAACATGAAATTTATGAATGATGTATATGCTAGCAAGATGTAAATGGCTTTTATTAAGCCACAAGTGCAAAGGTCTCATCATAATCTTTTTCCTTTTCTTGATTATATTCCTTAGCCACTAATGTAGCCTTCTTTCGAACTATCTTTCCATTCTCATCTAGTTTGTTACAAAACACCCACTTAGTACGGATGATATAATGGTCTTTAGATTTAGGGACTAAGGTCCACTCTTGTTTATTCTTAAATTGTTTTAACTTATCCTTTATAACATGCACACAATGCTCATCACTTAATGCTTTTTCTATAGGTTTGGGCTATATCAAAGAAATAAGTACTAAGTTGGTGTTCAAGTGCCTAGATGATGATTTAGTTTTAAGATAATTAGAAACATTACCAATAATTTGATCTTAGAATGATTTACTAACACACTTCCATTCTTTTGGCACCTTGTGTATCACAGTTTACAAAATACCTAAATCTTCAAGGTTTGAATTGCTTGGCTTCAATTGCTCTTTTTTAATGCTATCATCATTATTTTGAGCTTCCTTGCTTGTCATCTAAGATGATCTCTTATTGAAAACCCTTTATGCTTTGCTAAAAGAAGAGTATCCTAAAAAGATACTTTTATTGGCCTTCAAATCAAATTTTATAAGATTGTCTTTAGTGTTTAATATGAAACACTTATATCCATAAACTTTGGAATAATTTTTTTGCAACTTTCTACCATTGCACAATTCATAGAGAGTCTTTTTAAGCAAAGGATGAATTAAAACTCAATTCAATATGTAACATATCGTATGGATAGTTTTGATCTAAAAATATTTGGCAAGTTAAACTAATTAAGCATTCATCTTTTGCATGATTCTATTTTTGTATTTAGCCACTCTATTTTGTTAAGGTGTTTTTGGGGCTAAAGAAATGTGAAATTTATTGGGCATCACAAAATTTTTCAAAGCCCTCATTTTTTAATTTTCTTCTATGGTCACTTTTAATTAAAGTGACAAAATAGTCTTTCTCATTTTGCAATTACTTGCAAAATCTCTTAAATACTTTCATTACCTTATCCTTATATGCAAGGAACAAGATCTATGCAAACTTAATGTAATAATCTATCATAACAAATGCATAATGTCTACTATTTAAAGTAAAGACTATAGATAAATAAAAACAATCCATATAAATAATTGAAAAGGTTTGGAAGTAGATGATAACTTTTTGCTCATAAAATGACTTTGTATATATTTGCCTATTTAACAACTATGACAAAGTTTATTTTTCTCAAATTTTATTTTAGATAGCTCTTCCACAAGATTTTGGTTATTTAACTTGAATAATAATTTCATGCTTATAAGTTCCAATTGAATATGCCATAACTAAGACTTTTCATTTATAGAAATTAAGCACTTGACATTTTGGTTAGTAATGGAGTGAAGATCAATAGTATAAATGTTATCATAACTATTTGCAATAACAAAATTGCATTTATTTTGGAATCAGAAATAATACTTAGATTGGGCTTAAAAGAAAGTAATTGCTATCATGAAGCTAACTAATGCCCAGTTGAATTTAAGACCATAAACCAAGGAGGCATTATCAATACTAAGAGAACTTCCTATACCAATCTTTCCAATGCCAATTACCTTACCTTTGGCATTATCTTTAAATGTTACATTTTATTCATTAATTACTTTGAGAGAAAGAAAGTTTGTTATATTAAGGGTCATATGTTTAGAGCATCCATTATACATGTGCTATTTATTTTCCTTCATCCAATTTTTCAAATGTACTTGTGTAAGTTTAATATAATTTTAAGTATCAAAATTTGTTTAGGTCCTTTCAAGTAAGCTTTAGTACTTTTGTCACTACCATAACAATTTCTTATGCCATGAATACTTTTTTTTAATATTGCATGCGTGAATCACATGTCCAAAATCACTACAGTAATGATATCTAATATGATATTTCTCATGTGAAAATGAACATGATACTTTAATGAAATTATGCATGTGAGATTGAGAAGCATAGGGCTATACCACTATGTGCACAGTGGTTATGCCAAATGATTTTCCAATTGAACTATGAGGTGTTCCATGTTGCCGTTATACATGTCCATACATAAATAAATACATCAATTTTACTTCTAGATGATAAGGATGCATCACCTTATCATATGGACAGTTATAATTTGAATTTTATGTTGATAATATGAGTGATTAAAGGCTAATTCAAATTTATCATTGATTGGGATTTTAGAACGAAGTAATGAGTCAACCTTCTCTTTCCCCTTAATAACCTTTCATAGAGAATTTTAGAGGTTTTTATTGTTCTTTTTTAAATCAAAGCTTTTCTCCTTAATTTTATTTGAAGCAACATTACGTGCTTTTTACAATGGTTCATTTTTGTTTTTTAGGATTTCATTTTCATGCTCAATTACCATAAAACAAGCATTAAGATCACTAAATTTGGCTCTTTGTTTGAAAATTTGTTTAGTAATGCATTCAAACATACCAATTACCTCAATATCATCACAAGTCAAAATAAGAGTTAACCTCATTGTATTTTCTTATAAAGTACATATAGTTTGCTTCATCACTAAAGGATTCATCATCTAAATTGCTAAAATCATCCTAAGTAGACTTGTAGGCTTTCTTGGTTAGCTTTTACCCTTTTTCTTGCTAAGACAATTTGCCATAATGTATTTAAGTTTGTTACACTCATAATAAACAATTTTTTTCTTACGTTGTGCATGATTTTCAATGAATTGCCTAAATAACTTTCTATCATCTTGTTTTTTCTTTTATAAAAATTTAGCAGATTTTGGTGCAAGCATCACAAACTATTCTTTATCTTATTCATTAAATGAATTGTCTTCTTGGTCACCTTTTTAATCATCATATATTGCTTTTCTAGCCCATATAGAGGACTTAAACATCATGCCTTTCTTTTTCTATGTGCTTTCTTTTTGAATGTCATCTTGTACATGAGTAATTAACCCATTAATTCATGTAGGAGCAACGTGTTCAAGTTTTTTTTTTAAAAAAATAATAATTGCCTTTGAGTTTTACAACTATAGAAGTGACTTAAGTAACTTTTTTACAAGTTTTATATTATTGAAAGTCTTTCTAAAAATTTTCAAAGAGTTAACAATGTTTGTAATTCATGAATACATGTCAATAATTTTCTCATCATTACTCAATAATTTATACTTTCACTTAAGAATATTAATCATAGTATCCTTAATTTAAAAAACAAGTTCTAATACCAATTATTGGAAAGGAAGCCATGCATTGACTAGAGGCAGTGAAGCCAAGGACCCAGATATCAAGTTCTAATACTAATTATTAATCCCAAAAATACTTAAGAGGGAGGGTGAATTGGGTTAACAAAGAAAAACATGCCACTAATGCATATAACATGAAAAATAAAATTATTACAAAAAATAAAAATTTAATGTGATATGTAAAGGATTAATATAATTATAGTAAAGCTAATGTTAACTAGAGACAAGAAAATAAATCCAACAAATTTAATTCTTAAGACTAGCAATCAACATGTGTTAAGGTAAAAAATAAAATAATTAAGATGTGTTATGATAAAAAGCTTGTTAAGTATGTGAATTTGTACAATAAAAATAATTAAGACTAAGACAGGATATATATATAGGATTCAAAACTTTTATTCCTACATCTTCTTCCCAATATCACTATATTGATAATTTCAAATCTATTGTCAAACTCTCTAAAAAAGAGGAGACTAATTACAATAATAATGGGATCATTAATCATAACTGTACAAAGGTCTACAACTATATTATAGAAATGTGTTTGATAAACTTTTAAACTCTTAATTTGAAGTTATTGACTTCTCCCTAGGATCTACTAGTTTGTGATACTGAGAGGGGGGTGAATCAGTATCACCACAATTTGCAATTCGCAGGTAAGTGAACAACTTCAACCTCTTCTTAAAAGCGAACTCTTTCTTAGACTCGACTAAGGTAGATCTATTGCTACCTACTAATCACAATAGTCCCCAAAGTCACCTTTCAGACACCTTGCCTAATAGAAAATTCAGATGTTCTTGTTTAGGTCTTTGTTAGGTTATGGGTTGGCTAATACTTTAGTTGCATTCATAACTTAATTCAAAACACAGAATATAAAGCAAATTAAGGACACACGAGATTTACGTAGTTCCGTCAACGTGACGTACATCACGGTGGTAGGGACTCTCCTTTACCGAGACTATCCATTATACTCAAGAATTCCAGTTACAATGAATGTCTTAATCCTCTGCTCCTTTCACTATTGTAAATAATAAGCAAGTACAATACAAAGAGTGTCACTTGTTGTGTTTACCCTTCTTCTAGCTTGTCTTGCTTCTGTTGAATTGAATGGCTGCTTCATTGCCGCTTAGAAGTTCACCACAATGCTCTCTAACCTCTCTTGAAGAAATCTGGAAATACGTTGAGTTCTTTCAATACTTCTCCGAATTCCTTCTTTAGGTTATCTCACACAACTCTTGCTTTCACCGTCTCAAGGTCTCACCCATCTCCTTACCCCACGATCTCACTATCTCATGGCTCGCCTCACGTTTCTGGTTTGTCGTTCCACGTCTCATGCATGTTTTTGGTTTGCACGCTTTGTTGGTTTCATGACTCATGTACATTTCTGGTTTTCTTCCTCTTCGTTGGTCTCATGCCTCACGCCTCACCCGTTCGTTTCTGATTTTCTTCTAGCTGGTGGTCTCACGCCTCACGCCTCACCCGTCCGTTTCTGGGTTTCTTTTATTCGTTTCACACCTCTTGGCAGCTTGGTTTGCTCTCCCAGTGGTCTCCTCTTTCACGGTTTCTCCTCCTTTCTCTTACGTTTTGCTGCACTCCTTCGTCCTGGTTTTGCTGCACTCTGCACTCCTTCGTCCTAGTTTTGCTGCACTCTGCACTCCTTCGTCACAGTTTTGCTCTTTCGGTGGTGGGTTTCTCTCTCTTATGGTGGTGGGTGCCTCCTTTTCTGGTTTGTATCTGTTTAGCTCTCCTGGTGACTGCTTTCTCACAGTTTTTCTGGTTTGTGCATTTAGCTCTCCCGTGTTGTCTCCTTGCTGTCCAGTTGGTGGTTTCTCTCTTGTTGTAGGATTTTGTCTCACCAAGGTCTCTCTTGCTGTTGGTGTGCTTTGGCCGTGTAGGGTTTTGTTGTTTTCTCTATTTAGTCGTCCACCCCTTTGTCGTTGGCTGTGTTGTGTCGTATAGGGTTGTTTGGACGTTCACCTTATTTGGCCGTGTAGGTTGGTTGGTTGAATTCTCTTTTGGCCAAATACCCTAGCTTGATGTGCAGCTTGTGTTTGGTCGGTTGTCTCCTTGCTTGGACAGTTTCTCCTTTGTGTTTGGCCGGTTGTCTCCTTACTTGGACGTCTCTTCTCTTTGGATGGTTTCCCTCTCTTCTTGCCATGTACCCTCTCTTGCCATCTCTCCTTTCTTTTGCAAGTGGTGTGTTGCCATTTCGGGCTTGGCCAGTTGCTCCTCCAACGTTTTGTGTTTTGCCGAATCTCTCTTGTGTTGGATGGTTTCTCTCTAGGTTTTCCCCGACTCCCTTGGTTGAACGGTTTCTCTTGTGTTTGCCAAACTCACTCTTTATGTTTATGCCATGTATTCAATTGTGTTGGCCTTGCCCTAGTTTTGTCTTCCAAGGCCTCTATATACTCTCTTCCATGAAACCCTAATAGGGCTTACTTGCGGTGAATTTACTGTCTTGCCCTTCCTTGTGGCTTTTACGTTCTTGCCCTTCCATATGGCTTTACTTTCTTACCCTTCCATATGGCTTTACTTTCTTGCACACTTAACCCTAGTTAACAACAATTACAACCCATACAAGGCTGTGGGAACAACAATCTCCCCCTTTGTAATTGTCGGTAACACTCATAACAAAAGCCATTATACAGCAATTTCAACTCCCCCTAAATATGCACTCCCCTTTCTTAACAGCTCGCCCTACACTGTTGCTTCTCTCCCCCTTTGCCAACCAATTACAAATCTGAAAAACTCGCAAAGTAAAGATAGAGGATTCACCTAAACTCCAGGCTTGAGGAGGCATTTGCACAGACAAACTCATTATGTGCTTTTTAAACAGCTCTGTGGATAGAGATTTAGTTAAATCTTGTATAGCTTAGGTTTAACTTGTGAGAGTAAAGAAGTAGTTCCCACAATTCTTCTTCTTGTTGTAACTCCTGCAGATGGGTCACCTATGATCTGATTTTCTTAATGAGCACTGGTCCACGTTTTCTTTGGCTTTCTTTCTTGCACAGTCTTAGTTAAAAAAGGATCTCTTTCTTCATCTTCAGACTCACTCTTCTCTGAGTCTGAACTTACTTTTTGTTCCTTTTCTTCATATTGGTCTGATTCTTCATCTACATTGAAGTCATCTTCTTCATTGTCCCTAACTTCTCCATTCTGCATTGTTTTCCAGTTCTCATCTATTCTCACATCACTGGACATGATCACTTTTCCCAACTTATGCAGGAAAACTCTGTAACCTTTTGTCTTTGCTGAGTATCCCACAAAGATGCCTTCATCAGACCTAGCATTGAATTTTCCCAAGTTTTGCTCCTTGTTCTTCACAAAACATGGGCTGCCAAAGACTCTAAGATACTTGGCTATTGTCTTCTTCCCACTTCATAGCTCATATGGAGTCTTATCAGTATTGGGCCTTAGTAATACTCTATTTAGTAGATGCACGGTTGTAAATGTTGCTTCTGTCCAAAATCTTGTGTGAAACTTGGATTCCAGCAGTAGAGTTCTCGCTATTTCGACCATAACTTTATTTTTCCTCTCTACCACCCCGTTCTGTTGAGGTGTTCTTGTTGCTGCCCATTGGTGATGAATTCCATGCTTTTTAAGATAATCTTCAAAAGCTTTATTTGTAAATTCAGTGCCTTGATCTGACCTCAATACTTCGATCTTCCTTCCACTTTCATTTTTAACCAATCTTCTGTATCTCTTGAAGCAATTCAAAACTTCTGACTTGTGTTTGAGGTGTATGATGCAGGTCCTTCTCGAATAATCATCAACAAACAAGATGAAGTACCTCTCACCATTCAACCCTTTTGTCCTCATCGGTCCACACAAATCAGTATGCACAATGTCAAGCACTACTTCAGAACTGAACTCTTTGGTCTTATACTGCTTTCTAGCATGTTTTCCTTTAGAGCATGCTGAGCAAACATACTCTTTCTCTCTCTCTCTCTCCTGAGGTCGGGAATGTCTCTAATTAAATGAGTAGTGGTCAATTTCCTCATGTTCTTCTGTGATAAGTGTCCCAGTCTCTTATGCCAGAGTTGATTTTCTTCTTTTTTAGTGAGTAAACAACTGCTTGTCTTGTCCTTATCAATTACATACAAATTTTCAGCTGTTCTCTTCCTGACTGCAATAATATTGCCATCTTTACTCTTTACCTGGCAACTTGTTTTTGTGAATATTACCTTATGGTCTTCATTGCATAGTTGGCTGACAGATGTTAGATTATATCTGAGTCCTTCAACGTGCAGAACATCTTTCAGCTTTCCTCTTCCAATATTTACTGACCCCTAACCACTGATGTTGAGTGAATCATCATTGTCAAACTTAATTCTGTCTTCTCTTGATTTGTTTAGCTTTGATAATTTACTTTTGTCTCCCGTCATGTGCGAAATGCATCCACTATCAAGGATCCACTGCTTATCCTTGTAGTCAGCCTTTAGTGCAATTTCAGTTATATTAGTCACCTCCCTTTTTGCTCTATTATACGAACTTAGTAACTTAAATCTCAAAAATCTTACTAGCCGAAACTATATATACTATGAACATAGGTAATTTTGTATATGAGTTTTTTTTATTATTATTATTTTTTATTGACACAAGAGACTTCTTTGTTTGCAACTTAGTGTAAGTACACAAAAGTCTCATATTTATATAACTTGATGTTTAAAAATAAGTTTCATTAGCACCAAACTTATTTTTTCAAAAATTAATTGCATTTAATAAGTTTCAGTATATTATTTTTTATGTCAATCCTCCAATTCAATGTACGATGATATTGGCTGATAAAAAAGAAAATGTTATTATCTATGGGAAAATAGTTTTATACACTTGATCGTAGATTAATTGTGTAGAGTCTAGAACACATTTATATCATTTTGGTGGAATATGATGAGTCCTATTGTTTGGAAACCTGTCATCCTTCATGTTACTTTTGCTTTGTGGCAGATGTATAAACCTACTTGGTCTTAAATATGTCTCAGATGTGATGGCATATGCAGCAAATTGCAAGTACTAACCGAATGCATATTCCTATATATTTTGCTTATCCATGTGATTCATTTCTCAATGTTCCCTTAAAAGTCACATTATAAAATTTCTCAAAGAAACAAATTTTAAAAACTATGATTAATATTATAGTTTTCTGATAATTTATAGGTAAAAATTTTATCCAGACACATGATTTTTTGTGATTGAGGATGGACAAAGCTTGTAAAAGTAGCAAGGGAGAGTTTCTTTTGTAGGACATTGGTCTGGGGTGATTTTAGATAGTAAATTATACTTGATCTTGGAGACACAATGAGTTGGACACCCTAGGCCGACAAAGGTAAAAGTAAAAGAAAGAGACGTGAAGAACCTGACCTGCATCAAGGCCGTCGTTAGATTTATATTCTGCTGCACCTCTGTCGGTGCCCCATAACTTGTCCAAGGAAGTCTGCCCCATAACTTGTTAGCATTTTGTGCATTGTCGCTTGGGTTTGATTTTGGAACCATCTCCGGTGGACCCCTTGTTATGAAAGAGAGCATTGGATTTGAACCAATCCTAGAGGAGCGCCATTTGAAGTCCTTTGCCAATTCGCGCCTCTCATGTCATCTGCACCGACGGTTTGTCTAGGCCTTACCCTTAAACAAACTTACTCCTATCAATCCATTGATTGGTTAAATATCTTACAAGATATTGTTGTAAGGGAGAAAGCAGGGCGCACAAAATATCCTTCACAAAGAATTAGGAAAATCTAATTAGATTCAACTAATCAGGTAGACGTAATTAATTATTATATTATATATCTATTAATTTATATTATATTAATATTTTATAAATAGCATAAAAATTAATTATATTTATTTTAATTTATTACTCTTAAATCTATTTAATCAAATTCTTAAGAATTATGTATAGGCACAAAATCATTTGTTATGATTAATCAATAATTGTACACACCTACGAAGTGAGAAGTCGCAGGATGCCTAAAACTTTTGATTGGTCAAATATTTCAACTGCGTTCTTATCAATTGTCCGATTCACACGTTTTCTTTAAGTTGCTTGTTTTAATAAAACTTTTCATTATTGCCTTCACACTGCCCGCGGAAAGGCCACGTGCAACGACGTCAATGAAGAGAGTGGGAGGGTAACGTTTTCACGTGGTTGACGAAATGAGTGCGTGATGATCAGGTGTTTCATCAATTAGGAATTTCAAATCAATTTTGTCCCTACGAGAGCTGAGGTCTGATCTGTTGGTTGTACAGTGATTGACACTCTTTTTTTTTTTTTTTCCGGCTATTTGAGAGGCGAGGAAAATTTTTTAGAAACATACCTACATTCGACTCCAGGATTTATCCTGACAAATGTGACTTGAGTTACTATTAGACTAAATCTAGCGGCTATATTTTCAGGCATTTTACCTTACTTGGAAATGTCAATTTCGTAGTTGAGTGACTTAAACTTGTTCCAATTGAATTATGATAAATTATTTTTCTAACCTTCTTTTTCTTTTTTTTTTTTTTCTCGTGTCATACACAGCCGCCCCACCGGCGCAGTGCCGCATCGAACATTTACATGCTAATGCCTCCGATTATCTTTTTCTTTTAGAAAATAGTCATTCGAGTGAAGGTCGACGAAGATAATGACAGCAATAATAGTCATACTGTTGCGAAAAGGCCTATATATATACATATCAAGCTTCACTTAATAGTTGTTTAAGGCTAACAATAGTCTGTTCATATCTGTATGTGTCATTCCTGAATACTACTAACAAAGACTTTCACTACTCAACCGGAGCCGCAAGCAATGGACATCTCTCTGCCTTTCCCAGCTGTTGCAGGGGCCACCTTGCTAGGCTTCCTCGTTTTTCTCTACTTCCTCTGGCCGACCTCAACACGTATCCAATCAAATTCTAACAAAAAGGCAGCACCAGAAGCCAGAGGCGTGTGGCCTGTAATTGGCCACCTCCATCTCCTAGGAGGGCCGCAACCGCTTCACATCGTTCTTGGCGATATGGCTGACAAATACGGACCCATATTCACCATCAAGATGGGCTTGCGTCGAGCTCTGGTTGTTAGCAACTGGGAGCTCGCGAAGGAATGCTTGACCACCAATGACAAAGCCTTTGCCAATCGTCCAAAAACTCTTGCCACGGAGCTTTTGACCTATGATCGTGCCATGTTTGGGTTGACCACTTACGGACCTTATTGGCGTCAGCAGCGCAAGATCGCCACGCTCAAGCTTCTGTCGAAACGTCAGCTGGACATTTTCAAAACAGTACGTGAATCTGAGGGTAGAAAGTCGGTAAAGGAGTTATATTCATTATGGGAGAGGAACAAAAATAGTTCAAACAAGCAAGTGCTCGTAGAGATGAAGAGCTGGTTTGGAGACATAACTATAAACGTGATCTTAAGGATAATGGTCGGGAAATCTGTCGGATATATCACAACAGACGTGGCAGAAGAGAGGGCTGGACGATGGAAACAAGCACTGAGGGACTTTTTCGAGATGCAAGGGACATTTGTGGTGGCTGATGGGCTACCGTTTTTGAGATTCCTGGATATTGGCGGACATGAGAAGGCCATGAAAAAGGCTGCTACGGAATTGGATTCCATTGTTGAGGAATGGTTGAAAGAGCACAAACATAAGAAGGTTTCTGCCACTACGAAGGCAGAGGAGGACTTTATGGACCTGATGTTCAACATTCTAGGCGATGCAGAGCTGGTTTCAGGTCGTGATTCGGACACAGTCAACAAAGCTGCATGTCTGGTAATTACAATCCACCATCTTCTTCTACTTGTTTCTATATTTTGTAGTCAAAGCCATTGCAAAGGTTTGGACCGCAAAAGAATTACAGTTATTTTTTTTTTTGGGGGGGGGGAAGAGGTACACATATGTAAAGATCTATTTGGTCTTACATATGTATCGGATGTGATTTCATATGCAGATTGAAAGTACTAACAAAAGCATACTCCTATACTTTTTGTTTATCTATTTGGTTCATTTTTCAATTTCTCTTAAAGGCCACGCTATAAAATTTTCCAAAGAAATAAACTTTAAAAGTTATAATTCATATTGTGGTTTGTTTATAATTTATAGATAAAATTTTTATCTAAATATATGATTTTTTGTATTTGATGATGAACATATATGTGAACATAATATATTATTGAATATTATTATTACAAATATAAATATTTTAGAAATTTGAAAATCAATTAAATCAATTGTCCAAAAGAATCAAACCTTTTTTTTTTTTTGGACACAATAGGGTGACTTGTTAAAATAAATCAAATGAAGGGAAAACATAACTTGATGGTAATTAATTTTTATCATAACTTAAATGTTACAGTTTGAATTACAGAAACAATCTTTTATTAAAATTTTTGGTAAAGTTGCATAGATTAAGTTTGGGATTTCTCTTTTTTGTTTTTCAAATGTCCTTTGATTGAATAAATGCCTTTCTCGTTGATCAACTTATAGGGTCTTATCTTGGCGGCCTCTGATACGACATCAGTCACTCTAACATGGGCCTTATCTTTGCTACTCAATCACCCAAATGTACTTAACAAGGTCAAATTTGAATTGGACACCTATGTTGGCAGAGACAAGCAAGTAGAAGAATCTGACATAAAGAACTTGGAATATCTCCAAGCCATCATTAAGGAAACATTACGCCTATATCCTGCTGGGCCTCTTTCACTGCCACACGAGTCCATGGAAGATTGTAGCGTAGGTGACTACTATGTTCCAGTAGGCACAATACTTCTCGTTAATATCCGAAAGATCCATCGGGATCCACGTGTGTGGTCTAATCCTGAAAAGTTTCAACCAGAAAGATTTCTGAAAACCCACAAAGATTTGAATTTTCAGGGTCAGAATTTTGAGTTTATACCATTTGGCAGTGGTAGGAGAATGTGCCCTGGAATCTCTTTTGCTCTTCAAATTTTGCATCTCACTCTTGCTAAGTTCCTACAAGGTTTTCATTTTGCAACGCCATCGGGTGAACGAGTCGATATGAGTGAGAGCATTGGATCAACCAACCTCAAAACAACACCGCTGGAGGTTCTTCTCAATCCACGTCTTCAATCTCACCTGTACGTCTAATCAACTTCAAAGGGCTTCTAGTTAATAAGGTTAGAAATAAATGCCGAGTCCTGGGGGATGATATGGGCATAAGTTTGCTCACTTTAAAGCATAAGTAGTGTGCATGATTATGTAACTTCTCTATTTTCTTCCCTTTGAAGCCCCCAACAAATTTATTCTTGTATTTTGTCTTTCTTTTGTTTAATCTATTCGTTAAGTAATTTATATCCATATGTGCATATTTGCTCTATACTGTCCTTTAGTCTTTCTTTTGATGTATTTAATTTTGTGAGACATTGAATTTTAACTGTGAAACAAAAATTTCTTTTAACTCATTTTAGAGTTTTTTTTTTTTTTGAAAAAATGATTAATATGTAAATAATTTCTTAATTTTGTCTAAAGATCATTACCCTTTCCAAAATGGTTTTTCTTTTGTCATTGATCCTTTCCAAAGTAGTTGGTAAACTACAAGAAACTAATGGATGTCAAATTTTAAGGAAAAATCTACAGCAACTCATAAGTTTTGCAAAATAATCAACAGTTTTAATGTAAGAAAATAATTTTAAAAAATAATATAATTACTTATAAATTAAAATAAATTGAGCAAAAAACGTTCTTCTAGTCATATTGATACTGTAAAATTGCAATTGTCTTATAAACTTATGGAAACTCACGTTATTAAACAAAAATTATTACATGCACCTTACCTTATCTTATGTCCTTGCAAGACCTACTTTGTGGGAACGGCGTAAGAATTGCGGGTGAGGCTTGTTTACACACATAAAACAACAAATAGAACCCGGCCCGCGTAAAACGAGACTCATGCATGCCCGTATTTGAAGCGACAATAAAATGAACTAAAATATGGTCAAATTGTCGTTGCATGTGCCTAAACAAATCGTTGTTTATGGCCACATCTCCTCGTATACTGTTTTGACGATGGATGGAGTCATCTTAAAACTATTTCTGGATGATAATAGTTCCCTTATCACTTGGATAAGGGACCAAGTCAAAGCAAAATTGACCATAAATTAAGGTTTTTATTCCGATTTTAAAAATTTTAATTGAGAATAAAGATAAAGTTAGTATTTATATTTTTTTTATCTTGATCCCGACATTAGTCATAAATCATTAGATTATAATTTTATCTTTCATATAATACTTATACAATATTTTTTTATGGAGCGACAATTAAATAAATTAACATACTAATTATAACTCTATAGGTTGGATAGTGAGATAGATTATCAATTGGATTTCTTTCGGGCTGTAATAACTTAAGTCAGTATAAAAGTTCCTTATCTTCCTGTGAGAGGCCTCAACTCGTTACATACAAAATTTTGGAGTTGTCATCAATTTTTATAATTTTTTTGAATAAGTTAATTTATTTAATTTATTATATTTAAAACAAATATATATAGATATATATATATATATATGACTAAGTAATTCATTATAAGTAAATATAATTTTAATTATACATAATTTATAAGAATTTGTTTGATCTTTTGATTTGAAAAGAGAAAAGACGAGTTTTGATATAATGAAAAGGGCATTCTATTGTAAATCATGTAAACCTCATTTCAAAAATAAAAGAAATACTACGTGTATCAACCCTTCTTCAAACCCCACAAACATGAAAGCCTTATACATTGGGATGCCATTTTTTTATTTTAATGGAATGAAATGTTTATATAAGTGATTTAAACATCATAATTATCATTCTAAAAATACTTTCTTAAAAATAATGTAAAAAATATAAATTATTATCTCTTAAGTCTTAGAGAATAAGAAATCTTTTATATTAGGAATTACTAAAGAGTAAATTTTGCTTATTTATTTTAAGTTTTTAAAATTGCATCATAAAAATATTTATGTAAAAATATAATGTTAATATTTCTTTATGTAATTTATTTTTATAATATTTTTAAAATTGATATTTTATTAATTATAATTAACCATTCACCCATTAGCTATAATTTTTGAATTCACTCTAGCTCATGAATTTTCCCTTTAGGCTTTGGAGATTTTCTTGTGCTCAACAAAGAAACCCTTAAATCAAATCAAAATTCCTTAAATTTGGCACCAATTTGGTAGTAAAGTAGGGTTCCTTTTAGTTCTTCAATGGCAAAAGAGGACTAGAGTGATGATGATTCTAGTAATTACAAGTTAAAGGAAAACTAAAGAAAAGATAACAAAAGGAAAGGTTATTATGTTGTTTAGTTTATGGACACATTCAAGAATGGATGTTATGTGGTGCTTAGCAAGTTTGATTGGGGTTATTTCTTTGTGATTTGACAATCAATATTTTGTGTTTTCTTTTCTTTTTTTTCAAAGGTTCTTTTTCTTCCTTCCATTCGTTTGTATGTTTGATTAAAATTAGAAATTTTTAGTTTTTTGATGAGATAATTTGTTAAATTGTTAACAGGGTATTTGCTATGTAGAAATATAACATTAGAAGTTAATTTCATTCTAAAGTTTAAGAAAAATCAATTTAATTTCCTTAGAAAATGGAATCAAATTCTTAATTTCAAGAGAATTATGATTGCCTTTTTCAATGCATTAATCAGTTTCATTTTCTTGATAATTAGTTCAACTACCTCTAACTCTAAATAGGTTAATTTTCACCATAACTAGTGATTTTCACCAAAATCAGGAATACTTCTATAAAAACAATAGGTTAATTTTATCTTTCTTCTTCTCTTCTATCTAACCTTGCCTTTTTTTTTTTTAATTATTAGATGACTTGTTAAAATAAATTCATAAGATCGTGATTTTAACAAGTCACGACAAAGAACTAAAAAAAAAGGAATTTTGGTTAAATAAACAATAGGTTATAATAAAGATAGTTGTGAGGGTAAAAAAAAATTGTGATATGTAAAGATAAGATCTTATGTATAATTGTTTTGGTTAAAAAAAAAAAAAGGAATTTTGGGCAAAGAACTAAAATAGAAAGGCAATCTTATATGGAGCAAAAGAAGCAAAGGATAGGACAAAAACATAGGATAAGAATGGAATGCATAATGCTAGTTCATGGGTTCTAGTGTAATTTAAAGAACGACTGTGTTTATAGAAATAAGAATAATTTAAAGAATGAGATAATAATAATAATAATTGTAGTGCTTTTCCAAATTTAAAGAAATTAGCATAATTTGATGTCAACATAAGTTATACAACTACAAAAAAGTTAGTAATTTCCTAAATTACCAAAAATGTGCTCTTTTCACTCATCTAAGATTAGTTGACAACAAAAGAAGAAAATAGGGACAACAAAAATAAAGTTTCAACAATCAAAGGAATTACTTAAAAAAATAAGGGATTTAATTAAAGTTGTTATGATTATGTTTATGTAATAACTAGCATCAAATTAATGTATAAAAAAAAAAGAAAAAACAAAGACATATTATATTTGTATATATAAAAACCAAAATATTTGGATGAGAGTCTAGGTTGTGTCTAACATTCCCAAACACTTTCTAATGCTTAAGAATCTATCTTTGCTTGAAAGCTTCATAAATATATCTACAAGTTAATCATTTGTAAATAGAATTTCAAGAACAATGTCCCTTTTTAACACATAATCTTGAATAAAATTATGTCTAAGAACTATATGCTTAGTTCTAAAATAATGAATGGTATTTTTGGTGAGGTTTATGATAATAATCTTGTTACATGAAATAGAAATTCTAAAAAAATGAAACTCAAAATCCTCAAGAGTTTCCTTAATTCAAAGGAGTTGTGAATAATTACCTATGGTAAGGTATTTGGCTTGACCTGTTAAATGTATTATGAAATTTTACTTTTGACTATATCATGCCCAAAATACACCACCTAAGAGTTGGTAAGTATTAGTGCTCCTTTTCCTATTAAGCCAATCATAGACCAATTAAAGTTTAAGTAACCTACAAGGTTAGACATATTTTCTCTAGGGTAACTAAAGGCCTAAATTGATATAACTTTGAATATAATGAAATACTCTTTTAATGCAATTAAATGTGACTATTTAGGTGATGATTGAAAATGAGGACATAAGCACACAATAAACATAATATTAGGACTACTTACAGTAAAATAAAAAAGGCCTTCGATTATACCCTTTTCATCCTTATCAAGCTTCATGGATGTTGGAATTAGCGCACCACAAGGTTTTGAATCCTCCATTCTACACTTTTTCAATATTTCTCTTGCATAATTATTTTGACTAATAAGAATTTCATTCATGCCTTGCTAGATTTGTAAGCCTAAGAAGAAATTAAGTTTTCCTATCATGCTTATTTTGAATTCATTCTCTATTGGTAAGCAAATTTCTTGTATAGAGAATTGTTAATGGTACCTAAAATAATATCATAAATGTAATGTTGTTCTCATAACCTTGTATGGGTTGTAATTGTTGTCAACTAGGTTTAAGTGTACAAGAAAGTAAAGCCACATGGAAAGACAAGAAAGTAAAGTTACATGGAAGGGCAAGAAAGTAAATTCGCCGCGTAAGGGCAAGAACGTAAATCTGCCACGTAAGCCCTATTAAGGTTTCATGGAAGAGAGTATATAAAGACTTTGAAAGACAAAACTAGGGCAAGGCCAACACAATTGAATACACGACAAATACACCATTGGAGAGTAGAACAGTGAAAATGTGCAACTGGTAGAAAAAAGGGAACAAGGCCAACATAAAAGAGCATATACGATGGAAACACAAGAACGATCGGAAAAAGAGGTGGACAAAAATATATACGGTCGACAAAAATAGAGAAAAGGGAAGATGGCAAAAGGAGAAAAGGAATGGCACATACCATTGAGAGAGAAAACACGGCCAAAAATAGACCGTCAGTAATTGAGCATTCGGCAAACACAAGACGACAAAACATAAGAACCAACCAAAGTGGTACACGACAAAAAGAAGAGAAACACGACCAAAAATCAGATTTGGGGGTTGAACGAAGAATGGCTAAGTAAAAAAAAAAAAAAAAAACACTACCTGCAAAAGAGAGAGAAAACCCAACCTTGGGAGAGAGAGAAAATGGTGAATGGTTGAAGAGGGGCTGGATGATAAGCCAAAGAAGAGCCACCATTAGCCGGAGGAGAAAACCAGCATGGTAAAACCAGCACGACAGAACAAGTGAAGGAGAGAAAAATCTGACAGCCCAAAGAAGAGAGAGAGATTATCGGCAAAATAGAGCAACCGGTTGAAAGAGAGGAAGGAACCATCCAAACACAAAAGAGAAACCGTTCAACCAAGGGAGTTGGCCAAAACCTAAAGAGAAACCATCCAACACAAGAAAGGTCGGCCAAAACACAACCGTTGGAAGAGAGAGAAAAACTGAGAAATGCTCGAAAGAGAAAAACACAAAAATAGGGGGTCGAAAGGGAGAAAATACGATACGACAAAAAAAGGGGATGAACAGCAAGAGAGCAAAACGTAAAAAAGAGAGCACGACAAGAGAACGACGTGACTGACTAAAAACAGGAGACCAGAAATGGGTGACCAGAAACTAGTGACCAAGCCGTGAGACCTAAAACGGAGAACTGGTGACCAGGCTGTGAGACCTAAAATGGGAACTTTAATTGGTATTAGAGCACTGGTTCACCAGTTTGAAGCTTAATAGCTTGGTGTACTAGTTTGAAGGGATTTAAAAGTTTGACTTGTTCAGTATACTGAAAAATGGAAGCCGATACTAGCACTAGCACTACTTACAACAAGAAGGTTCCAATCTTCAACAGAACCAACTACCATATGTAGAGAGTAAGAATGCAAGTGGTATTTACAACCATGGGTATGAACGTGGTGAAATGCATACAGGAGGGTTTTGTGGCTCCAAAAGAAGGTAATGACCCAACCCCAGAGGAGTTAAGGCAGTTTGAGATAAATGAGAAGACCTCAAATGTCATCATTTCAGCATTGACAGATGCTGAGTATGCTAAAGTTATGGATTGCAAATCTGCCAAGGAGATATGGGACAGATTGCAGAAAGTCTATGAAGGTGATGGCAAAATGAAGGAGGCTAAGCTTCAAGTGCTCAAGGAGAGATATGAATCTCTCAGAATGCAGAAGAATGAGACAGTTCAAGAGTTCTTTACCAGGGTTATTGACGTTGTAAACGACTTGAGAAGTCATGGGAAGAACAAGAAGGACTCATTGATTGTGAAGAAAATTTTGAGAATTCTGCCTGAGAGGTTTGCCTCAAAGGTAGCAGCCATAAAGGAGAGTATAGATCTTAATTCTATGTCTCTACATGATCTCCAGTGCAATCTCATTGCATATGAGATGAGGATAAAGTCAGCTGAAAGCTCTACAACAACGAAGGTATCAAAGGAGACAGCTTTCAAAGCTATGAATCACTTGAAGATAAAAGAAGAGGAAGAATCATCTAGTGAGAATGATGATGATGATGATGAGGAAGAAAGTGAAGGTTAAGTATTGGCTTATTTCACAAGGAAATTCAAAAAGGGGTCTAAGAAGGGAAAAGGACAGTTGTCCTTAAGATGTTATCGTTGTGGGCAGACTGGACACTTTGCTTCTCAATGCAAAGTAAAACTTAATGATGAAGATGAGGATGGTGATGATAAGCTGAATTCAAAATGGAGATGACCATCATTCAAATCAAAGAAGTCCAGCAAGAAGACTACTAACCCATTGAAGAAGAAGAGATGCTCATTCAAGAGTTATGTGAGTTAGATAAAAAAAGCCGATGAGGACGAAGATAAAGAATCATCAGATGAGCAGGCCTTTATGGCATCAACTCAAGGTGGTAGTTCAACCTCTGAAGAGGAAGAGGAGGTTGATGAAGAAGAACTAGATCTTGAAGCTGAGTTAGAAGCAACTTTAAAGGAGATAATCAGAAGGGGCAGAACCATAAAAAGGTTGGAGGCTCACATAAAACAAGTTGAAGCAAAGTCTGAGGAAGCTGAAAGTCAAAAGGATGAAATAAGGGCTGAACATATTGACTTAAAGAGAAGATTTGAAGAATAGATCAAAATATGTGAAGATCTTACTATACAGTTTGGCTCAAGGACTTCAACAATTGAAGAAATAGAGATAGAGTTGCTGAGACTTTAGCAACAACTCAAAAAGAGTGAGGAGAACTTGCAAAAGTTTAAAGTGGTAGGAGAAACAAGCTCTGCAAGAGAAAAGAAGAATGAGACTTTGCCATAGAAGTTGAAAGAGAAGGTTGTGACTTAGGTGAAGATAACTGAAGAAGAAAAGACAGTTATCAAACCAAAGCCAGGGCCAAAAATGATGTGTGTGGTTAAAGAGCAGCAGCCCATAGTTACTACATCTCAAAAAGAAAAAAAAGTCAGCTAGCCAAGGGCAATGGCTAAACAGAAAAAGGAGAAGAAGGTGGCTGAAATAAAAGCCACACAAGCAAAGAAACCATCAACCTTGCTTACACAGCAAGTAATGAACAAAAGAAAACAAGCTGTGATTAGATCCAAGAAGAGGCAGTTTTAAGGTTACTATCTTTATTGTGGAGTTTAGGGTCATAAGGCAAGTAAATGCTAATGGAGAAGGCCAGTATATGTCTCCAACTTGAGAAGATCTGATATTGCATATAGGGGGAGACAATACAAAATTCAGAAGAGAACACCTGTTGCGAGTTCTTGCACATACTGTAAAAGGCAAGGACACATTAACAAGTAGTGTTGGTGGAAGCCCAAACTAGTGGTTTCAAAGAATAAGTTTGCTATATTGGCAGACTTAGAATAGTGTGAAAGGTGCGAGCAGGATGGCTATAATGCCAAGAGATGCATGACACTTCTCCTTAAGCAAAAGAAGGCACTCAATGACACAGTGAAAACAAGCAGTGTAGTCAAAGCTGAGAAAAAGGAGAAAGCTATCTTCCAGCCAATTCAAAAGAAGGAATATAAAGCAAAAAAGGAGGTGGCTAATATAGCTGAAATCGCACTAAAGGCTAATTGCAAGGATAAGCAGTAGATCCTTGATAGTGGATGCACTTCACACATAACGGGAGACAAGTGTAAATTATCAAAGCTAAACAAGTCAAGAGAAGGCAGAGTTAAGTTTGACAATGATGATTCACTCAACATCAATGGTCAGGGGTCAATAAACATTGGAAGAGGAAAGTTGAAAGAGGTTCTGCACGTTGAAGGACTCAGATATAATCTAACATTGTCAGCCAACTATGCAACGGCGACCACGAAGTGATATTCACAGAAACAGGTTGCCAAGTAAAGAGTAAAGAAGGCAATACTGTTGCAGCTGGGAAAAGAACAACTGGAAATTTGTATGTGATTAATGAGGACAAGACAAACAGTTGTCTACTTACAAAGGAAGAAGAAAATCAACTTTAGCATAAGAGGCTGGGACACTTAACACAAAAAAACATGAGGAAGTTGACCACTATTCATGCAATCAGAGATATTCCCGACCTCAGGAGAGAAAGAGAGAGTATGTTTACTCAGCATGCTTTAAAGGAAAATATGCCAGAAAGCAGTATAAGATCAAAGAGTTCAATTCTAAAGCAGTGCTTGACATTGTACATGTTGATTTATATGGACCGATGAGGACAAAAGGGTTGAAAGGTGAGAGGTACTTCATTTTGTTTGTTGATAATTATTCTAGAAGGACCTGCATCATGCACCTCAAACATAAGTCAGAAGTTCTGAATTGCTTCAAGAGATACAAAAGATTAGCTGAAAATGAGAGTGGAAGGAAGATCAAAGTATAGAGGTCAGATCAAGGCACTGAATTTACAAATAAAGCTTTTGAAGATTATCTTGAGAAGCATGGAATTCATCACCAATTGGCAGCAGCAAGAACACCTTAACAGAACGGGGTGGTAGAGAGGAAAAATAGAGCTATGGTCGAAATGGCGAGAACCCTACTGTTGGAATCCAAGCTTCACATAAGATTTTGGACAGAAGTAGCATTTACAGCAGTTCACTTACTGAATAGAGTCTTACTAAGGCCTAATACCGATAAGACTCTATATGAGCTATGGAGTGGGAAAAAGACAACAGCTAAGTATCTTAGAATCTTTGGCAGCCCATGTTTTGTGAAGAACAAGGAGCAAAACTTGGGAAAATTCAATGCTAGGTCTAATGAAGGCATCTTTATGGGATACTCAGCAAAGACAAAAGGTTATAGAATTTTCTTGCATAAGCTGGGAAAAGTGATCACATCTAGTGATGTGAGAATAGATGAGAACTGGAAAACAATGCAGAATGGAGAAGCTGAGGACAATGAAAAAGATGACTTCAATGTAGATGAAGAATCAGACCAACCTAAAGAAAAGGAATAAGAAGTAAGTTCAGACTTAGAGAAGAGTGAGTCTGAAGATAAAGAAAGAGATATTTTTGCAACTAAAACTGTGCAAGAAAGAAAGCCAAAGAAAATGTGGACCAGTGCTCATCAAGGAGATTAGATCATAGAAGACGCATTAGCAGGAGTTACAACAAGAAGATGAATTGTGGGAGCTACTGCTTTACTATCACAAGTTGAACCTAAATTTGTTGAAGAGGCTACACAAGATCTAACTAAATCTCTGTCCACAGAGTTGTTTGAAAAAGCACAGAATGAGTCTATCTGTGCGAATGCCTCCTCAAGCTTGAAGTTCAGGTGAATCCTCCATCTCTACTTTACGAGTTTTTTAGATTTGTAATTGGTTGGCAAAGGAGGAGAGAAGCAACAGTGCAGGGGGAGCTGTTAAGAAAGGGGGAGTTGAAATTGTTGCATAGTGGCTTTTGTTGTGATTGTTGCCAACAATTACAAAGGGGGAGATTGTTGTTTCCACAACCTTGTATGGGTTGTAATTGTTGTCAACTAGGTTTAAGTGTGCAAAAAAGTAAAGCCATATGGAAGGGCAAGAAAGTAAAGTCACATGGAAGGGCAAGAACGTAAATCTGCCACGTAAGCCCTATTAGGGTTTTATGAAAGAGAGTATATAAAGACCTTGGAAGACAAAACTAGAGCAAGGCCAACATAATTAAATATACGACAAATACACCACCGGAGAGTAGAACAGTGAAAATATACAATCGGCAAAAAAAAGGGAACAAGGCCAACATAAAAGAGCATATACGATGGAAACACAAGAATGATCGGAAAAAGAGGTGGACAAAAATATATACGGTCGGCAAAAATAGAGAAAAGGGAAGATGGCAAAAGGAGATAAGGAACGACACATACCACCAAGAGAGAAAACACGACCAAAAATAGATTGTCGGCAATTGAGCATTCAGCAAACACAAGACGACAAAACATAAGAACCGGCCAAAGTGGTACATGGCAAAAAGAAGAGAAGCATGGCCAAAAATTAGATTTGGGGACTGAACGAAGAACAGTTGAGTAAAAAAAAAACACCACCTGCAAAAGAGAGAGAAAACCCAACCTTAGGAAAGAGAGAAAGTGGTGAACGGCAGGCCAAAGAAGAGCCACCACCAGCTGGAGGAGAAAACCAGCACGGCAGAACAGGGGAAGGAGAGAAAAATCCGACAGCCCAAAGAAGAGAGAGAGACCATCGGCAAAACAGAGCAACTAGCTAAAAGAGAGGAAGGAACCGTCCAAACACAAAAGAGAAACTATTCAACCAAGGGAGTTGGCCAAAACCTAGAGAGAAACCATCCAACATAAGAGAGGTTGGCCAAAACACAGCCGTTAGAAGAGAGAGAAAAATTGAGAAACGCTCGAAAGAGAAAAATGCCAGAATAGGGGGTTGAAGGGGAGAAAATACGATACGGCAAAAGAACGGGCTGAACGGCAAGAGAGTAGAACATCAAAAGGAGAGCACAGCAAGAGAACGACGTGACTGACCAGAAACGAGTGACTAGAAATTGGTGCCAGGCCGTGAGACCTAAAACGAGAGACCAGCAAAGCTGAGGAGACCAGTGAAGCTGAAACGGGAGCGCAGCAAAAGCGTGAAACGAACACGGGAGTGCAACTGAAATGAATAGGGAAGTTGTGCAACAAAACCATGAGGGAGACTAGCGAAGTTGTGCAGCAAAACCGTGAAGCTGAGAAGACCAGTGAAGTTGAAACGGGAGACTAGCAAACTAGAAACGTGCGTGTGACAAGGGTACACCAAAAACGAGCAACGGGGAGAGCAGACCTGGTATCCGTGAGGTATGAGACTAGGTGAGGCGTGAGGCAATCCGTGTGACTTGAACCAGTAAAACTAAAAGAGTCATGCAGGCTAACAGATGTGCAACGGCAGTGAGGCAGTCCGTGTGACTTAAACCATCAAAACCAGAAGTGTGGTGTAGGCCAACAGACATGCAATGGTAGACCAGAAACGTGAGGGCAGGCCGTGAAACGATGAGACGGTGAAATCAGGAGACGGGTGAGACTGTGAGACGGTGAAAGCAGGAGTTATGTGAGACAACGTAGAGAAGGAATTTGGCGAAGCATCAGAAAGAACTCAACGTATTTCCATATTTCTTCAAAAGAGGTTAGAGAGCGTTGCGGTGAACTTCTAAGTGGCAGTAGAGCAACCTTTCAATTCAACAGAGGCAAGACAAGTTAGAAGAAGGGTAGACACAGTAAGTGACACTCTTTGTATTGTACTTGCTTAGTAATTGCAATAGTGAAAGGAGCAGAGGATTAAGATATCCATTGTAACTGGAATTCTCAAGTATAGTGGATAGTCTCGATAAGGGAGAGTCCCTACTACCATGGATGTACGTCACGTTGATGGAACCACGTAAAACTCGTGTGTCCTTAATTTGCTTTATGTTCTGTGTTTTGAATTGAGTTGTGAACGCAGCTAAAGTATTAGCCAACCTATAACCTAACGAAGACCTAAACAAGAACATCTAAATTATCTATTAGGCAAGGTGTCTAAAAGGTGACTTTGGGGACTATTGTGATTAGTAAGTAACAATAGATCTACCTTAGTCGAGTTTAAGAAAGAGTTCGCTTTTAAGAAGAGGTTGAAGTCATTCACTTACCTACGAATTGCAAATTGTGGTGATATTGATTCACCCCCCGTCTCAGTATCACAAACTAGTAGATCCTAAGGAGAAGTTGGGAACTTCATGTAAATTTATATAATCAATAAAGTTTTATCTTTTACCTTTGTGAACAACATGATGTCCTCCTTAACTTTTACTTAACCTTTTTGAATAAAAAAAGGGCTATGTCTTTCATGCCAAACTTAAGAGGCTTATTTTAATCTATGTTAAACTTTAAAGAACTTAAACACATGATTAAGAAATTCAATACTCCCAAAACCTAAAGGCTATTCAACACATACTTCCTCAACAATAAAACCATTAAGAAATGCACTCTTTATATCCATTTGATATAACATGAAATGCTTGAAAGATGCATATGCTAACAGGATATGAATGACTTTTAATTGAACCATAAATGCAAAGATCTCATTATAATCTTTTCCTTTTTCTTGATTGTATATCTTAGCCATTAATGTAGCCTTGTCTTAAACTATCTTTTCATTCTCATATAGTTTGTTACATAAAACCCATTTAGTGCCTATAATAAGATGGTCTTCAAGTCTAAAGCTACACTTGATTCCTCTTGAATTTTTTTTAACTCATCCCCTATGACATGTACCTAATGCTCATCACTTAATGTTTCTTCTACATGCTTTGGTTTTATTTGATAAATGAGTATTAAGTTGGTGTTCAAGTGCTTAGTTGATGATCTAATCTTAAGAGGATTGGAAACATTACCAATGATTTGATCTTAGAATGATTTGATCTTAGAATGTTCTATCAACATACTTTCATTCTTTTGGTAACTTGTGAACCATGTTTTGCAAGCTACCTAAATTTTCAATGTTTGAATTACTTGGCTTGAGTTGTTCTCTTTCAATGCTATTGATTGAAATTGTCTTAGCATTTTCTAAGGCATCTTCCTTTCTTGAATTAATAGGGTTTTTTTCATTGAACCTAATATACATGGACTCTTTTACCATCAATGATTTTTTATTAAAAACTTTATATGCTTTGCTAGAGTATCCTAAAAAGATACCCTTATCAACCTTTAAATCAAATTTTACAAGATTGTTTTTAGTGTTCAAAAACCATGAAATAATTTATTCAAAACTTTCTCCTATTGCATAAATCATAAGCAGACTTTTTGAGCAAGAGATGAATTAGAATTCAATTCAACATATAACATTCTATATGGATAACTTTAGTCCAAAAATATTAAGGCAAGAACATTGTCTAAACCATCTTTTGCAAGATTTTATTTTTGCTTTTAGCCATCCCATTTTATTTAAACATTCTTGCAACTGAAAAATTACGAGAAATTCCTTAGGCATCACAAAATTTTCAAAACCCTCATTCTCAAATCTTTTCTGTGGTCACTTCCAATTAAAGTGATGAAGCATCCCTTCTCATTTTGCAATTACTCGTAAAGTTTCTTAAATGCTTTCAATACCTTGTCCATATGTGAAAGAAATAAGACCTATGCAAACCTAGTGTAATCATTTAATATGACAAATGAATAATGTTTATTACCTAAAATGAAGACTCTAAATAGACCAAAAAGATCTAAATGCGATAATTGAAAAGGTTTGCAAGTAGATAATAACTTTTGTTCTTAAAATGACTTTGTAACTATTTGCCTTTCTAACAATGGTCATAAAGTTTGTCTTTCTCAAATTTTAGTTTATGTAGCCCTTTCACAAGATTTTGGTTGTTTAGTTTGGATAATAATTTTATACTTATAGAAGAATTAGCACAAAAATATAAGAAAAAATCTAAAAATTAGAACCTTTTATGAAATTCAAATAGTCAGTATGTTAGAGAGACCAATGACTCTTACAACTTCAATATTCATCAATAACCTTTTGGCGAAGGCAAATCACAAGGGCTTGTGGAGAATTTTCTAGAGATGGGCTTAGGTTATTAATGTGGTCATACCAAATAAAATGAGTAGAGTGGGCCAAAGATCTAATACTCTGGTTTGTTGGTAAAGTAAGCTTTAATTAAAGGGTTTAGGTATAAATTGAGAGGTTACCACTTCAAGTATGGTCCAACAACTTCCTTTCATATTTATATGCAGTAAGGAGTATTCCTAGGGATAGATACTCCATTTGATCGAAAATAAATGTTAGACCTATGTTGATTCCTTTTACTGGTAAAATTTGATGTCAATATTTCACCTTCTATAATGGTAGAGGTTGACGATTAAGCCCTTTTATCAAAAGATCAGACAAAAACTAGTCATTAGTTGCAAGTTATTGAAAAGAAGGAAGGTGTCTATCATATGAACAACCTATGTAGAAAGTAATGTATATTGATCAAAAAATGTTCGATTAAAAAGAGTTAAGTTAAGCAATAGTCTTTATTTAGGATCATCTATGAAAATAAAAGAAAGGTTAAGGGGTATGTGAGTAAGAAATGCAACAAAGGAATGACACGAGAGGGAGACATAAGCTAAAGGTGAATAAAAGCCTAATCCATAAGGTAAGTTTAGTGGGCTTGACGAAGGAGAAGGCTAAACTACTTATAAGCCCATCCTTAATGAATAATAGTCAGGAAATAAAGGTAAGCCTTGTTAACAATAGAGACCTATCTAGTGGGTTTAATTACTGTGGCCCAAACAAGAAGGATATCATAGGTTGCCATTAAAGTCCATCTCCTCTTTACTCTTAAGAGGGCTTAGGTTTAAAATTAGATCCAAAGGAAAAGTTTATAGAGGCCAATGTAGGTTGAGTCTTTTATTAAAAGGATGCAAGGGAAAAAATGCAAGTTTGGTCATTAATAAGAGGGATATGATAAAAGCTAGAGAACAAAGAGAGGCTTTTGTAGATGGCTAGAGATTAAAATCAAGTGAGAATTTGGTGAAAATCACCCTTAAAAGAAGGGTGGGTAAAGTTCCCGATTTCTCCCTAGGATCTACTAGTTTGTGATACTGAGAAGGGGGTGAATCAATATTACCACAATTCATAGGAATCCGGCGGGGAGAGAGAGAAATCTGGAGGTAAGAGAGAGAAATCCGACGAGAAGAGAGAGAAATTCGGCTGGACAGCAAAAGAGAGAGAAACAAACAGGCGAGCTGTGAGACAATGAGATCGTAAGATAAGGAGACGGGAGAGATCGTAAGACGGTGAAAGCAAGAATTGTGTGAGACAACCTACAAAAGGAATTTGGCGAAGCACGGAAAGAACTCAACGTATTTCCAGACTTCTTCAAGAGAGGTTAGAAAGCGTTGCGGTGAACTTCTAAGCAGCAGTGGAGCAGCCTTTCAATTCAACAGAGGCAAGATAAGCTAGAAGAAGGGTAGACACAGTAAGTGACACTCTTTGTATTGTACTTGCTTAGTAATTGCAATAGTCAAAGGAGCAGAGAATTAAAGACATCCATTGTAACTTGAATTCTCAAGTATAGTGGATAGTCTCAATAAGGGAGAGTCCCTACCACTGTGGATGTACGTCATGTTGACGGAACCATGTAAATCTCTTGTGTCCTTAATTTGCTTTACGTTCTGTGTTTTGAATTGAATTGTGAACGCAGCTAAAGTATCAGCCAACCCATAACCTAACGTAGACCTAAACAAAAACATCTGTATTGTCTATTAAGCAAGGTGTCTGAAAGGTGACTTTGGGGACTATTGTGATTAATAGGTAGCAATAGATCTACCTTAGTCGAGTTTAAGAAAGAGTTCGCTTTTAAGAAAAGATTGAAGTTGTTCACTTACCTGCAAATTGCGAATTGTGGTGATATTGATTCACCCCCCTCTCAGTATCACAAACTAGTAGATCCTAGGGAGAAGTCGGGAACTTTAATTGGTATCAAAGCACAGGTTCACCAGTTTGAAGTTTAACAGCTTGGTGTACTAGTTTAAAGGGATCTAGAAGTTTGAATTGTTTAGCATATTGAGAAATGGAAGCTGGTACCAGCATTAGCACCACTTATACCAAGAAGGTTCCAATCTTCAACGGAACCAACTACCATATGTGGAGAGCAAGAATACAAGTGGTATTTACAACCATGGGCATGAACGTGGTGAAATGCATACAAGAGGGTTTTGTGGCTCCAGAAAAAGGTAAAGACCCAACCCCAGAGGAGTTAAGGCAATTTGAGATAAATGGGAAGGCCTCAAATGTCATCGTTTCAGCATTGATAGATGCTGAGTATGCTAAAGTTATAGACTACAAATCTGCCAAGGAGATATGGGACAGATTGCAGAAAATCTATGAAAGTGATGGCAAAATGAAGGAGGCTAAGCTTCAAGTGTTCAAGGAGAGATATGAATCTCTCAAAATGCAAAAGAATGAGACAGTCCAAGAGTTCTTCACCAGGGTTATTGATGCTGTGAACGACTTGAGAAGTCATGGGAAGAACAAGAAGGACTTATCTGTTGTGAAGAAGATTCTGAGAATTCTGCCTGAGAGGTTTGCCTCAAAGGTAGCAGCCATAGAGAAAAGTAGACATCTCAATTCTATGTCTCTACATGATCTCCAGTGCAATCTCATTACATATGAGGTAAGGATAAAGTCAGTTGGAAGTTCTACAACCACAAAGGTATCAAAGGAGGCAGCTTTCAAAACTATGAAGCACTTAAAGATAAAAGAAGAGGAAGAATCATCCAGTAGGGATGATGATGATGAGGAGGAGGAGGAAGAAAATAAAGGTGAAGTATTGGATTACTTCATAAAGAAATTCAAAAAGGGGTCTAAGAAGGGAAAAGGACAACTAGCCTTGAGATGTTATCGTTGTGGGTAGACTGGACACTTTGCTTCTCAGTGCAAAGTGAAACTTGATGATGAAGATGAGGATGGTGATGATGAGTAGAATTCAAGATGGAAAAGATCATCATTCAAATCAAAGAAGTCCAGCAAGAAGACTGTCAACCTACAGAAGAAGAAGAGAGCCTCATTCAAGAGCTATGTGAGTCAAATAAAAGAAGCTGATGAGGAGGAAGATGAAGACTCATCAGATGAGCATGTCTTTATGGCATCAGAACAAAGTGGTAGCTCAACCTCTGAAGAGGAAGAGGAGGTTGATGAAGAAGAGCCAAATCTTGAAGCTGAGCTGCAAGCAGCTTCAAAGGAGATAGTCAGAAGGGGTAGAACCATAAGAAGGTTGGAGGCCCATATAAAACAAGTTGAAGCTAAGTCTGAGGAAGTTGAAAGTCAAAAGGATGAAATAAGGGCTGAGCATATTGACTTGAAGAGAAGATTTGAAGAACAAATCAAGATATATGAAGACCTTACAATGGAACTTGGTTTAAGGGCTTCAACAATTGAATGAATAGAGAAAGAGTTGCTGAGACTCCAGCAACAACTCAAAAGTAGTGAAGAGAACTTGCAGAAGCTTGAAATGATAGGAGAAACAAGTTCTGCAAAAGGAAAGAAGAATGTAGAGAAAGTGCAGCAATCTAAGGCTGCATTGGCTAAAGAAAATAAGAATGTGCCATAGAAGTTGAAAGAGAAGGTTGTGACTCAGAAGAAGATAGCTGAGTATAAAGAAGATTTGAAGAAGCAACCTAAGGTGGCAAAAAAAAAGGAAGAAAAGAAAGTTAGCCAGCAGAGGGCTACGGCTGAACAGAAGAAAGAGAAGAAGGTGGTTGAAATGAAAGTCACACAAGCAAAGAAGCCAGGTACTTTGCCTACACAGCAAGTAATGAATAAAAGAAGACAAGCTATGATCAGACCCAAGAAGAGGCAATTTCAAGGTCATTGCCTTTATTGTGGAGTTTGGGGTCATAAGGCGAGTAATTACTGGTGGAGAATGCCAGTATATGTCTCCAACTTGAGAAGATACGATACTGCATACAGGGGGAGACAATACAAAATTTAGAGGAGAACAAGAGATGCATGACACTTCTCCCTAAACAAGAGAAGGCACTTAATGGCACAATGAAAACAAGCGGTGCAATCAAAGCTGTGAAAAAGGAGAAAGCTATCTTTCAGCCAGTTCAGAAGAAGGAATACAGAGCAAAAACGGAGGTATTTAATATAGATGAAATTACACTAAAGGCTGACTACAAGGATAAGCAGTGGATCCTTGACAATGGATGCACTTTACACATGACGGGAGACAAGAGTAAATTATCAAAGCTAAACAAGTCAAGAGAAAGCAGAGTCAAGTTTGGCAATGATGATTCACTCAACATCAGTGGTCAAGGGTCAGTAAACATTGGAAGAGGAATGCTGAAAGATGTTCTGCATATTGAAGGACTCAGATATAATCTAGCATTTGTCAGCAAACTATGCAATGAAGACCATAAGGTAATATTCACATCAGTGGTCAAGAAGGCAATACTGTTGCAGCTGGGAAGAGAATAGCTGGAAATTTGTATGTGATTGATGAAGAAAGAGATCCTCTTGCAACTAAGACTGTGCAAGAAAGAAAGCCAAAGAAAATGTGGAACAATGCTCATCAAGAAAATCAGATCACAAATAACCTATTAGCAGGATTTACAATAAGAAGAAGAATTGTGGGAGCTACTATTTTACTCTTACAAGTTGAACATAAATCTATTAAAGAGGCTACACAAGATCTAACTAAATCTCTGTCCACAGAACTGTTTGAAAAGCACAGAATGAGTCTGTCTATGCGAATGCCTCCTCAAGCCTGAAAATCAAGTGAATCCTCCATCTCTACTTTGCAAGTCTTTCAAATTTGTAATTGGTTGGCAAAAGGGGAGAGAAGCAACAGTGCAGGGGGAGCTGTTAAGAAAGGGGGAGTGCATATTTAAGGGGAGTTGAAACTACTGCATAGTGACTTTTGTTATAAGTGTTGCCAACAATTACAAAGGGGGAAATTGTTGTTCCTACAGCCTTATATGGGTTGTAATTATTGTTAACTAGGTTTAAGTGTGCAAGAAAGTAAAGCCACATGGAAGGATAAGAAGGTAAATCCACATGGAAGGGCAAGAACGTAAATCCGCATGGAGGGGCAAGAAAGTAAATTCATCGTGTAAGCCCTATTAGGGTTTCATGGAGTAGAGTATATAATGGTCTTAGAAGAAAAAGAAAAGAGTAGTCGATAATATTGAGCATTTAGCAAAACCTAAACAACCGACCAACCAAAGAGAACACCAAACCCTACACAAAAGAACACCACCTGCAAAAGAAAAAAGTAGTCAGCAATATTTAGCATTCATCAAAACCTAGAGAGAAAAACCGTCAAACACCTGGAAGAGAGAGAAAACAATAGCCATCGACGAGAAGGAGAGAGACGGTCGATAGTCGAGTTGAACGAAGAACAAAGGTGGACGGCCGAAACAATTGAGCAGCAGTCGACGGAAGGAGAAGAAAACGCAGCCATCGACGGTCAGAAAATCGAGCAAAAACGACAAATACGTTGAGAGAGAAGGAGGCGGCCAAAGGTGGGTGGACAGCAAAGACCTATACGGCCAAATCAAGAAAAAGAGAAACTCATGAGGAACAACACACCACCGGCACACCAGTGATCTGCGAGGAGACAACATAGTAGAGAGAGAAACAAACGATCGGAAAAACAGAGAAACGGGTCGACGGGAGAGAAAACCGGTTACAACTAGACGGGGCTGGATGACAGGATGAAGAAAAGCAAACCACTGACAGAAAAAAGACCAAATCTGACCAAGTGGATGAACAGAAAAGAGAAATCTGTTAAAAAGAGAGAAATCCAGCAGGAAGAGAGAGAAATCTGGCGGTAAAAGAGAGAAATCCAGCCAGAAGAGAGAGAAATCCAGCTAGACAGCAAGAGAGAGAGAAACGAACAAGCGAGCCGTAAGATAGTGAGATCGTGAGACAGGGAGACGGGTGAGATCGTAAGACGGTAAAAGCAGGAATTGTCTGAGACAACCTACAGAAGGAATTCAGCGAAGCACAGAAAGAACTCAATGTATTTCCAAACTTCTTCAAGAGAGGTTAGAGAGCATTGCGGTGAACTTCTAAGCAGTAGTGGAGCAACCTTTCAATTCAACAGGGGCAAGACAAGCTAGAAGAAGGGTAGACATAGTAAGTGACACTCTTTGTATTGTACTTGCTTAGTAATTGCAATAGTGAAAGGAGCAGAGAATTAAAGACATCCATTGTAACCTGAATTCTCAAGTATAGTGGTTAGTCTCGGTAAGGGAAAGTCCCTACCATCGTGGATGTACATCACGTTGACGGAACCACGTAAATCTCGTGTGTCCTTAATTTGCTTTACGTTCTATGTTTTGAATTAAGTTGTGAACGCAACTAAAGTATCAGCCAACCCATAACCTAACGAAGACCTAAACAAAAACATCTGTATTGTCTATTAAGCAAGGTGTTTGAAAGGTGACTTTGGGGACTATTATGATTAGTAGGTAGCAATAGATCTACCTTAGTCGAGTCTGATAAAGAGTTCGCTTTTAAGAAGATTAAAGTTGTTCACTTACCTGCGAATTGCGAATTGTGGTGATACTGATTCACCCCCCTCTCAGTATCACAAACTAGTAGATCCTAGGGAGAAGTCGGGAACTTCAGTGGGTAGAATTACCAAGGGAAAGGGGCAATAGGGTAAGAGAAAGGTGGTTGTGGTGAATAGGTGAAAACTTAGTATACCGTTATTAGGAGCACCAACCTCAGGTCAAGAGATCCTATCAAAGGAGGTGTAACTCTTTGATGGGCATATTTTTCTCCATAATGAAATTATTTGAAAGGAATCCCAAATGGTGTTAAAGATAGGCAAAGCATTGGAATTGATAACAACAATAAGAGAAGAGGTAATGTTACAATAGCTATCATTAATGGAAAGGGAGGATTGAGACTATAGCTAATTACTTGACATCGAAGTAGGTAAGGGCTATGTTTAACTTTGTGTTGATCTGCATAATTAAGTTTTAAGGGTTAGGGAGGTCCACTAAACTTATAGGAATTTATAAATGGGTGAATCAAATGAAACTAGGTATGTTGTTTTTTCCAAAAAGGAAGTTGCATCATCTATTGCAATTAGTTTTGAGATAAGTATGGGGTGGGCTGGCATTCACATTAAGATTGTCAATTCATCTATGATGAAGACCTTTTTAGGTCTCACATTGAGAGAGGGGTGAATTAATATGAGATATTCACTTTTTACAAATCTATTCAAATTTAACCTCTATGACTTATTAAAACCAATGATCCAATTTTTATTACTTCTTTGTGAAAGAGCATTAGTATAGATATTAATCAAATGCAAGCACCTAAGAACACATGGCAATTTTTACGTGGTTTACCCATAATGTGTGAGCTACATCCATGGTGTGATAGGATCACTCTTGAATCACACAATCCACTCTTATTATCAAGGGATACAATTTGGTTGTGGAAAGATCACTCCTTAACCACTTACAATAATCTCCTGATTACTCAATGGATTGATCTTTTGATCACTCCAAAGGTATCCCACCCTTTTTTAACAAGTTTATCAAAAGGTTTATAATGAAAACTTTCCTGGAGACAGATCACTTAATGTGCATAGGTTGCTAGTGCAGAACACGGATCTTCTCCTTCCTTACTGTTAGTCTTTGCTCAGGCTTTATTGGTTTTTTCTTTATAAGTTATCTTTGCTGTAAGTTCTCTCTCCCTGCTGGTTTTCTTCGTTGTCGATTATCTCCCCTTTTGGTTCTCTCCCCCTACTGTCAATGTTGCCTTACCTGTGCCTCGGCAGGATCTCTTTTTTGTTGTCGATGCTGCCTCCCCTATTGCCTCAGTAGGTTCTCTTCCCTAACTATCAATGCTGCCTCTCTTACTACATTGGCAGGTTGCCTTCACTACTACTGCAAGCTATTGGACTTGCTACTAGGGCACGCTTTCTCCTCTGCCACTATAAGTTATTGGACCTACTATCGAGCACGTTTTCTCCTCTACTACTACAAGCTGTTAGACTTGCTGCTGGGGCACACTTTCTCCTATACTGTTACAAACTGTTGGACTTGCTGTCGAGACACATTTTCTCCTTGGTTACTACAAGTTGTTGGACCTACTGTCAGGACACATTCTCTCTTTGGCTGTTGTAAACTACCAAACCTATTGCTATCGCTACCTGCACATTTTGCTATTGCTATCTGCACATGCTGCTATCATTACCTGCATGTTCTATTTTATTGTCAGCAAGTGCTGCCTACATGTGCACAGCTTGCTATTACTATCCACACGCACTACTATCGCTCCCTGCACATTCTGCTTTTGTTTTCTACATGTGCACAGCATGATATTGCTATCCACATACACTGCTATTGCTATCTGTATGTTCTATTTTTGCTGTCTGCACATGCACAAGCTGCTATCGCTATCTACACATTTTGCTGTCACTGCCTGTACATGCACGAGTTGCTATTGTTGCCTGCACAAGCTACTATCATTGCCTACATGTTCTACTTGGGCTTGCTGCTGCTCCTGCAATTTTCAATTACTGGTTTGCCTACTCCTGTTACCTGGAGGTTACTGTTGTATGTGCTGCAACTGCTAGACGTGCTGCACTCACTGGGATTGCCTACTAGATGTGCTGTAATCACTGATTTGGCTACTGGACATGCTACACTTGTTAGTATAGCCTCCCAGACATGCTGCAATTTCTGGTTTCGCTGCTGGATGTACTGCACTTGTTGGTATAACCTATTGGACACGTTACAATTTCTGGGATTTCAGGCTGCGATTTCTGGGATTTTAGGCTACAATTTCTAGTATTTTAGGCTACTTGACGTGTTGCTTGTGCAAGGAATGCTTACTAGTTATGCTGCTGGTGCAGGAAATGCTTACTAGTGTTAGGAACGCCTGCTAGTTGTATTGCTGCTCTAGCAATCTGTAGGTTCTGGTTTGCTACCCTTCCTGCCAGACCTTGCTGATTCTTTTTCACCTTATGTAGTTGCTGGTTTTTGCTACACCTTCTGGTGAACCCTGTTGATTCTCCTTCACCTTCTACAGTAGTTGGTTTTTGCTACATCTTCTATTTGATCCTGCTACTACACCTCTCCTTGGTGTGGCCAGCTACTTCACCTATCCTTTGTGTGTGGCTAGCTGCTGCACCTTTCCCTTGGTATGGTTGGCTGCCTCTCTCTCTTAGCTAGCTACTGTAATTAGGTTTTCCTTTCTCTTAAACAATTCTATAGCACACACACTTTTGTAAGGTGCATAGGTTATTTATAAAACCTTAAGATTAGGATTACACAATCATTAATGGACATCGTTGATTCCCAACGGTTGCCTTACAATTAACAATCATATTTGATTTTTAAAATTTAGGGTCAATAGTTAAGAGTCAATGATCAGCTTTGACCCCTAAAATTTAGGGTAATGGTCAACATTAACTTATCAACTTCAAGGTTGACCTGCCATCACCGATTTTGCCCAATGACCTCTCTGTATCTCAATAGTATTCATAACATCAAATCAACACATACAACCATATGAGATGGTGTTGACAACAAATCCAACATTAGCCATAAAAATGGGCTCAACAATCTACCCCTTTGGATTTGTTGGCAACATATTAAATCTAATATTCAACAATCTTACACAAATGGCAACCTTTGACATTCATAGTTCCCCTTAAAACATGCACTCCCCCTTTCTACTTCTCCCCCTTTATTCATCAAGCGACTCCCCCTTTTGATCAATATATACTCTCTTTGGATTTATGCAAAATATCTCCCCCTTTAACAACAAATCCAAAGAATAATAGTAGAGGAAAAAAGAGAGGGGATAGAGGCATACCAAAGCCTCTAAAGGGTGGTTGAATACATAAATTCAATCTCTTTTGTCCAAGATGTCCCAAACTTCTGTGCCACAACAAATTCTCATCTTTAATGCTCATGTAACATGTGTTGTTACTTTTAGAAACTTGGTATAAGTTTCCATTTGTTCTTTCATCCTTAGTAAGAACAGCACCATCACTTAATCTCTTTATTGTGTAGCCACTTTTATTGAAAGTAACTTTATGTCCGTCATCACAAAGGTGGCTAACACTAATAAGATTGTGTTTTCACCCTTTAACATAAAGCACTTCCTTCGATTTCAGTTTTTCTGCACCAATTTCAGCAACACCAATACCTTAAATCCTTAAGGCACCATCATTGCCAAATTTGACTGACCCTTCATCATATTTTGCTACTCCCTTCAACATCTTGGAGTCTCTTATTGTATGTGAAGTGCAGCCACTGTCTAGGATCCATGGCTTTTCTTTCTTAGAAGCTTTTAAGGTTACTTCCACAACCACAGTCATTTCTCTTCCTCTTCTTCTTCTTTGGCCAAATGTGGGAGCATATGTAAGTGTTCTCCTTTGCACTCTTTTACCAGGCAGCAATAGGTGGCCAAATATAAGTGCATATGTAGGTGTTCTCCTTTGCACTTCTTGACCAGGTAGCAATGCCAAGTAATCCTCAGTAGTATGTCCAACCCTTTTGCATCTTTGACAGATCTCTTCTAATAAATTAAAATTGCTTCTTAGTGGAATGTCTTCTTTTCACCTAAAACTGTCTCCTCTCTTGATGGAGTCTCCCCTTAGACTCTTGCCTCACATTCCTCTTTATTATAGGCCTATTGCTTCAGCACATATTAGCCTTATGCCTATACTTACCACAACTTTAGCAAATCCTTTAAATCTAGATTTTCTTCTTTCACAAAGTCCATATCTTCAATCTTCAGCAACTGTTGTGACTACCTTCTTTCCATCTTTAACAACCTATCTCCTTTAGATGGGAGTCTTTACCACATCTTTCCTAACCCATTTTAGCTTGGATTGGTTTCTCTTCTTCATCACATCATTGTGTTTGCTTCCAAGTACAAACATAATTTTCTTCTTCTCTTTTACCTTCTTGTTTGGCTTTTCAATATAGCCAAGGCCTTTCTTCCTCATGGAATGAAGTCTTTGTTTACTTAGACACTCATCTAACTTTTTGGTAGCATCCTTCTTAATGGTATTTGTTGAAAATGACTCTCTTCTCACTTTTATAGCCTATAAAAGCTTTCTTCATGCTTCCTCAATTTGGACTCGATCTTGTGGAGCTTGGCTTGCAAAATCCGCACCTTTTGCTCTTGTGTAATCACCTTAGTGCCAAGATCTTCGTATATCTTGCCTTGCTTTGCCTCAAGTACAACAGCTCCTCAATCCTCTTGAAGTACTCCTTCTCTTTTGCTTCAAACTCCTTTTCTTTCACTTTGAGATTAGATTCAATAAACAGTAGAATTTTCATATAACTTCTTGAGATGTTTTACCTCTTTTTCCAGCTTGTTGTTTTTGCACAAACAAACTCTCAATTCATTCTCAAGTTACTGCATCAACTCATCCTTTTCCTTTTCTGTTGATCCCTCATCACTTGAAGATTCTTGATCATTATTTACTTGAGAAACAAACACATCCTTTACAGCCTCATCATCAGTACCATCATCAACTTCTTCTTCAGAATTTTCTTTATCCAGCTTGCTCAAATAATTTCTTCTTTTGGATCTGAAGAGTTGCCTTTTTCCTTTGGTACTTGAATTTTCAGCTTTAGAATAGTTGGATTTCTTTATTCTCTACCTTAGGGAAGGCTTGTCATCATCATCATTGCTTACTTCTTTTCTCTTTAAGTAGTTCACGGTAAAGTGCCCAATTGCTTAACAACTAAAGCATTTCAAGGATACTTTTCCCTTGTACTTCCCTTTTCTTTTCCTCATATTGTTCATAATGTATGCTAAAACTTTATCTAATTGAGGATTACTACCTTTTTCTTAGCTGTTGTCAAATTCTTCTTCTTGGTCTTTAATCGTTAATTTCTTCATTGCCTTGAAGGCCAACTCCTTCTCCACCTTAGACTTCTTTTCTTTCTTCATTAGGGCTATTCTTATTTCATAAGCCACCAATATGTTGTGCAAGTCATCTAAAGGCAGCTTATCCAAATCTCTGTCTTCTATGGAAAAGACTTTGGCATTGTAAGCTTCGGCTAAGGTTCTAAGTATTTTCCTTACCACAATAGCATCGTTGATTTCCTCTCCATAGCCTTTGATGAAGCACATAATTTCGTTAACTCTTGTGAAGAAGGCATCCACAGGCTCATCATTTTACATTTTTATGTCTTTAAATCTGCTCGTCCAGATTTTTAGCTTAGCTTCCTTCACAACCTTGTCTCCTTTGTAAATATTCTTCAATTTGTCCTAAATTTGTTTGACTGTGTTACACTTCATTATTTTGGTGAATTCTTTGCTTGATAAGGAGCATTATAAGGCATTTCTCACCTTTCCATCACATTCTAAATTCTTCTTATCAGTAAGCATCATAACAACACCTTCAGTAACAAGGATGAAGCCACTAACAGTAAATTCAAAAACATCTAGATCAAGTGCCATCAAATATAGAAGCATTATATTCTTCTATAATTGATAATTCTGCCCATCAAAAGTAGGAATGCCCTTGCTATTAATACTGTTCATCATATCCATGATATTAACCAATATTAGATGTAAAGACTCACAGAGCAACAAACAATTTTAGATCAAAGTAAACAAATTGGATCAACAGAGGAACCAAGCTCTAATACTACTTGATAAAGACCTTTTTAGGTCTTACACTAAAAGGGGGATGAATTAGTGTGAGATATTCACTTTTTACAAATCTATCTAGATTTAACCTTTATGACTTGTTAAATCTAATGATCCAATTTAAAATTCTTCTTTATGTAAGAGTAGTCGTATGGATATCAATCAAACGTAAGCACCCAAGAACACATGATAATTTTTACGTGGTTTACCCACAATGTGTGAGCTACATCCACGGTATGATAGGATCACTCCCAAATCACACAATCCACTCTTGTTATCAAGGTATACAGTTTGGTTGTGGAAGGATCACTCCTTAATCACCTGCAATGATCTCCCAATCACTGAGTTCATCTCCTGATGACTTAATGGATGGATCTCCCAATCATTCCAAGGGTATCCCACCCTTTTTCAACAAGTTTATTAAAAGGTTTATAATGAAAACTTTCCTGGAGAAAGATCACTTAATATGCATAGGCTGCTAGTGCCAAATGCGAATCTTCTCCTTCCTCACTGTCAGTCTTTGCTCAGGCTTTGTCAATCTCTTCTCTGCAAGTTATCTTCATTGCAGATTATCTTTTTTGTAGGTTCTCTCCCCTTGCTGGTTCTCTCTGCTGTTGGTTTTCTCCACTGCAACTTCTCTCCCTCTATTACCGGTATTGCTTCATCTATTGCCTTGGCAGGATCTCTCCTCTGCCTCCCCTATTGCCTTGATAGATTCTCTTCCTCAACTATTAATGCTGCCTCTCCTATTGCATTGGCAAGTTGCCTTCACTGTTACTACAAGCTACCAGACTTGCTATCGGGGCACACTTTCTCCTTTACAGCTGTAAGCTGCCGAACCTATTGCCAAACACGTTTTCTCCACTACTGTTGCAAGCTACCGGACATACTGCTGAGGCACGCTTTCTCCTATGCTACTACAAGTTGTTGGACCTACTGTCAAGACACATTCTCTCCTTGGCTGCTACAAGTTGCCGGACTTACTGCTATTGCTGCCTGCACATGCTATTATTACTACCTGCATATGCTGCTATCGTTGCTTATACATTCTACTGTTACTGCTCGCACGTGTTACTATCACTGCATACACGTTCTGCTATCACTGTCTGTGCATGTTGTTATCACTACCTGTATATTCTACTATTGCTATTCGCACATGCTACTCTTGCTACTTGCACGTTTTGCTATTGTTATACATTCTACTATTGCTGTCTGCAAGTAATGCTATCATTGCCTACACATTCTACTATTGTTGTATATTTTGCTATCATTGTCCACACGTGGTGCTATTGCTGCCTACACGTTTTGCTTTTGCTATCCTCACATGCTGTTATCACTCCCTGCACGTTCTACTTTTGCTGCCTATACATGCATAAGTTGTTATTGCTATTTGCACGCGCTGTTATCACTCCCTACACATTCTACTTTTGTTGTCCACAGGTGTACAAGCTACTATCACTGTTTACACTTTTTGCTGTCACTGCCTACACGTGCATGGGTTGCTATCGTTGCTTGCATAAGCTACTATCACTGCCTACACATTTCGCTAAAGCTTGCTGCTATTCCTATAATTTTCAAATGCTAGTTTACCTATTCTTGCCACTTAAAGGTTGTTGCTGTATGTGCTACACTCGTTGGAATTACCTCCTGGACGTGTTGCAATTTCTGGGATTTCAGGCTGCTAGACATGTTGTAATTTCTAGGATTACAAGCTGCTTGACGTGCTGCTAGTGCAAGGAATGCCTGCTGGTTGTGCTACTAATGCAGGAAATGCCTGCTGGTGCTAGGAATGCCTACTAATTGTGTTGTTGGTGCAGGGATCTCCTGCTATAGGTTACTGGTTTGCTACCTTTATTGCTCCTCCTGCAATTTATAGGTTCTAGTTTGCTACCCTTACTGTTGCTTCTGCAATTTGCAGGTTCTGGTTTGGTACCCATGCTGCCAGACTACACCTTCTGCTGGATCCTACTAATTCTCCTTCATCTTTTGCAATTGCTAGTTTTTGCTATACCTTCTACCAGATCCTACTACTATACCTCTCTTTTGAGTGTGGCCAACTGCTGCACCTTTCCTTTGGTATGGCCAGTTGCTGCTCTCCTTGGCTGCCTCTCTCTCTTGGTTGGCTGTTGCAATTAGGTTTTCCTTTCTCTCAAACAATTTTGCAGCACAAACACTCTTACAAGGTGCATAAGGTTATTTATAGAGCCTTGAGATTAAGGTTATACAATCATCAACGGTCATTGTTAATTCCCAATGGTTGCCCTGCAACCAACAGCTAGACTTAATTCCTAAAATTTAGGGTCAATAGTCAAGGGTCAACAGTCAGCTTTAACCCCTAAATTTAAGGTCAAGGTTAACATTGACTTATCAACTTTAGGGTTGACCTGCCATCACCGGTTTTTCCCAATAACCTCTTTACATCTCAACGGCATTCATAACATCAAATCAACACATACAATCATGTGAAATAGTGTTGACAACAAATATAATATTAGCTATCAAAGATAAGCTCAACAATTTAAGGCATTAAGGGGTTTAGCGATGTTTTGGAGTGATACCATTTTTCAATTATAATCCAAGTTGTTGGTGAGTTAATTTATCTTATTGGCTAAAATGGTTATGCTATTGGAAAAATTAGATATGTTTGTGAAATTCTATACTCCTAATAATCATGTGGAACAATAAGGATTTAAGGGAATTGAAGGGCTTAAAACATAGTTTTTAGGGAAAGTGGTGTGTTAAGGATAATTTCAACACTATGTTAGCAAGAAAGCAAAGAGTAAGGGTTATCGATGATAGTCAAGCTATCCATCATTTTGATGAGTGTGTAAACAATAAGGAGTTGTGGACTTACCTATGTAAGGGGTAAGTTCACTAAGGGCAATCATAAAGAAAACTCATCTATAAGTTGTATGGATAAATTTTTAATTAGAACTGACTAGTTGAAGGCATTGTATTCATTAAGGTAGTGGCGTGTGCACTATTATTTTTTTGATCATTGTAGGGTATATTTAAGGGTTGATGGTCGAGATTAGGATCCCACTCCATTCCAATTTCCTAATCACTATTAAATAATAAGGGCTTATGGAAGGAAGTAAAGGGTGTTTAGTCATGATAGTTAGTTAGCTATGGGGCATCCAAGATACTTGTTATGCAATTAGATAAAATAAGTAAAAAAATTCTTAATAATGGGTTAATCAACATGGTCGATAAGGTAGAGTTAATCAACTAATTTCACTCGATCTCACTAATGGGTTTAGTTTATAAAATTCTCATGAAAATATTATTACAAAGCCTTAGAATGGTGATTGGGAAAGTTGTGAGGAGTCTCAATTTTTTTTTTCCTCAAAGAGCATAATATCATGGACAATGTCCTTCTAGTTAATAAACAATTAAAGAAATAAAGAGACAAAAACAAAGGGGTAAGGGTTAAGATTGACTTTGAAAATGATGTATGACTTAGTTGAATGGTGTTTCTTAGTTAACATGTTGAACTATTAAGAATTCAGGGATTGATGGAGATGATGGATGTAGGAGTGCATATCAACACTGAAGTTCCCGACTTCTCCCTAGAATCTACTAGTTTGTGATATTGAGAGGGGGGTGAATTAATATCACCATAATTCGCAATTCGCAGGTAAGTGAACAACTTCAACCTCTTCTTAAAAGTGAACTCTTTCTCAGACTCGACTAAGGTAGATCTATTCGGATGTTCTTATTTAGGTCTTCGTTAGGTTATAGGTTGGCTGATACTTTAGCTGCATTTATAACTCAATTCAAAACACAGAACATAAAGCAAATTAAAAACACATGAGATTTATGTGGTTCCATCAACGTGACGTATATCCACGGTGGTAGGGACTCTCCCTTACTGAGACTATCCATTATACTTGTGAATACAGGTTACAATGGATGTCTTTAATTCTCTGCTCCTTTCACTATTGCAATTACTAAGCAAGTACAATACAAAGAGTGTCACTTACTGTGTCTACCATTCTTCTAGCTTGTCTTGCCTCTGTTGAATTGAAAGGCTGCTCCACTACCGTTTAAAAGTTCACTGCAACGCTCTCTAACCTCTCTTGAAGAAATCTGGAAATACGTTAAGTTCTTTCAATGCTTCGCCAAAGTTCTTCTCTATGTTGTCTCACACAATTGCTATTTTCACCATCTCACGGTCTCACCCGTCTCCTTGCCCCATAATCTCACTGTCTCACGGCTTGCCTATCTGTTTCTCTCTATCTTGCTATCCAGCCAGATTTCTCTCTCTTATCGTTGGATTTCTCTTTTTCGTTCACCCACTTGGCCGTCACAGATTTCCTCCCTTTTCTGCCGATGGTCTGCTTTTCTTCGTCCTGTCGTCCAGCCCCATCTAGCCATCACTCTTCTTCCCATCGACTCCTCTGTTCTGGCTGTATACCTCTTTTCTCTCTCTTCCAACAACTGTCTCTAGTGGTGTCTCTCTCTTCATCCATTTCACGGTTCTCTCCTTGCTGTGTTGTTCGTTTGTCTCACACCGTCGCAGATCTGTTGTCTTCTCTTTCAGTGGCGTTTCTCTCTTCGTTCATCGACTGCATTTTCTCTCTCTTTGTCCGTCCACTTCATTTTCTATCTCTTCGTCCAGCCGCTGGTGTGCCGTTCCTCACGGGTTTCTCTCTCTTGTCGTCACACGATTTGCTCCGATTTGCTCAATTTAGCTGTTCTTCGTTCTATTCAATTTCCGACAACATTGTTCAATTTTTCGACAATACTGTTCAATTTTCGACGATTGCATTGTTTACGACAGATGTACTGTTCACTCGACGGCTACTCTTTTCTTTTGCAGGTGGTGTTCTTCTATGTAGGGTTTGGTATTTTGCCATGTATTCAATTATGTTGGCCTTGCCCTAATTTTGTCTTCCAAGGTCTTTATATACTCTCTTCCATGAAACCCTAATAGGGCTTACGCGGTCGATTTACGTTCTTGCCTCTCCAGGGCTTACGAGGCGGATTTACCTTCTTACTGTTCCATGTGGATTTACCTTCTTGCCCTTCCATATGGATTTACCTTCTTGCCCTTCCATGTGACTTTACTTTCTTACCCTTCCATGTGGCTTTACTTTCTTGCACACTTAAACCTAGTTGACAACAATTACAACCTATACAAGGCTGTGGGAACAACAATCTCCCCCTTTGTAATTGTTGGCAACACTCATAACAAAAGCCACTATGCAGCAGTTTCAACTCTCCCTAAATATGCACTCTCCCTTTCTTAACAGCTCCCCCTGCACTATTGCTTCTCTCCCCCTTTGCCAACCAATTTACAAATCTGAAAAACTCGCAAAGTGGAGATGGAGGATCACCTGAACTTCAGGCTTGAGGAGGCATTTGCACAAATAGATTCAATATGTTCTTTTCAAACAGCTCTATGGACAAAGATTTAGTTAGATCTTATGTAGCCTCTTCAATAGATTTAGGTTCAACTTGTGAGAGCAAAGCAGTAGCTCCCACAATTCTTCTTCTTGTTGTAACTCCTGCTAATAGGTCATCTATGATCTGATTTTCATAATAAGCACTAATCCACGTTTTCTTTGGCTTTCTTTCTTGCACAGTCTTAGTTGCAAGAGGATCTCTTTTTTCATCAATCATATACAAATTTCTAGTTGATCTCTTCCCAGCTGCAACAATATTGCCTTCTTTACTCATTACCTGGCAACCTGTTTTTGTGAATATTACTTTGTGGTCGTCGTTGCATAGTTGGCTAACAGACGCTAGATTATATCTAAGTCCTTCAACGTGCAAAACATCTTTCAGCTTTCCTTTTCCAATATTCACTGACCCCTGACCACTGATATTGAGTGAATCATCATTGCCAAACTTGACCCTATCTTCTCTTGATTTGTTTAGTTTTGATAATTTACTCTTGTCTCCTGTCATGTGCAAAGTGCATCCACTATCAAGGATCCACTGCTTATCCTTGCAATCAGCCTTTAATGCAATTTCAACTATATTAGCCACCTCCCTTTTTGCTCTATATTCCTTCTTTTGAACTGGCTAGAAGATAGCTTTCTCCTTTTTCTCAGCTTTGACTGCACCGCTTGTTTTCACTGTTCCATTGAGTGCCTGATACCAAACTGTTAAGCTTTAAACTGGTGAACCAGTGCTCTGATACCAATTGAAGTTCCCAACTTCTCCCTAGGATCTACTAGTTTGTGATACTGAGAGAGCCGGTGAATCAGTATCACCACAATTCGTAATTCGCAGGTAAGCGAACAACTTCAACCTCTTCTTAAAACGAACTCTTTTTCAGACTCGATTAAGGTAGATCTATTGCTACCTACTAATCACAATAGTCCCCAAAGTCACCTTTTAGACACCTTGCGTAATAGACAATTCGGATGTTCTTGTTTAGGTTTTCGTTAGGTTATGGGTTGGCTGATACTTTAGTTGTGTTCATAACTCAATTCAAAACACAAAACGTAAAGCAAATTAAGGATACATGAGATTTATGTGGTTCCGTCAACATGACGTACATCCACGATGGTAGGGACTCTCCCTTACCAAGACTATCCACTATACTTGTGAATACAGGTTACAATGGATGTCTTTAATTCTCTGCTCCTTTCACTATTGCAATTACTAATCAAGTACAATACAAAGAGTGTCACTTATTGTGTCTACCCTTCTTCTAGCTTGTCTTGCCTCTGTTGAATTGAAAGGCTACTCCACTACCGCTTAAAAGTTCACCGCAACGCTCTCTAACCTCTCTTAAAGAAATCTGGAAATACGTTGAGTTCTTTCAATGCTTCGCCGAAGTTCTTCTCTACATTGTCTTACACAATTCCTGCTTTCACCGTCTCACAGTCTCACCCGTCTCCTTGTCCCACGATCTCACTGTCTCACAGCCCACCTGTTCGTTTCTCTCTCTCTTGCTGTCCATCTGGATTTCTCTCTCTTACCACTGGATTTCTCTTTTCCGTTCGCATACTTAGCCGTCACGGATTTCCTCCCTTTTCTGTCAGTAGTTTGCTTTTCTTTGTCTTGCCGTCCAGCCCCATCTGGTCGTCACTCTTCTTCCTATCGACTCCTTTGTTCTGGTTGTATACCTTTTTTCTCTCTCTTCCAACAGCCATCTCCGGTGGTGTCTCTCTCTTCGTCCGTTTCACGGTTCTCTCATTGCCGTGCTGTTCATTTGTCTCACGCCATCGCAGATCTGCTATCTTCTCTTCCGATGGCATCTCTCTCTTCATTCATCGACTGCATTTTCTCTCTTTTCGTCCGTCAGCTTCGTTTTCTCTCTCTTCGTCCGTCGGCTACATTTTCTCTCTCTTCATTCAGCCATTGGTGTACTGGTGGTGTGCCGTTTCTCATGGGTTTCTCTCTCTTGCCGTCACACGATTTGCTCCAATTTGCTCAATTTGGCCGTTCTTCGTTCTATTCAATTTCTGACGATATTGTTCAATTTCCGACGACTGCACTGTTTATGATACTATTCACTCGACAGCTACTCTTTTCTTTTATAAGTGGTGTTCTTCTGTGTAGGATTGGGTATTTTGCCGTGTATTCAATTGTGTTGGCCTTACCCTAATTTTGTCTTCCAAGGTCTTTATATACTCTCTTCCATAAAACCCTAATAGGGCTTATGCGGCAAATTTACCTTCTTGCCCTTCCATGTGGATTTACCTTCTTGCCCTTCCATGTGGCTTTACTTTCTTACCCTTCCATGTGACTTTACTTTCTTGCACACATAAACCTAGTTGATAACAATTACAATCCATATAAGGCTGTGGAAACAACAACACCTATGTTATTATACTAGTTAATGGTAACCTTACATAGCAATTTAAAATGGTGAAAGGGTTAAGACAAAAAGACCTATTATCATTTTTCTTATTTATTCTAGCTATTAAGGGTTTGAATTCTCTTTTCAAAAAGAGTTCAAGGCTAGGCTTTATAAAAGGTATCTCTAGTGGTAAAGACATCAAACTAACACACTTACAAATAATAAGACTTCAAAAATTAAAACCAAAATAGAAGATTTCTTATTTAATAAGACTTTAGAGATAAATTCTTAATTACGTAAATAATATTTGCTACCAAAATATTTTACATTCACTAAATGATTATTTTATAAAAATTCATCAAGATTTGTGAAAATACATAATGTTAAGAATGTATTTATATATTAATCATTAGAAAAAATAATTTAAAAAAACTCTAGAATGAGTTAAAATTTGTCTTATAATTGAACTTTATACCAAAACAAGGACTAAATAACAAAATAGAGCATATGTGCATACTCTTAAGGAAACAAAAAATTTAAAATTTGATAGATATTTAAAATAAAATACTATATTTATGGGTTGTTCTTATTTATATATTTTTTTTATTTTTTTAATTATACAACTTACACGCATATATGTATATATATATATTTCATAATCAATGGATTAAATAAAAGAAATACACAAAATACGAAAAGTAAATTGGAGGTACTATTAAGGTAAGAAAATAGAGAAGTTTTACAATTATGCAAATGGCTAATGCCTTAAAGCGAACAAACATATACACATATCATCCTCCATCACTTGACATTCATTTTTAACCTTATTAACTAAGCATATAGGTGAGATGGAAGATGTAGATTGAGAAAAACCTCCAGGGCATCTTTTTTAGGTTGGTTAATCCAATGCTCTCAGTCATATCAATTAGTTCACCTAATGGAGCCACAAAATGGAAACTCTATAGGACCTTAACAAAAGTAAGCTACAAAACTAAAAAGCAAAAAAGACTCCAAGGCATATTATCCTGTCACTACCAAATGGTATATACTCAAAATTCTGACCCTAAAAATCTGAATCTTTATAGGTCGTCAAAAACCTTTTTGGTTGAAACTCACCAAGATTAGATCACACACATGGGTCTTTATGGATCTTTTGGATATTAATGAGAAGTCTTGTGCTTGCTGGAACATAGTAGTTGCCCACGTTGTAGTCTTTCATGGACTCGTGTAACCCTAAAAAGGGTGCAACAAGACATAGGTACAACATTTCCTTGATGATGGCTTGGAGATATTTTAAGTTCTTTGTGTTTGATTCTTCTACTTGCCTATCTTTGCCAACATAGGTGTCCAAATCAGTTTGGACCTTGTTCAACACATCGGGGTGCTTGAGCAACAAAGATAAAGCCCATGTTAGAGTGACTGACATTGTATCTAAGGCCCCCAAGATAAGATTCTACAAGTTGATCAACAAAAAAGCCAATGCAGTAATAGTCAAACATAAAGATTCTTTCTCCTTAGATGTTAATTTACATCTTTGTGTAAATAAATTGGGTCAATTAGATATGAATTTATTCAATCAATTATTATAAGATTTATGAAATTTTATTCAATATTTTAAATAAAAAGACTAATTCTATAATTCAAACAACAATATTTAATTTATAATAAAATAAAATTATCATCACATTACATTTGACTTTCTTTAAATTTATTTTAACAAGTTATTAAATTATGTAAAAACAAAAAACAAAAAGAGAGCTTCGTTACTTTTTTGAACAATTGATTTGGTTGATTTTGAAAATTCAAAACTTTTATCTTACTTATAATAATGATTCACAATATTGCAAATCTACGTATATATCCATCATCAAATACAAAAACTCATTTATCTAGGTAAAAATTTTATTCAAAAATTAGGAAAAAAACATAATATAAATAATAATTTTTAATGTTTATTTCTTTAAAAACTTTTATAGTGTAACCTTTTAAATGAATATTAAAAAATAAACCAAATAAATAATCAAAAGGTATGAGAATATGCTTTTAGTTAGTATTCACAATTCATTGCATATGACACCACATATGTCAAGCCAAGGAGGTTTGCACATTTGTGAAAAAGCAAAAATAACATATAAGGTGATAGATTTCCAAACATAGGACTTGTAATATTTTATTAGAATAACATAAATGTCCTTTGGATTTTATATAATTAACTTGTGAACTAATTTATAAAATCATTTTCCCATTGATAAAAACATTTTTTTTTATAAGTAAAAGTCACATTCATTAAGGAGTTGCAAGTACATAATTAGAAACCCTAGAAGTTCTTATGTAGATCGTATAACCACTCCACAAAATAAAATATACAAGCTATTAAAATCATCCCTACACAATGCAACTATTCCAACAATATATCTAAGAAACAAGACAGCAGCAGTGAAGGCTTCAAAGCACTATAGATAATAACATAAGAGTATAAAGGAGTTCTCATATACATGTTAAAATTAAGGTTAAAAGAACTTGACTGAACTGGTTGTTCAGATCGATAAAACTAGAAATTAGTTCATAATTCTATTTAATTCTTTCTTATATCCTAGTAAAATAAGAACCAACAGCTGGTTTAACTAAAAACCAATGAACGAGATCCAGTTTTTATAGGTTGATTGGTTTGGTTTAAAAAAATTTTCTATCCCAAAAGTCTCAAATTTTAAATTTTATTTATAAACAAATATTTTTATTTATTTAATATTAAATATCAATTTTACTAGTTTAATTCTAATTATACTAATTAGACTTATTAAACTTTAAATTTTTAAATTTTCTGATTTAATAATTGATATGATTCTTAAAATATTGATTAAAATACAAAGTTTGATGAAAAAAAATTAAATGACAAATTAATTGGAACTTTGATGAATATAAATTCAATAAATTGATGGTTTTCTTCTTCTTTAATATTTTATTAATATTTTTATTTTAATAATAAAAGAATTTTTTAACTTAATAATCATCGTGAGTTCAAATCATAAAAAACGAAGAAGCCGTACGAGGTGGCCGCTGCAAGAGCTGGGAATGATAGAGCGATGTCCATTGCTTCAAGCTCTATTGCTGTCGAATGCTGGAGGTGTTAGGTTGAAAAGTGACTCATGTAGATATAATTAACTTTTGCTCGCCCTAAGCGACAATGAATGAAGTTTGAGATCCGTCTTTTGCCGCCATGTGCACGGAGAGCGTCATTATTTGTGTCAAAAAAACGTTTTTTTAAAATAATTTATTAAAAATTCTTACAAAATCTACAAGAAGAAAGATATAGAATAGGCTCGTAAAAAAACAAAATAATACTTTATTATATATGCCTTATGACGTTTATTGTCCGTTTAATTGAATTTGTTGTAAATTTAAAATTTTTAAGTATTTTATTTTTTATTATATTATATTATTTTTTTGTAATTTTACAATTTTTAAGTATTTTATACAAGCCTCCGACGCTGTCGCCTTGTCGATTGCAGTGGAAAGCAATAATGACCCGCTATCTTCTAAATTTTGAGGCGAGTGATTCTAAAGACACCAAGAAGCCTCCAATGCTGTCGCTTTTCGGTGCAGTGGAAAGCACGAATGACCCGCTATCTTCTAAATTTTGAGGCGACTTCGTCCGCCGCTGTCTAGCGAGTGGTTCTAACGACACCAAGAAGCCTCCGATGCTGTCGCCTTCTCGGTGCAGTTGAAAGCAATAATGCCCCGCTATCTTTTAATAATACCATTTTCACGTTTTACTTAACTTTTTTTTCTTTTTTTTTTTTTTTGTCTTTTCCATGGGCTATAAAAGGACAGTGTGACACTGTTTGTTTGGTGTAGCTTCAAAGCCAAGGGACACTCGGAGTGGAAAAGAAAAAAAGACTTGACTGGCTGTTCACTCTTACAAACCCCCTTCAAGTCTCATTAATTTCTGTTCACCGTCCTCTCTCTCCATTCTCCCTGGTCTCTGTTAGTCATCTCATCCTGTCTGAATTTTCTCAGGAATCTTTCTTGTTCTCGGTGTTCTTGTTCTACACTTTACGTCCTGTTCAGTTTTTAAGGTCTCCAGTAACGAGTTCAATAATCAAAAGTAGTCACTTGCAATTGTTTCTGAAAATGGAAATTACCCACAATTTTACACCCTCTGTTCTGGCTCTTCTGTTGGTACTGCCCTTCGCCAAGTCCTCTCAGCCAACTCCCTACAGCACCATCAGCCCACCACCGCCGTCTCCACCAAGCAACCCACCCTCGGGCGGCTCTGAGTACTATTCTCCACCTTCACCTTCTTCCACTTACACCTACTCCTCACGGCCACCACTGAAGGGTGGTGAAACTGGACCCCCACCTCCTAACTTTTCTGACCGCGAGAAGTCAAAGGCCACTCTTTCTTACATATTTTTAATAGGGGTCGTTTTTGGTCTCTTTATTTTAATAATACTTATAATGGCAATGAAGAAAGTGAATAAAGTGGTAAAGCGGCAGACTCATCTGTTAGAGCAGCAGACTCATGTGTTAGAGCGGGAGAATACTGTGGTAGAGAATAATGTGGTAGACCGGCAGAATAATGTGACAGATCGGCAGCTCATCGTGTATCCAGTCCCGATAAACAGCTGTTCTTGCTGTCACGATCTTCACTAAGACTGAAAGGACGTCACTCTTCTCAATCTGGATATGACTGAGAGCATTGAATTAATAAACCTCAGAAGGACGTCGCTTGAGGGTCTTTTCAATCCACGCGCTTCTATCTCACCTGTATTCCTAGTTAATAAGATTACAAATGAATGACAAATAACGAAAGATGATATGCGCAATATTTGCTCACTTTGATGTCGAGCCGTATAATTATAAAATTTCTTTATTTTCCTACTTTGTAGCGCCTCTAATTTGTTTTTTTGTTATTGATTAAGAAATATATATTTATATATATGCATATAAGTTGTATAATTTAAAAAAATAAAAAATAATATATAAATAAAAAATCCATAAATATAATATTTTATTTTAAATATCTATCAAATTTTAAATTTTTTGTTTCCTTAAGAGTATGAATATATGTTTTATTTTGTTATTTAGTCCTTGTTTTGGTATAAATTTCAATTATAAGACAAAATTTTCTTTTAACTCGTTCTAAAGCTTTTTTAATTTTTTTTTCTAATGATTAATATATAAATAAATTCTTAACTTTATGTATTTTTACAAATATTGATCAATTTTTATAAAATAATTATTTAGTGAATGTAAAATATTTTGGCAACAAATGTTATTTACATAGCAAAGAATTTATCTCTAAAATCTTATTAAATAAGAAATTTTCTATTTCAGTTTTATCTCTAAAGTCTTATTATTTGTAATTGTATTAGTCCGATGTCTTCACAAATAAAAATACCATTTATAAAGCTCAACCTCAAACCCTTTTTAAAAAGAGAATTCAAACTCTCAATAATTAGAATAAATAAGAATAATGATAATAGGTCTCCTTGTCTTAGCCTTTTCACCATTTTAAACTCCTTTGTAAGGTTGTCATTAACCAGTATAAATAATATAGATGTTGATATACACTTCTATATCCATCATCTCTATCAATTTTCGAATCTCATATATTTCAACACATTAATTAAGAAACCTCATTCAACTAAGTCATACATCTTTTTTAAAGTCAATCTTGACCATTACTCTTTTATTTTTGTCTCTTTATTTTTTTAATTGTCTTATTGGCTAAAAGGACATTATCAAGGATATTGTGTCCTTTGAGAAAAGGAAATTAAGACTCCCCCACAACCTTCCCAAACACAATTTTGAGACTTTGTAATAATATTTTCACGAGAATTTTATAAACTAAACCTATTAGTAAGATTAAGCGAAATTAGTTGATTAACTCTACCTTATCAACCTTTAGTAGCAATATTAAAAAGGTAAAAGTGATAACTTTGCATAACCTCCCATTCTCATAGCAATATTAATAAAGTTCATAATGTCTTGCTCTACCATATTCCAATGATTTTTGATGAAATTGAAATTAAACCTATCTAGACTTAGTATTTTATTACTATCACAATCCTTGCTTGCAAAATTTTTTTTACCTATTTTATTTAATTGCATAACAAGTAACTTAGATGCCCTATAACTAACTATTATGACTAAACATACTCTACTTCCTTCCATAAGCCCTTATTATCTAACAGTGATTAAGAAATCAGAATGGAGTGGGATCCTAATCTCAACCATCAACCCTTAAACATATCCTACAATGGTCTAAAAAACAATAGTGCATGTCCTACTAACTCAATGGTTGTAATGCCTTTAACTAGTCAATTTTAACTAAAAATCTATCCATACAACTCATAGACAAATTTTCCTTGTGATTGCCCCTAGTGAACTTACCCTCTACATAGGTAAGTCCATAATTCTATATTGTGCACAAACTCATTAAAATGTTAGATAACTTAAATATCATCGATAACCCCCACTCTTTACTTATCTACTAACATAATGTTAAAATTATCCTTAACACACCATACTCCCTAAAAGCTATATTTTAAACCTTTCAATTTCCCTAAATCCCTGCTATTTCATATGACTATTAGAAGCATAGAATTTCACAGACATAACCAATTTTCCCAACAACATAACCACTCTAGCCAATATCATAAATTAACTCACAAGCAACTTAGATTATAAATGAAAAATTGTATCACTCCAAAACATCGATAAACCCCTTAATGCCCTGGATGAATTGACAATCTTAATGTGCATGCCTAGCCCACCCTACACTTATCTCAAAACTAATTCCTATAGGTGATGTAACTTCATTTCTTGCAAAAACAACATACCTAGTTTAACCCAATTCACCCATTTGTAAATTGTTATATGTTTAGTGGACCTCTTTAACCCTTAAAACTTAATTGTGGAGATCAACATAAAGTTGAACATAATCCTCACTTGCTTCGACATCAAGCAATTAGCTATAGTCTCAATTCTCCCCTTTGATGAATGATAGTTGTTATAACACCACCTCTTCTCTTATTGTTGCTATCAATCCTAATGCTTTACCCATCTTTAGGACCTTTTAGGATTCCTTTCAAATGATTTCATTATAAAGCAGAATATGCCCATCTAAGAGTTATGCCTCCTTTAATAAGATCTCCTGAGTTAAAGTTGGTACTCCTAATAGTAGTTTACTAAGTTTGTACCTATTCACCGCAACCACCATTCTCTTATCCTATTGCACCTTTCCCTCAGTAATTCTACCCACTTTTCTTGTGAGGGTTATTTCCACCATATTCTTACCTGATTCTAATATCTAGCCATCTACAAAAGCCTTTCCTTGTTCTTTAGCTTCTATCATATCCCTCTTATCAACAACTAAATTTGTCTTCTTTTCCCTTACATCTTTTTAGCAAAAGACTCAACCTGTTTTTGTCTTTCCAAACTCCTCCCTTAGATCTAATTGTGAACCCAAGCCCTTTTCAAAGCAAAGAGGAGATGGGCTTTAATGGCAACCTATGATTTCCTCCTCATTTAAGCTATAATAATTAAACCCACCTAAAGTTCCCGACTTCTCCCTAGGATCTACTAGTTTGTGATACTGAGAGGGGGGGTGAATCAGTATCATCACAGTTCGCAATTCGCAGATAAGTGAACAACTTCAACCTCTTCTTAAAAGCGAACTCTTTTTCAGGCTCGACTAAGGTAGATCTATTGCTACCTATTAATCACAATAGTCCCCAAAGTCACCTTTCAAACACCTTGCCTAATAGACAATTCAGATGTTTTGTTTAGGCCTTCGTTAGGTTATGGGTTGGCTGATACTTTAGCTGCGTGCACAACTCAATTCAAAACACAGAACGTAAAGCAAATTAAGGACACACGAGATTTACGTGGTTCCGTCAACGTGACGTACATCCACGGTGGTAAAGACTCTCCTTTACCGAGACTATCCACTATACTTAAGAATTCCAGTTACAATGGATGTCTTAATCCTTTACTCCTTTCACTATTACAATTACTAAGCAAGTACAATGCAAAGAGTGTCACTTACTTTGTCTACCCTTCTTCTAGCTTATCTTGCCTCTGTTGAATTGAAAGGCTACTCCACTACCGCTTAAAAGTTCATCGTAATGCTCTCTAACCTCTCTTGAAGAAGTCTGGAAATACGTTGAGTTCAATACTTCACCGAATTCCTTCTCTACGTTGTCTCACACAATTCCTGCTTTCACCGTCTCACGAACTCACCCGTCTCCTTGCCCTACGATCTCACTGTCTCACGGCTCGCCTGTCTATTTCTCTTTCTCTTGCTGTCCAGCCAGATTTCTCTCTCTTACCATCGGATTTCTCTTTTTCGTTCACCCACTTGGCCGTCACGGATTTCCTCCCTTTTCTGCCGATGGTCTGCTTTTCTTCGTCCTGCCATCTAGCCCCGTCTAGCCATCACTCTTCTTCCCGTCGACTCCTCTGTTCTGGCCATATACCTCTTTTCTCTCTCTTCCAACCGCCGTCTCCGGTGGTCTCTCTCTTCGTCTACTTCACGGTTCTCTCCTTGCCATGTTGTTCATTTGTCTCACGCCGTCGCAGATCTGCTATCTACTCTTCCAATGGCGTCTCTCTCTTCGTCCATGGACTGCGTTTTCTCTCTCTTCATCTGTCGGCTTCGTTTTCTCTCTCTTCATCCAACCACTGGTGTGCCGGTCCTCATGGGTTTCTCTCTCTTACGGTCACACGGTTTGCTCCAATTTGCTCAATTTGGTCGTTCTTTGTTCTGTTTAATTTCCAACGACACTGTTCATGTTCTGACAACACTGTTCAATTTCCCGACGATATTGTTCAATTTCTGACGACTGCACTGTTCACTCAACGGCTACTGTTCATGACAACTACTCTTTTCTCTTGCAGGTAGTGTTCTTTTGTGTAGGGTTTGGTGTTTTGTCATGTATTCAATTGTGTTGGCCTTCCCTATTGTGTTTTGTCGTGTATTCAATTATGTTGGCCTTCCCCTAGTTTTGTTTTCCAAGGTCTTTATATATTCTCTTTCGTGAAACCCTAATAGGGCTTACACAACGGATTTACGTTCTTGCCCTTACGCAGCAAATTTACTATTTTGCCCTTCCATGTGGCTTTTACCTTCTTGCCCACTTAAACCTAGTTGACAACAATTACAACCCATACAAGGCTGTAGGAACAACAATCTCCCCCTTTGTAATTGTTGGTAACACTCATAACAAAAGTCACCATGCAGCAGTTTCAACTCCCCCTTTCTTAACAGCTCCCCCTGCACTGTTGCTTCTCTCCCCCTTTGCCAACCAATTACAAATCAAAAAAACTCGCAAAAGTAGGGATGGAGGATTCACCTAATTTTCAGGTTTGAGGAGGCATTTGCACAGATAGACTCAATCTGTGCTTTTCAAACAGCTCTGTGGACAGAGATTTAGTTAAATCTTGTGTAACCTCTTTAACAGATTTAGGTTCAACTTGTGAGAGTAAAGCAATAGCTCTCACAATTCTTCTTCTTGTTGTAACTCCTGCTGATGGGTCACCTATGATCTGATTTTCTTGATGAGCACTGGTCCACGTTTTCTTTGGCTTTCTTTCTTACACAATCTTAGTTGCAAAAGGATCTCTTTCTTTATCAATCACATACAAATTTTCAACTGTTCTCTTCCCAGCTGCAATAGTATTGCCCTCTTTACTCTTTACCTAGCAACTTGTTTTTGTGAATATTACCTTATGGTCTTTATTGCATAGTTTGCTGACAGATGTTAAATTATATCTGAGTCCTTCAACATGCAGAACATCTTTCAGCTTTCCTCTTCCAATGTTTACTGACCCCTAACCACTGATGTTGAGTGAATCATCATTGTCAAACTTGACTCTGCCTTCTCTTGACTTGTTTAGTTTTGACAATTTACTCTTGTCTCCCGTCATGTGTGAAGTGCATCCACTATCAAGGATCCACTGCTTATCCTTGTAGTCAACTTTGAGTGCAATTTCAGCTATATTAGCCACCTCCCTTTTAGCTTTATATTCCTTCTTTAGAACTGGCTGGAAGATAGCTTTCTTCTTTTTCTAAACTTTGACTACACTACTTGTTTTTATTGTGCCATTGAGTGCCTTCTCTTGCTCAGGAAGAAGTGTCATGCATCTCCTGGCATTATGACCATCCTGCCCGCACCTTTCACACTGTTCCAACTCTACCAATACAGCAAACTTGTTCTTTAAAACCACTGATCTGGGCCTCCACCAACAATCCTTGTCAGTGTGTCCTTGCCTTTTACAGTATGTGCAAGAACTCACAATAGGTGTTCTCCTCTGAATTTTGTATTGTCTCCCCCTGTATGCAGCATTGTATCTTCTCAAGTTGGAGACATATACTGGCCTTCTCCACCAGCAGTTACTCGCCTTATGACCCCCAGACTCCACAATAAAGGCAATGACCTTGAAACTGCCTCTTCTTGGGCCTGATCACAGCTTGTCTTCTTCTGTTCATCACTTGCTGTGTAGGCAACGTAGCTGGCTTCTTTGCTTGTATGATTTTCATTTCAGCCACCTTCTTCTCCTTCTTCTATTCAGCCATAGCCCTTTATTGGCTAACTTTCTTTTCTTCCTTCTTGTTTGCCACCCTAGGTTGCTTCTTCAAATCTTCTTTATTCTCAGCTATCTTCTTCTGAGTCATAACCTTCTCTTTTAACTTCTATGGCACACTCTTATTTTCTTTAGCCAATGCAGCCTCAGATTACTGCATTTTCTCTACATTCTTCCCTTATTTTGCAGAACTTGTTTCTCCTATCATTTCAAGCTTCTGCAAGTTCTCTTTGCTACTTTTGAGTTGTTGCTAAAGTCTCAGCAACTCTTTCTCCATTTCTTTAATTTTTGAAGTCCTTGAGCCAAGCTCTTCTGTAAGGTCTTCACATATTTTGATCTGTTCCTCAAATCTTCTCTTCAAGTCAATATGCTCAGCCTTTATTTCATCCTTTTGACTTTCAGCTTCCTCAAACTTTTCTTCAACTTCAACCTCTTCTTAAAAGCGAACTCTTTCTCAGACTCAACTAAGGTAGATCTATTGCTACCTACTAATCACAATAGTCCCCAAAGTCACCTTTCAGACACCTTGCCTAATAGACAATTCGGATGTTCTTGTTTAGGTCTTCATTAGGTTATGAGTTGGCTAATACTTTAGCTACATTCACAACTCAATTCAAAACACAAAACGTAAAGCAAATTAAGGACACACGAGATTTACGTGGTTCCGTCAACGTGACGTACATCCATGGAGGTAGGGACTCTCCCTTACCGAGACTATCCACTATACTTAAGAATTCCAGAAACAATGGATGTCTTAATCCTCTACTCCTTTCACTATTGCAATTACTAAGCAAGTACAATACAAAGAGTGTCACTTACTGTGTCTACCCTTCTTCTAGCTTGTCTTGCCTCTGTTGAATTGAAAGACTACTCCATTACCGCTTAAAAGTTCACTGCAACGCTCTCTAACCTTTCTTAAAGAAGTCTGGAAATACATTGAGTTCAATGCTTCGCCAAATTCCTTCTCTACGTTGTCTCACATAATTCCTGCTTTCACCGTCTCACGGTCTCACCCGTCTCCTTGCCCCACGATCTCACTATCTCACAGCTCGCCTATCCGTTTCTCTCTTTCTTGCTGTCCAACCGGATTTCTCTCTCTTACCGCCGGATTTCTCTTTTTCGTTCACCCACTTGGCCATCACAGATTTCCTCCCTTTTCTGCCAATGGTCTGCTTTTCTTCATCATGCCATCCAACCCCGTCTAACCGTCACTCTTCTTCCTGTCAACTCCTCTGTTCTGGCCGTATACCTCTTTTCTCTCTCTTCCAACGGCCGTCTCCGGTGGTGTCTCTCTCTTTGTCCATTTCACGGTTCTCTCCTTGTCGTGTCATTCGTTTGTCTCACGCCGTCGCAGATCTGCTATCTGCTCTTCCGGTGGCGTCTCTCTCTTCGTCCGTCAGCTACATTTTCTCTCTCTTTGTCCAACCGCTGGTGTGCCGGTGGTGTGACGTTCCTCACGAGTTTCTCTCTCTTACCATCACATGGTTTGCTCCAATTTGCTCAATTTGGCCGTTCTTCATTCTGTTCAATTTTCCGACGATACTGTTCAATTTCCAACGACTGCACTGTTCACTCAACGGCTACTGTTCATGACGGCTACTCTTTTCTTTTGCAGGTGGGGTTCTTCTGTGTAGGGTTTGGTGTTTTGCCGTGTATTCAATTGTGTTGGTCTTCCCTCTTGTGTTTTGCCGTGTGTTCAATTATGTTAGTCTTCCCCTAATTTATCTTCCAAGGTCTTTATATATTCTCTTCCGTGAAACCCTAATAGGGCTTACGCGGTGGATTTACGTTCTTGCCCTTACGCGGCGAATTTATTGTTTTGCCCTTCCATGTGGCTTTACTTTCTTGCACACTTAAACCTAGTTGACAACAATTACAACCAATACAAGGCTGTGGAAACAACACCACCAAATAAGCCTCTATTGTTAACGAGGCTTATCGCTATTTCCTGACTATTATTCATTAAGGATGGGCTTTTAAGTAGTTCAGCCTCCTCCTTCGTTAAGCCCAGTAAACTTACCTTATAGATTAGGCTCTCATTCACCTTTAGCCTATGTCTCCCTCCCTTGTTACTCCTTTATTGCATTTTTTCCCCATATACCCCCTAACCTTTCTTTTATTATCATAAATAATCCCAAATAAAGACTACTACTCAACTTGAATCTTCTTAATAGAACCTTTTCCAATTAGCATACACTACTCTCCACAGAGTTTGGTCATATGATAAATACCTTTATTCTCTTCAGGAACTTTTAACTAGTGACTAGTTCTTGTTTGATTCTTTGATGAAAGGTTTGATCGTCAGCCTTCACCATCACAAAAGGTGGAATATTAACATCAAATTTTACCAATAAAAGGAACTAACATAGGCCCAACATTCATTTTCGATCCAATGGAGTATCTATCCCCAAAAATACTCTTTGTCACTCATAAATATGAAAGAAAGTCATCGGACTATGCTTAAAGTGGTAACCCCTTAATCTATATCCAATCCCTTTAATTAAAGTTTACCTTACCAATAAACCATGGTATCAGACTTTGGAACAACTCTTAGATCCACTCTCCTTTATCATCAATCTCTTCTATCATGTCTTCATTAGATTCAAATATGAGAAGGACCTTAGAGCCTCACATAATTGTGACATAGAAAGAGTGATGGTTGTCCCTTTATATTTGATCCCTCAAATCTTCAATCAATCCTACATTGTGAGCCACTTTAACCACACTTTAGTAAAGCTACTTAATTTTAGAGACCATTGTACAATAAAAAAAGATTACTAACAATTAATTAGCTTTAAAAATTGGAACAACCTCTTTCTTGTCCAATTAAGAACAACCTCCCTTCTATCCCTCCACTACTACATCCATATACATCTTTTTAGAGACTTTTTAGCCTACGACTCTTTGAACAAATATGGATGGCATGTGATACCCACCAAGAGTTTGCCATATGACTACTTTAACCCTAGTTCTAGGCATTAGATGGTTAGTAAGCTTGATACCTAGCTAGTGCCCAAGCAATCTCTCTCTGATTAACCTCTAAGTAGCGTCAAACAAATCCTATCGATTAGCAAATTTCAAGAATCCAAATTTTCTACCCATTCTACTCATTTTATTTGGTATGACCATATTAATAACCCAACCTCATCTCTAAAAAATTCTCCATAAGCCCTTATGATTTGGTTTCGCCGAAAGGTTGTTAATGAATAATGGAGTCGTAGGAGTCATCGGTCTCTCTAGCATACTAACTATTTGAATTTTAGAAAAACTTCTAATTTTTTGGATTTTTTCTTGTATTTTTGTGCTAATTCTTCTATAAGTATAAAATTATTTTCCAAACTAAACAACCAAAATCTTGTGAAAAAGCTACCTAAACTAAAATTTGAGAAAGACAAAGTTTATGACCATTGTTAGAAGGGCAAATAGCTACAAAGTCATTTTAAGGATAAAAGTTATTATCTACTTCCAACCCTCTTTAATTATTGCAAATAGATCTTTTGGTCTATTTAGAGTCTCCATTTTGGGCAATAAACATTATTCATTTGTCATATTAAATGATTACACTAGATTTACATAGGTCTTGTTTCTTTCACACATAGACAAGGTATTGAAAGCATTTAAAAACTTTTCAAGTAATTGCAAAATGAGAAGGATGCTCTGTAACTTCAATTGGAAATGACCACGGAGAGGAATTTGAGAATAAGGGTTTTGAAAATTTTGCAATGCCTAAGGAATTTCTCACAATTTTTCAATTGCAAGAATGTCTAAATATAATGGGATAACTAAAAGCAAAAATAGAATCTTGCAAAGGATGGTTTAAACAATGTTCATTGAGCTTAGCTTGCCTCAATATTTTTGGACTAAAGTTATTTATATAGAATGTTATGTGTTAAATTGAATTCTAATTTATTTCTTGCTTAAAAAGTCTCCATACGAATTATCCGATAAAAGGAAGTTTTGAATAAATTATTTCAAGGTTTTTTAACACCAAAAACAATCTTGTAAAATTTGATTTAAAGGTTAATAAGGATATCTTCTTAGGATATTCTCACTCTAGCAAAGCATATAGAGTTTTTAATAAAAGATCATTAGTAGTTAAAGAGTCCATGCATATTAGGTTTAATGAAAAAAACCCTTTTAATTCAAGAAAGGAAGATGCCTCAAAAAATTCTAGGATAATTTCAATCGATAGAATTGAAAAATAGCAACTCAAGTGAAGTAATTCAAACATTGAAAATTTAGGTAACTAGCAAAACATGGTTCACAAGTTACCAAAAGAATGAAAGTATGTCGATAAATCATTCCAAGATCAAATCATTGGTAATGTTTTTAATCCTCTTAATACTAAATCATCATCTAAGCACTTGAACACCAACTTAGTTTCATTTATTAAATAAGACCAAAGCATGTAGAAGCAACATTGAGTAATAAGCATTAGGTGCACGTTATAGAGGATGAGTTAAAAAAATTTGAGAGGAATCAATTGTAGCCTTTAGTCCCTAGACTTCAAAACCATCCTATTATAATAATTAAGTGGGTTTTTTGTAACAAACTAGATGAGAATGGAAAGATAATTGAAACAAGGCTAAACTTATGGCTCAATTAAAAGTCATTCACATCCTTTTAGCTTATGCATCTTTCAAGCATTTCATGTTATATCAAATGAATATAAAGAATGCATTTCTTAACGGTTTTATTATTGAGGAAGTATATGTTGAATAGCCTTTAGGTTTTGAGAGCATTGAATTTCTTGATCATGTGTTTAAGTTCTTTAAAGTTTAATACAGATTAAAGCAAGCCTCTTAAGCTTAGCATGAAAGATATAGCCCTTTTTTGATTCAAAAAGGTTTCATAAAAGTTAAGGTGGACACCATATTGTTCACAAAGGTAAAAGATAAAACTTGATTGATTGTGCAAATTTACATTTACAATATTATTTTAGGTACCACTAATAATTCTCTATACAAGCAATTTGCTTACCAATGGAGAATGAATTCAAAATGAGCATGATCGGAGAACTTAACTTCTTCCTAAGCTTACAAATCAAGCAAAGCACAAATGAAATTCTCATTAGTCAAAATAAATGTGCAAGAGAAATATTGAAAAAGTGTGGCATGGAGGATTCAAAACCTTGTAGTACACCAATTCCAACATTCATGAAGCTTGATAAGGATGAGATTGGTAAGAATATAATGAGAAACTATACTAAGGAATGATCGGAGGCCTTCTTTATTTTACTGTTAGTAATCCTAACATTATGTTTATTATGTGCTCATTTTCAATCATCACCTAAATAGTCACATGTAATTGCATTGAAAGAGTATTTCGTTACATTAAAAGTTCTATCAACTTAAGCCTTTAGTTACCCTGGAGAAAAGATGTTTAACCTTGTAGGTTACTCGGACTCTAATTGGTCTATGATTGGCTTAATAGGAAAAGGAGCACCAATACTCACCAACTCTTAAGTGGTGCATTTTGGGCATAATCTAGTTAGAAGAAAAATTTTATAGCACATTCAACAACTCAAGCCAAATACCTTACCATAGGTATTGTTCACAACTCTTTTGAATCAAGGAAATTCTTAAGGATTTTAAATTTCATTTTTTAGAATTTCTATTTTATGTAACATTAGTGTCATAAACCTCACCAAAAATACCATTCATTATTTTAGAAATAAGCATATAGATCTTAGATATCATTTAAATTGAGATTATATGTTAAAAAGGGACATTGTTCTTGAAATACTAGTTACAAATGATCAACTTGTAGATATCTTTATAAAGCTCTCAAGTGAGGATAGATTCTTAAGCATTAAAAAGTATTTAAGAATGTTAGACACAACCTAGACTCTCATCCATACATTTTGATTTTTATATATACAAATATAATGTCTTTTTCTTTCCTTTTTTTTATTGCTTGAGATAAGTTCTTATATATATATATATATATTAATTTGATACTAGTTATCACATAAACATAATTATAACAACTCGAATTAAATTCCTTATTTTTTTTAAGTAATTCCTTTGATTACCGAAACTTTATTTTTGTCGTCTTTATTTTTTTTCTTTTGCCTTCAACTAATCTTAGATGAGTGAAAAGAGCACATTTTCAATAATTTAGAAAATTGTTGACTTTTCATAGTTGTATAATTGATGTTGACATCAAATTATGGTAGTGTCTTTAAATTTGGAAAAGCACTAAAATTATTTTTTTTATTATTATTTAAATTATTCCGATTTCTACAAACACAATCATTCATTAAATTGCATTATAGCCCATAAACTAGCATTATGCATTCCATTCTTATCCTATGTTTTTGTCCCATCCTTTGCTTCTTTTGCTTCGTATAAGGTTGTCTTTTTATTTTACTTCTTTGCCCAAAAGTCCATTTTTTTAACCTAAACAATTATACATAAGATCTTGTCTTTATAGATCACATAATTTTTTTTTTTCACCCTTACAACTATCTTTCAACAATTTTCCTTTTAGTGTCTTTACTTTCCACTCTTATTATGTATGCCAATGAAACTCTTTCCATATATCAACTTTGGCTTCTTTCTTCCATTTCAATCAAAATGTTTCATGATCCTTCAAAATTTTTCTCATTTCATTTTCATCCTATTGGTCTGTATACCTTGATGCTAAGCCTTCAATTGTCTATATTAATCCATCATTCCTTTTTTCCTAACCAAACATAATTTTACACCATGAAATAAGCAAACTCATTATTAGAATCAAGTCAGTCCATAACTACAAATTACAAAAACCTTAAAACCCAAAACCAATCAGCTAGTACACCTTCCCTCATCCTTATTTTTTATCACACTAACTCGTTATCTCCACCTACAAAAACTCCATCTCCAAGTAAGGATCCTTCAATATCATTAACTTCTCCACGAGTAAGAGTTTGTTAACCCTTTTTACCTCCTTACCAATAGAGAACTTAAAGTAAATCCCATTCTATTTCAAATATTAATGGCTTGATCTTTCAAAATATAATTGATATTCAAATAATTGTTGAACTCTTACATGGAGACATAAGCATCATTCACAAGTTCTTAGATGGGACCCATGCTACTTAGCATGGATTCCTTAATAAGTGTTCTTTTTGGGTTATTATGAAGCAAAAAAATGGTTGAATATAAGCTTTCCCTTTTAATGAAGAAGAAGTAATGTTGTTTCCCTTTGATCCATGTTTAGCTTTGCTTAGATTTATTTTTGGACACCTTGTTATTTTTCTTTTAATATATTTTCTTAGACAAGTTATACATAGTCATTGCTTATTTATTATTTTTATTGATTGATACTATGCACTCTCATTTTACTATATATGTTCTTGTTTTTGGTGTATAGTTTAAGGGAGAGCTTTGATAGAACTTTTGTAAAATCAATTTTTACTGTCATCATAAAAAAGAGAAAGAATGTTAGATCAAGTGTCATTTAATTTTGATATACTAATATAATTGAGTAAATATGTAATCGATAATGTTTGTCTATATAATATTATTACGATACATTATAAAGCATTTGCTCATTTATCACACATTAACATGGAAAATTGGCATCAATATATATATATATAAGCTTATATGATGTTATTAATTTTCAAAAAAATAAGCTTTGCAAGGTAAAACTTAATTTAAAAAAATAAATTCATGTTAGTGAAATTTATTTTTTAATAACTATTTGTGCAAGTGAAACTTTAGGCTTTTTTTTTTAAGAAAAAAAAACTTACAACTTAATGCACGCAAACTAGAATATCAAAGGAAATTTCATTCTTTTAAAGGTCTTATAAGGAAGTAATTTATTAGTTCAAATCCAAGATTATGGTAAGGAAGGATAAAGCTAAAGCAAGGCCTTCCTAACTTGAATAAATACTTGGTTTGGAAAGAAACTCAAGATCTCTTTGTTAGGATTTTTAACTACAAAACGTTTACCTTTTAAAGTTAATAAGGAAAAAAGACGAGTTCTCAAAGTTAGAATTTTTTTTTAAGCTACATAATATTCATTTCTTAGCTTTAAAAGGAAAGGAATTAGAGATGGAGAATCTTGCCCAAACCAAATTTGGAAGTTTTGGATATCAAAATTATATGTCTTTTGACATAAAAACTAAAGAAACATTCTTTTTTTTTTTATGACCCAAGGTTTTTTACTTGAAGTATCTTAACTGAAATGGATTTGAAAAATCAATTTCCTATGATAATGCCTTATATAGAAAAATCTTTATCTTGACCTAAATTAAAAAACCAGTTTACCATAGCTCCACCAATAAAACAATTCATTATTGATTTGAAAATTCTACTAATGGAACAATTCATTCTTAATATGTAAAATGCACTAATGGACATGCATGTTTATTTTTGAAATTCTAATAAGCATTTAATATTCATCTATAATAGCTTTTTTGGAGTCTTAGTCACTTTTGGCCTATAAATAACTCCATTTATAGCAGCAAAATAAGATAGATTACGAAGTTTATATTGAGATTTTTTTCTTTTTAGGCTCAAAAATCAAGAGCACATATAAGAGAAAAAATTGTTTTAAGTAAGCAAAATTCTAAAAAAAAAAATTATAAGCATTTTAAAGTTGTAAAATTGAGAGATTAAGAGCTTAATAAACATATTTATGTGAGTGTAATGTAACAAGGTCATAGACTTTAGTGCAAATGTGATTAAGGATCACATTATTACTATAATTGATTCCTTCTTTGTTAAGAAGCTTGATAATGGACTTGAAATATCATTAATGTAAATTTATACAATAAAAAGATCTTTATCTATTCTCTTTATGAATAAGTTCATGTTTAACTTACCTTTTCAAAGGTCTTTTTCTATTAGAATGAGCTAATTAAACTTTAAGAGCTTATTTTAAACAATATAAGGCTTTAAAGAGCTTAAAAACATGATTTTTTGATATTCAATGTTCTCAAAACATAAAGGTTACTCAGCATATACTTTTTCCAAAAAAAAAACAGTACTTTTACATCCATTTAATATATATTAAAGTTCATGTATAATGCATATACATCCAAGATGCAAATGGTGTTGGGTCTAATGACAAATACAAATGTCTTATCATAATTTATACCCTCTTATTAGTTGTACTCCTTAGCAGCTAATTTCATTTTATTCCTCATTATTTTTCCGCTTTCATCTAGCTCATTTTGAAACACATCCTATAATAGGATGATTCATAGGTTTAAAAACTAAGGTTTGCACTTCATTCCTCTTAAATTATTTCAATTCATCCTCCATAACATGCACTTAATGTTGATCAATCAATGCATCCTATAAATGTTTTGGTTCTACTTAAGAAATGACTACAAAATTGGTGTTTGTGTTCCTCAAAGATGTAGTCCTTGAGGGATTAAAAGCATTACTAATGATTTGATCTTGGAAGGATTTATTGATATGTTTCCACTCTTTTAGCACTTTTTGTGTGACATTTTGCATGTTGTCTAGATTTGACGCACTTTCTTTAGATGGCTTAATTTTAGCATTTACACCATTATTTTATGTTTTCTCACTTGGTTTATCATTTGGACTCACATCATTGGAATGCTTGATTATACATACATAGTAATAAATATTGTCTTTTCTTAAATTATAAAAGCTAACTTCATCAAAAGTAATATGCATGGATTCTTCAATTACTAAGATTCTCTTATCAAAAATAATTTCATATATCTTACTAGTAAAAGAACAAATACCTTTACTCATCTTTAAATCAAATTTTCTAAGGTTGTCTTTAATGTTAAAAAAAAACACTTTTAACTAAAAACTTTGATATAATCAACCCTTTACTTTCTCCCAGTCTATTGCTCATACAGAGTCTTTTTTAGTAAGAGATATATAAGAACCTAATTAAAGTTATAACACGGTATGTGAACAGTATTGGCTTAAAGATATTTAGGTCAAATAAACTTATTAAGCATAGTATGGGTCATTCCTTACAAGGTTTTATTTTTGTGTTCAATTACCTCTTTTTATTGAAGTGTTTTAGGTGTTAAAATTGGAAAGAAATTTCCTAGGCATAACAAATTTTTTAAAGATCTCATTCTCAAATTTAACTTCATGGTTATTTCTAATTAAAGTGATAAGGTATCCTTTCTCATTTCATAATTGTTTGAAAAGTCTTTCATAGATTTTTAAGGCTTCATTTTTATAAGCAAGAAATAAGATTCATGTAAACCTAATGAAATCATCTATAATAATAAATGCATAATGCTTACTACCTAAATAAATACTTTAAATGGACTAAATAAATTTGTATGCAACAATTAATTAGATTTGATCATGTAATCTTTTTTTTTTTTTTTGTATATAGATTTTTTGCTTGTTTACAACAAGACAAAATGTCCAAAACATTTTAGTTTTTTTTTTTTTCTCTAAACCCCATTGAATGGTCTTTGCAAAGGTTTGAACTACAAAAAAATGAGATAACTATATTTTTAACTCTAAACCTTTCATTTTCTTTTTTCAATATAATCTTAAACATATACACGAATTCAATTTAGTTTTAAATGTTACAATTACATGTCAATTGAGTCTAATTATTGATGGAGCATAGTTTGACCATTAAGTAAATGCTTTAACCAAATTAAAAAAAGAGAGAGAGAGAGAGAGAGAGAGAGAGAGAGAGAGAGAGAAAGAAAGAGAAAAGTGTGAAAATATAAAATTAAACCATACGAAGAAAAAGAAAAAATAATAATAATTAAATCATATTTCACTAACCAAACACGTGTATTTACTTCTTAACTATAATTAGAGACTTTAATTCTCCTAAGTTCCTCCTGAATCCAACCCTAATCAATTAGATCGACCTCTAGTTTCCTAAAATTTTGTCAAAGATCAAACCTTAAGGCTAAAAATCAAAGTTCATAACATAAATAGAAAACATTCATGACAAAGTGAGAAAGGGCAAAGAGAAAAAAGGGGATGTTAGACCTTTTATTAAAACAAATGCACATCAAATGTGGCCACCTTTTTTAGTATAGCAATGCTTCTTCGTTGCAATATATCCTAACTTTAAGTTTCAGTAAAATGTACCAATCAAGTCTAGTGTAGAAAAGAGGGAAAGATTAATAATCATCAAATTAAGGATGATTTAAGAGTTTCAATATATAATTTGGTATCAGCCCTATTTAAAGAGAGAAAAAAAGATAAAATATGATTTAATTTTGTATTTTCATATTTTTTTTGTTTTTCTAAATTTGGTTAAAGAATTATCTAATTGTCAAATAATATTTTGTCATTAATTGGACTTAATTGGTATGTAACTATAATGTTAAAAATTAAATTGAAATTGCAAAAAGTGTTTAAGTCTATATTGAAAAAAAAAATTAAAGGTTTAGGACTAAAAATATGGTAATCTTATTTTTTTGGAGTTGCAACCTTTGCAATGTTTATTCAATAAAGAACAACTGATGCAAAAAAAAAAAAAAGAAAGCAAATAGAAAAAGATGGTGGATCTTAATCAAAAGGCAAGTAGCTTTGTTGACTATGTTTATATCTCAACCTTTAACTACCTTTGCATTGTCTAAAATATTGAATGTCAACTCCATAAAGTCCTCTTATTGCTTTGTAGTGCCAAAAACCATCTTTTGCTTATGCTTTTTCAACCATTCATCAACAATGGAGTCCAATTCTTTTATAGTCTTTTTTGTGGCCTTCTTATGTTTTCCAATATCCAAGAATCTAAATAAAAAAAATAATAACCCATCAGTCACCACAAATCTCCCTATCATATCAAAAAAATCCCTTAACACTTACTTCCATTATCCAATCCTCTCTATTTTTGAACTATTTTTGTTCCTCTCCCATAATGAATATAACTCTTTTTTGACGTTTTAACCTTAAATTTGCATACAGTTATGAACATGTTAAGCCAATAGCTCTATAAAAGCTTAAGCATGGCAATCTTATGCACTTGACACCAATAAGGCCTAAAGTGATCATCCTAAGTATGGCATAATCATAGGTCAAAAGCTTTAAGGCAAGAGTTTTTAAAGGTTTGGCAAAGGCTTTCTCCTTGGTGTTTAAGCATTTCTTTGTAAATTCTTATTTGTTAACAACCAAAGCTCAATGCAAACATAACTTGATAGTTTGTATTTGTCAGCCATATTGCTAAAAACAATGCAAGGCAATTTTGACCTTCTTAAGTGATAGAGGTGGCCAATTATAAGCTACATGCTTCCAACTTTTGGTGTTGCCTTTCTAAGAGAATTTGATTAGATACTTCTTATTGTTGACCAAAAAAAGGTTAACAAACTAAGTCTAACAAGGTAGCTATAATAATAGCTAAAAAAGATAGAGAGATATTTATTACTTATCGTCCATTATTGAGCAGTAGAGGTCCTGATTAGGGGTGGCATAGATAAATATGTATAGGCTCTTGTTCACCTTAAATAACAATAAATGGACCTTAAGATACATTAACTTTTTCAATACTGATAAAGTTTAAATTAATACATGGTCTTGATTGTTTTTTGTTAAAAAAGAACCGATTTGAAATGAATTTAAAAAGTTTAGAATTGAAATGAAAATGCCTAAAAGTTAAGGATCCAATTGTATAAAATTATAAAGGTTCAAAACCAATTTTACACATTTCCTATTTTCTTTATGTGTCTAATGTTGTTGATTAATCATACCTTATTTATGCCTATATATATAATCTTATCAAATTCCATTACTAAATTGTAAAATGAATGTAATATTAGACACTGTTGTTCCCACAGCCTTATATGGGTTGTAATTGTTGTCAACTAGGTTTAAGTATGCAAGAAAGTAAAGCCACATGGAAGGGCAAGAACGTAAAAGCCACATGGAGGGGTAAGAACGTAAAAGCCACATGGAAGGGCAAAACAGTAAATTTGCCGCGTAAGGGCAAGAACGTAAATTTGGCACTTAAGCCCTATTAGGGTTTCACGAAAGAGAATATATAAAGACCTTGGAAAATAAAACTAAAAAAAAAAGTTAACACAATTGAATATACGGCAAAACACCAAACCCTACACAGAAGAACACCACCTGCAAAAGAAAAAAGCAGTCATCGTGAACAATAGCTGTCGAGTGAACAATGCAGTCATCGTGAACAGTGTAGTCGTCGAGTGAACAGTGCAGCCGTCGAGTGAACAATAGTCAACAGACAAAGAGAGCGAAAAAGGGAGAAGAGGAGCAGCTGTCGGACAAAGAGAGAGAAAACGCTTGGAAGAGAAAGAAAAGCCATCATCAGAGATAGGAGAGAAACGAACATAACGGCTAGACGGTCGGCGAGGAGACAACACAGCACACGGCAACCCTACATCATCGATAGAAAAGAGAGACGATCAAAACAGTTGGTAAAAGGGGGCGACGGCAGAACGATACGGAAGAGAGAGAGAACCGTCAGCAAAAACAGAACCGTCGAGAGAGAGAAAGAGAAGACAACTGAAGGAGAGCTGAACAAAGAACAACCATCAAGAGAGAGAGAGAGAGAGGGGAGACAACCGAAAAAGTGAGCAAAACAGCAAAAATAAACAATCGGCAGAAACGCAAGAACGGCCAAATCGGAGTCGACGGGAAGGAGAGAGAAAACACAGCCAAATAAGGGAAAAGGAGAGAAAATCTGGAACGGCCAAAGAGGGGTGGACGAAGAGAGAGAAATCCGGCGATAAGAGAGAGATCCGGTAGGACAGTGAGAGAAATCCGGCGGTAAGAGAGAGAAATCCAGTTGGACAGCAAGAGAGAGAGAAACAGACAGGCAAGCCGTGAGACAGTGAGATCGTGAGATAAGGAGACGGGTGAGACCGTAAGACGGTGAAAGCAGGAATTGTGTGAGACAACGTAGAGAAAGAATTCGACGAAGCATTGAACTCAACGTATTTTCAGACTTCTCCAAGAAAGGTTAGAGAGCGTTGCAATGAACTTCTAAGCAGCAGTGGAACAACCTTTCAATTCAACAGAGGTAAGACAAGCTAGAAGAAGGGTAGACACAGTAAGTGACACTCTTTGTATTGTACTTGCTTAGTAATTGCAATAGTGAAAGGAGCAGAGAATTAAAGACATCCATTGTAACCTGTATTCACAAGTATAGTGGATAGTCTCAGTAGAGGGAGAGTCCCTACCATCGTAGATGTACGTCACATTGACGGAACCACGTAAATCTCGTGTGTCCTTAATTTGCTTTACGTTTTGTGCTTTGAATTGAGTTGTGAACGTAGCTAAAGTATCAGCTAACCCATAACCTAACGAAGACCTAAACAAGAACATTTGTATTGTCTATTAGGCAAGGTGTCTGAAAGGTGACTTTGGGGACTATTGTGATTAGTAGGTAGCAATAGATCTACCTTAGTCAAGTCTGAGAAAGAGTTCGCTTTTGAGAAGAGATTGAAGTTGTTCACTTACCTACGAATTGCGAATTGTGGTGATACTGATTCATCCCCCTCTCAGTATCACAAACTAGTAGATTCTAGAGAGAAGTCAGGAACTTTAGACACAAATTCATATCATTTAACTATAACAATTGATTATTAGTTACATAAAGATGTGTCAACTCAAACTAATAGTTACGATTATATATTTATAGGTTTTTGTCAACATCTATGTCCATTTCTTACATCTTTCAAATATTTTTGTAATTGTATCAGATATTTTATGTGGCCTAGATTATGGGATTATCCTATACAACAACAATATGCATAGTATACAAATTGGATTATATAAGATAAGACAATAAAGGATATTACAGTATATGATAAATTAAATCATTATCTTACAATGTATTTTGATAGCATATAAAAATATAGAATTGTTAGGTAGTTAACATAATCAACTCTCTTTTATTATTTATTTGCATTTTTTTCTTATCACAAATCTTGAAATTAAGAATCAAAATCATCTCATTTTAATTACTAGTAATTTTATAATATTTTTAAAAAATTTAAATTTTCATTAATTATACAAAATAATTATCAAATTGATTTTTCAAAGACTACCAATAAATGATAAAATTGCATAAATTGTGTGATAAAAATGTAACAATTAATTGTAATTTGTTAAAAAAAAAACTTATAATGAATTCTTATATAATTACAATTTCTCACTCACTTTTTTTCTATCAATCTTTCTTTTGTCTTTTTTATCACTCTTTTATCTCTTTTTTCTCCTTTATCTTTTCCTTATCTCTTTTATTTTTATTTTTCTCTCTTCCATTTATCTTTCCTCTCTTTCTTTCTTCATCTCGTTCTCCTATCTTATCCATCTTTATTTGGTTATATTATTATTCATCACTCTTCTTCTTTTTTTCTCTTTTATTTCTCTCATTCTATCTATTGCATCTCTCCCTTTCTCTTTATCTTTATATTTCTTTCCCTTTTTCTCTCTCTTTCAACTCTATCTTTATCTTTCATTTCTCAATATTTCTCCCTCCTTCTCTCTCTCTCTCTCTATATCTATCTATCTATCCATCTCACTTCAATTTTATATTTGATTTTAGTCAATCTTTCACTATCCATTTTTTGTTTCTTTCTCTTTTTGTCTTTCTTTTAACTCTATCTCTATCTTTAATCTCTCCATTACTCTCTCCAATTTTCTCTCTCTTTCTCTCTCTCTCTCTTTGTTCTCTCTTTCTTATACCTCTTTCTATCTCTACTCAATCTCTCTCCCCATCTTTTCCTTTTATATTTCTCTTTTTCATCCTTCTCTATTCCAACTTTAGTAAATAGAGATATAAAAAATGATAAAGAAAAAAGAAGAGAGATATTAAAGATAAATAAAGATGAAAAATGGCAAAACAAAAAAGAAAAGAGAGATAAAGAGATGGTAAAGAGATAAAATAGAGAACATGAGAGACAAAGAAAAATACAAGAAAGATGCACTAGAAAGAAAAGGAGATGGAAGTGAGATAAAGATAAGCAAAAATTATGATAATGACAATATTAACTTATTGGTAGATATTACATTGAAAGTTGAACTCATAATCAACATGTTTTATGTTCTTGTTGATTCTTTACTTGCTTTATGCTATATTGATTTGATTAGAATGAACAATCAAGTAAAAGAAAAGTTGGTTTGGCATCATAGTTGGTTAATATCATTTTTTATGCAATAGTTCACAAAAAAACCTATTGGTTCCTACTAAAATACTAATTTATTCTTAATATTTGGGCATTTGATATTAAATATGTAATTTTTTGTTGTCAATTTAAGGATGAGTTTCTTACAAGTAGACAAATTTAATGTAGGACACATTAAAAAATTATTTTCTACTATCCTATAAATTATGTTATAATTTTTATTTTATAATTTATTTACTTATTTTAAAATAGTTTAGTCTAATTAATATTTTTAGCTCAAATTGTTCTAGACTACTAAGTTATCATGTATTTCTTATCAAACAAATATTTAATAGGTTAATTGAATTTTTTTACTTAGTCACTAAATATTTTCTTGTTTTGTTATAAATTTTTATTATAAATATGGTTTAAGTCTTCTTTTATAACTAATGATCAATCAAGTTAATTCAATTACAAAAGATAAATGAAATTATTCTTTTTGGAGAGATAATTTATTTTCTTTAATTAATTTTAAAATTTTTTACAAAATTTAATCAAATATTGACTTTTGTTTTACTATTTATGGTACTTTTGTTCAACATTATATTGGTTAAAAATTTGATGCTCTCTTTCGTATCAGGAGGTCCACTGGATATAGTTCCAAAATTAAGCCCATTTGGATCTGCAAAAAGTGTGTTACATGATTTGAAAAACGAAAGAGATTCCAAGGCCTCCTATCACTCTCAAATGGTATGAACTCAAAATTTGGGGCCCATTATCTGAATATATTTAAGAGTTGTTAGAAACCTTTTTGGGATAAGTTCACCATAATATGACCATAAGCTAGTTGTGATGAGTCTTCCAGAGGTTGGCAAGAAGTCTTGTGCCTACTACAATATGGTAACCTCCTAAGATGCATGCTTTCATGCACTAGTAGGATGCACAGAAAGGTTAAGTAGAGTATAAACATAATGATGGCAGACATAGAGATGACTATTGTGTACGTAAAATCTCTTATATTAAGGGAAGAGATGACTATCTTTAATTTCCCTTGAGTGAAGTTTTATGAGCTTTTTTTTAGTTAATTTATTTTATATGTAAACATCTCATGTTATAAGATTTAACCATTTTTGTTGACGGAGGTAATAGTTAATTAGATTTGTTATCAAATTATTTTATGTTTATTAAATTATTATTTTTTAAAAATTAGATAATATTTATGAAAATACACAAAGTTAAGAATTACATATTAAAAAAATTAGAATGAGTTAAAAGAAATTTTTATTTTGTAACTTAAATTTAATACGTTTCACAAAATTAAATAACAGTAAAATAAAGAGTAAATGGCATAATAAAAAATATATGCATCCAAGGATATAGATTATTTGACAAATTGATTAAACAAAAGAAATACACAAAATACAAGAATCAAATTTGGGGCACTTCAAAGGGAAGAAAATAGAGAAGTTTTATAATCATACACGGTACTTATGCCTCATTGTGAAAAAACTTGGGTGCATATCATCCTTCATGACTTGGCATTTATTTGTATTATTAACTAGAAACCCTTTGACATTAATTAGACATACAAGTAAGATGGAAGGCGTGGATTGAGAAGAAGGCGTCATTTTAAGATTGGTTATACCAATGCTCTCTCTCATATCCATTGGTTTACCCAACAAGGTTACAAAATGAAAACCTTATAGAAACTTAGCAAGAGTGAGTTGCAAAACTTGACATGCAAAAAAGACTTCAGGGCATATTCTCCTACCACTACCATATGGTTTACACTTAAAATTTTGACCACGAAATCCAAATCTTTGTGGGATGCTAGAAACCTTTCCAGTTGAAACTTATCACGATTCGATGACACATGTAGATCCCGATAAATCTTCTAGATATTAACCAGAAGTCTTGTGCCTACTAGAACATAGTAATCACCTATGGTGAAGTCTGCCACAGACTCGTGTGGCAGTGAAATGGGTGTAGCAAGATATAGGTGCATCATTTTCCTTGATGGAGATGTTCCAAGTTCTCTGTGTCTGATTCTTCTAGTTGCCTGTCTCTGCTAGTATAGGTGTCCAATTCAGTTTAGACCTTGCTCAACGCACTGGTTGGTTGAGCAACAAATATAGAGCCCATTTTAGAGTGACTGATGTTATATCTGAGGTCGCCAAGATAAGAGACTGCAAGTTGATGAACAAGAAAGCCCATATAGTTAATAGTCAAAAACAAAGATTCTTTCTCTGAATATATTGATTCGCATCATTACTAGTATAGATTGGGTCGATTAGATCCAAACCGATGGGAAAAGTACATTTATTCAATTAATGGACATTAAAATAAATAAATCATATTATAAGATTTATGTAATTTTATTTAATATTTTAAATAAAAAAATTAATTCTGTAATTTAAATCACAATATTTAGATTATAATAAAATAAAATTATTATTAGATTACATTTGTCTAGGCGATGCAGAGGTCAAGATTTAGACACAGTCAACAAAGCTACTCGCCTGGTAATTTCAATGCACCGTCTTCATCTATTTGTTTCTTTATTTTGTCGTCAAAGTTCCTCCATTAAATGGCCATTGCTAAGATTTGGACTATAAAAAGATTAAAGTGGTCGAAAATATAAAAAATAAAAAAAACAAAATTTTTCTACAGGAGTGGGTATAATAAAAGTGTGTACGACTATTCGATGTTCTCATAGTTGTGATATTAAGGGAGGTGATATGGCAACAATTGTATATCTATTTTTGTAAAAAATTTATTTTTATTTTATGAACTCACGATGATTATTAAGTTAAAATAAAATGTTTTTTATTATTAAATTAAAAAATATATATTAAAATGTTTTTAAGACTCATGATTAATATGAATTCTAAACTTCTTAAGCCAAAGGTAATGTTGCCACATTTCAAAAGTCTTAATAAGTGCATACATTTTTTTATCATAAGTTGAATAATTCAATATTACCCCACTCAACTTTTCACTAAAGAATGTAATAAGTTATTTCTCTTACATTAGAACTCCTCCCAATCCCAATACCTAATACATCACATTTAATTTCAAAGATCTTAGAAAAATCAGGCAAAACTAGAAGTAGTGCATTACACAATTTAGACTTAAGCAAATCAAAGGCATCTTGTTGTTTCTTATCCCACTTAAAATCCATACTTTTTTTAATCATCTCAATTAATGATGTAGCTATGGTACTAAAATCCTTAATAAACCTCCTATAAAAGCTAGCCAAACCATAGAAACTTCTCATATTACTTATGCTTTTAGGTGTAGGTCATTCTTAAATAACGTTAATCTTCTCTTTATCAACCTCTATGCTATGAGCAAACACAATATAACCCAAGAAAATGAGAAGATCCTTGCAAAAATCACATTTCTTCAAATTGGCATACAATTTCTCTTTTCTCAACACATCAAGCACACAACACAAATGTTGAACATGCTCTTCTAAATTCTTACTGTATACTAATATATCATCAAAATAAGCCACAACAAATTTTCATAAGAAATGTCTCAAAACATAGTTCATTAATCACAAAAAAGTAATAGATGCGTTAGTTAAACCAAAAGGCATAACTAACTATTTATACAAACCATACTTAGTCTTGAATGCAATTTTCAATTCATCACCTTCCCTCATCCTAATTTGATGATACCCACTTTTAAGATCAATTTTAAAGAAGTAACAAGTACTATACAATTCATTAAGCATATCATCAAACCTAGGTATAAAATATCGATGCATAACTGTTATTTTGTTGATAGCTCTACAATCTACACACATCCTCCAAGATCCATCTTCATCAACTAATCAACTCATCAACTTACCTTTTAAGCTCCTTTGTCTCCTCAAGATTACTTCTATACACTAGCTTGTTGGAAATGGGAGCTTTAGGAATAAGATCAATATGATATTCAATCCCTTTCCTTGGTGATAAGCTATCTAGGATTTCTTCAGGGAATACATCATTATAATTCAGCAACAAAGATAAAACAGCTCTAAGTAAAGATGAATCAAAGTCAGTGTTAAAGAAATAAGAATCCTTATAAAAGATCAAGATTATTTATTACCTAGCTTGGAAGGTAACCCCAACATCTGCTCTTTTTGCAAACACACTCACTTGTTTTCTCTCATCTTCACTCTTTTGAACCTGACCACTCTTGTACTTATCACTCCAGAGTGCTTTTACTTTGTTTTTCTTTCCTTCACTTTCTTTTCTCTTTACTTTCTCTTTCTTTTTGCTCCTTGTCTTTTCCTCACTTTCATAAAGTCTCATTTGGTCTTCGTACACCTGTTTTGGAATCAATGGAACAAGTGTGAATGGTTTTCCATCCATTATGAAAGAATAACAGTTTTTGTAACCATCATACAAAACTCATCTATCAAATTGCAAAGAACGACCTAATAACAAATGCCCTACTTACATAGGTACAACATTACAAAACACTTCGTCCTTATATCTACCAATGGAAAATGGAACCACAACTTGTTTAGTCATTCTCACCACTTCATTTTCATTCAACCATTGTAGGTTATATGGCCTAGGATGTTTAGTTATGGGTAAACCCAACTTCTCCACTAACTCTATGCTACTTACATTAGTACAACTCCCCCCATCTATAATGAAGTTACAATTTTTATCTTTTACCAAACACCTACTATGAAAGATATTCTCCCTTTGCATCTCAACATTATCTGTCTCATTAACTTGTACACTAAAAATCTCTCCGTACCACTAAAAGTTTTCCAACATGCTCTGATATTTTACTTCCTCATCAACATCACTAACATCTACTAATAGTGGCATATGAGCCTTATCACTAAACTCACTCCCAATCTCATATTCACCATCCTCCCTAAAGATCATAGACCTTTTATTACAATGCTACATGACCCCTACCCAAACACTTAAAACACTTGATGTCTTTAGTTTTTTCTTGAATGCCTTCAAGTTTATGCTCAAATTTGCCCTTCTCAAGGCTACTCTTAATAGTTTTGGGTTTATGTGTACTGGTTTTAAACTTAAGAGTCATCTTCTTTTCCTTTTTCCCCGAATTCAGCTTTTAAAAAGATAAACTCAAGTTCTGATTATATTTAGAAGTACTTCTTCCCTTAAGAGTTGCCTCTTAACTTTCATGGCAATATGTACCATGTCCTCGAGCTTTACATCCAGGTTAGCTATCTTAACCTTCTTTTCTTTAGAGATGTTATGACAATCAAAGAGTAGCTCCACCCTTCTCTCCCAATCTAAGTATATATCCAGGTTAGCTTTTCCTTAAAAAGAAGGGACTTTTATTTTAATACTACTTAAATTTCTATCTACTTTTTCCTCCACTCTATTTCTGTTATTCCAACTTCCATTATACCTATCCTATCATAAACATTTCCATTGTCTTTAACTCCTTTACTATTGCTCTTACCACGTCCTCCTCTAAATCCACCTCTGAAGTTTTTACTAACATTATCACCCTCATCATAATAATCATCACCATCTTCACCAAAATCATGTTCAAATGACTCCTTCACAACCCTCCCAAATGGCCTTTTAAGGTTTATACTCAATTCCTCTTCTATTTTATACATCTTATCCCTAACTTCCCCAAACATTTGGTCAATCCTATCAAACTTCTGCTCTAAGGATTTCACAAGAAATTTGAAATCTAGAATAACTACTTCCTACTCTCTATACAGGAAACTGCCTTTTTTACCATTAGACATTGTACTTGTGAGATTGTTTGTAAATAAAGAATATACCTCACAAAACTCACTCCCTTATGTGTTTACTCTCTACTCAACTACAGTAATCCTTAACTCTCATGTTTCACATAATGAAACACAAGTCTTTAAGAGCTCTTTCAATAATTTTAGGCAAACTAAATTCAGAACAAATCAAAAGTTGAATATACCAACCCTAAACCAATCTTTTCAAATAAATGGCATGATCAAGGAAAGCAATTAATAGAATTAGCATTCAACCAAGGCCAATAGAAATAAGGAATGCAATTGATGTAATTAGCTTACTAAGACAGAAGAATAGTCAATAGAAGCAAAGTTAAAGTTATGAATCACTCAAAAACAATTTATGGTTCATTTTTTTTATGAGTTGAACCCAAAATTGTTAGAAACAACAACCCTACAATTGATAATTAGTACTTCACTACACCAACCAACACAAGAGTCCTAACAGCATAAGTAAAAAATGATAGAATCTGACTTTTTCTTTCTTTTTTTTTTTTGGCTTTTTTTTAATGAATTAACAACCAACACTGATCAATAATAAAATGAATTAAAATAAGGATAACTAACCTGAATTTGAACCTAGGCTCTAATACCAAATGATGTGGACTTTGATTATATCTAAACAGAACCTAACACTAATGTTGGTATAGAATTGTTCTAACACATGTTAAAGGATTGAAGTTCTAACCCAATGATTATAAACAATTTAAAACCAGAACTATAAGATTTAAACGTCACTCCTAACAACGGCAACATTGAAAAAGATAAGTCTATTAAACCAACACACTCAAGTATGAAAGTTTAGAATTAATTTTCAAAGAATAAGAAAAAATAGCTCATGCACTCATAAAAACTGTTCTGCCTCCTCCAACCATCCTTTTTCACTTTTTATATGTTAATCCCTAAAAATCCTAGTTGCTAAGATGAGCTTATTAATGAAATTCATCTAGCCCATTATATAATAATAAAAACCTATGAAAATAACCCATTTAGATGCTAAAATTCATCCAACCCACTATATAACAATATAACCTATGAAAATAACCCATTTAAATGCCCAAACATAGGCTCTTAACTCCAACTTCCTTCCCAAGGCCATGATTTTCATATTTCTCCATAAATGATACATTTGCAAGCCTAGGTGAAACCTCTATCATCCTTAATTTGTGTCTAACAACTTCTTATAAGTAAATGTTACACAACAAGTTATTGAATATTTCCTTTATTTTCTAATATTGCCTTTGTCATTGGTGGTTTAAGATTTTGCAAAATATCAACTCCATTGTTGATTTAAGTTGGTACAATATGGCTGTCATCACTACTATATTCCAACAATCAGAGGACTTTTTGTTAATGTCCAAAAGATCCATCGGGATCCATGTGTATGGTCGAATCTTGACAAGTTTCAAGCGGAATGGTTTTTAGCAGCCTACAAGGATTTGGATTTCCAAGGTCAAAACTTTGAGTTTATACCATTTGGTAGTGGTAGGAGAATGTGTCTGGAATCTCTTTTGCTCTTTAAGTTTTGCAACCAACCCTCCCCAATTTCCTACAAGGGTTTCATTTTGCAAACCCATTGGGTGAAACAGTGGATATGAGCAAGAGCATTGGATTACTTAACCTCAAAAAGATTCTAGTCGAGGTTCTTCTTAATCCACGCCTTCCATCTTACTCATATCTCTAATTAATTTCAAAGGAGTTCTAGTTATTTATGCCACCAAATAAATATTAAGTCACAAAGAGTGGTCGGTCTATATGTTATGTTAGCTCAGTTTGCATGCATAATTGTTGGAACTTTTCTCTTTTCTTCCGTTTGAACTTCAAACTTTGTAGTGCCCAAGGTAAATATTTATCGTTTGTAGTTTTTTGTGGTTACAAGTAAGTGCCACTTTGATTTCAAGAGATGTATTGAATTTCAGTCATAAACAAAAATTTCTTCAACCGATTCTAAAGGTTTTACTGTAAGTAAAGAAGATATTAAAAGTGACAATAGAAAAACTTGATGATGATATAATTGAAATAATATAATGAATACATGTTAATATAATTTAATCTAGTGAAGAATTTATTAAATTTACAATTGAAAAAAAACAAATATATGGGTCTTTTCATGGACTGTGTACCCCAACCACCTCCTACTACAATTATTTTATTTTATTTTTATCTTTACTAATAACATATTTTCAAATACACATGTAATTTGATTGAAATTAAGTTTCTCTTTAAAAAATATTATATGTCATCCTTAGATAATTTTAAAATTTTCTGAATATATTTATTTATTTTTTTAAGTATCCCTAGTTAGTCAATTTTTACCGGCATAAATGCAGTCCAATCCACACTTTGGGCGGGTCTGATGTTAATTAGTCTTAAGAGAACTCGGGGAGGAACGAGGAAACCCAAAAGAAAAAAATAAAATAAAAAAAGGACACCTTCCGGCCCCCACAACTGGGGACGCCATTCGATTGATTGGCAACCACGAGGGCTCTCATGGCTCCTTTCGACTAAACCCTATCGAGCACAAAACCCTTTGATCAGCATCTTGACATTTAAGTGGTCCTAAGTGGGCATGTGGGCATCACATGGACATATCATTACTACAATCACATGATCAAGGTGTATGTGTGTGACGTGGTCACGTCGCCTTGGCTCCCATTGGCATGGCATTATGAACGATCCATTGTCATCGCAAAATCTCGACCGTCCAGATCATAAACATACGTCAACGTCACCAACGGCGACTCCTCCTCGTTGTAAGGTGTTCGATCTGTTGACTGCTCCTGAAGCTGGTCCCCCCAGCGAGGCACCAAAAATTAGCGGTGTTCACTCCTCGTAAAAAGGCCAGTTTGACAATTCGCATTTTTCGATCAGGCAAATATTTATGGCAGTACATTCTGTTCCAATTTGTCCTCTCTTTATGGAAATCCATGCACACTGCCCCGTCTGCCAAGGTATTGTCACTTTTCTTTTCCTCTTTGTTTTTCTTTTTTTTTTTTTAATTTGTTAAATTTTTATTTGAAAGGATCCAAAATCCTGAGATAAATCTCAAATTGGACATGGGTGCGGATTCCAATTGTGGAGCTCAATTCAACCAGTGACCAGTGAATGCTTCGTACCTTTGTCTCTTTTGCAGCTCACAGGGCCCAGAAGGTCCCATTAAATTATTTGAGGATGATAGCGCTTCTTACATTACATCTTTTAAAGCTAACTCAATCTATTCAATAATTTTTGTCCGTTGATTCCATGCGTGCGTACCACTTTAATCTCTTTCATTAGCGAAACTTATGTCAAAAGGACACATCACACACACACATTTTTTGACTAATGGGTCGTGCAAGAAAGAACGTGCTCTACATTGGACCTTGATTGCGATATATACCAAATTTAAATATCTTAAGGATTAGTTTAATATTATTATAATTATTTATAAAATTAAATATCTCAAATTAAGATTCTAGTATTCCTATTTTAAGTTCCACAAATATTTTTACAATACAAATAATATTTAGGTCGAACATATTAGGAGAGTTTTATCAAACCATGGGATGTCACGGTCATGTGCAATTGCCACAACTCTTTTTTTTTTTTTTTCGTGTCACTAGACTAGATTAGGTGCATGAAAGTCAATTATCTTAGCTAATTTTTTTATATATTAAATTGTAAAATAAAATTGTTAGAAAAAGAAGGTGCATGTGCAATTAATGAATGAATAGGATCTCTACTTCTTCCGGAGGGCCCAATTAAATAGTTGGGGAAGGGGATGGGGGGAATTAACAGGGAAGGAGGGACTGTTTTAAGGACAATGGAATGAAAAATAATTCAATTGCGGAATAGAAATAATAAATAATAAGGAGCTAAAAAAAACTCCAGATCAGGACATTTTTTAACTCCATGAAAAGTAACCGTGGTGACTTAACCATGGTTGTAATTTTCCAAACTTCAACCTGACAGACCGTTGCGTTTGGGAAACAACAGCCCATGGCCACCCATAATGATTACCGACGACGCCTCGGACGCACGCAGAGATATATATATAAAAACTCAAAAGTAAAACGCGAGCCAAATTTCACAGTCAAATCCTCTACTTATTTATAGCTGCTCCATCTTTCTTCCCGGCAGCCGAAAGCCGACGAAAATCAATGCTACCGGATCAAATTGAACCCAGCATTAAGCAACGCGCCACCGCACGTACGTCGGCGGACAAAGTGGTGGTCGCCGTCAAGGCAGAAAATGTGATCTCAAAGACTGCTTTAGCCTGGGCTCTCACTCATGTCGTCCATACCGGGGATTGCGTTACCTTGCTCGCCGTCTCCTCCGACGAAAAAAATGGTGATCTCCGGATCATATATATATATATATATATATGTATGTATGTATGTATATAGTTACTATGGATGATTGTTTTTCCACTTCGTTAATTTAAGTCCAATTAGATGTTGGGAGTTGATCTTTGTAGTTGTAACGCATGTTTAATGGATTACAGGTAAAAGGTTCTGGAACTTTCCTAGGTTGGCCGGAGATTGTGGGAAGAGTCAACGGGAAAGCTCGCCGGATCGGGTTTGCGAAATCTCCGAGTCATGTTCCCGGATGGTGCTGCAGTTTCATAACCAATTTGAGGTCAGCTGGAATTTACCCATTTACCCTGCGTGCAGTATGATTTTACGCGGACACTTTTGTCCCAACCATCATTTTCTCTTCAAGTTGTCAACATGTGCAAAGAAAAACGAAAAAAAAAAAAAATTGTCGCAATTTAACATAAAATTATAAAAATTGTTATGTGACGATTGGGTGTTATTTTGTGCTCTTCCTTTTTGTGTTTTTGTTTTTTTTTCCTTTTTTTTTTTTTTTGGTTGGGTAGGGGAGTAAGAACATGCCGTCATTCTTTTTCCTAGTAATTTGATTGAGGTGTTTGGAGTTTAGGAGATCACTAATCCGGCTATTGTGGATGATTGATTGGGAATGGCATGTGCTTCTGGACAGCAGTTTGTAGATTAATCAGGGTCCCCTGCAATGTCATGCTGGCCTTCAATTTCGGGTGCATTATCGCTCATAGATTACTAATTTATTGTTAATCACTACGTCTGATGGCACCCCACATAAACGTAATTTCAGGGATCATATTGTTGACCCTACGTGAGGACTAAACTTGTAAGTTGGGTAGCGGGCAAACTCTACTGAGTTCCATGTTGTGTAAATAATAGAATATTACTAATGATTTCCTCCTTATTTTCATCTCAATTTTCTTTCCTTTATGCATGTATAGATATATATACATATACATGACCTGTAAAAAGAATGATAACAATTATTAAGTTTTTTGCTTGGGAAGACAATTCTGTAATTACATCACTCAATTTTTTCAACTCAGACGATAAAAAAAAAAAAAAAGGGCAAAGTACTGCTAAAGAAAAAACTTTTACCATATTCATGGAAAAATAAAGAAAAGACTTTACGGTTAAGAAGGTAAAGAACTATTAGACTACTAAACTGAAATATAATTAATATCATTAATTTTTTTTTTAATCACTCACCTCCAATTTTCCATTCAGTGCACAGCAGGGCTCCCTGATTCTTTACGAGAGTTGGGTACATTAACATGAGAAAAAGACTACACAAAAGAAGAAAACACCCCCATTATTTGTCGTCTAGCATCGAATTCCCTGTCTAATCTCGTCGATGGATAATAATGTATGTAACATGCAGGTCGGAGTTCAAGTTAAGGTAGTCCCGAGCTCAACAGGCATTGCTGTAGCAGCTGAAGCAAAACGCAACGAAGCCAACTGGGTTGTCTTGGACAAGTAATTAAACATAAAAATGTATTATTTCTCATTTCCGCACTATGAATACAGAAATTGGTTGGTCATGGACAACATATATTGTTGTTTATTATTTGACATGGTGCTCATTCTAACATAACTGTGCTAGTTAAAAATAGAAGGTGGTTGAAACAGGATTGAGGAACTAGGATCAGAGGCCTGTGTGCGTTTGTTATACGCAGCCATGTGGATCTGAAAGCCAAATTTACGTGCATCATTAACCTCTTTAGCTTTAACTTTTAATTTTTTTTTTTTTTTTTGGTATATAACTCTGCTGCTCTTGTTATATGTAAATTAACTACTCTCTATCAAGCTGTTCTTGGCACAAATTAGTCAGTCATGACATTGATGTATCCAAAATGGACAACCTTTGTAATCTCTAGTTATAAAACTGACAAATAACAAGGACAGCACAACAACTATGAAATAAAAGAAAGAAATTGCTACCTCTCTGTCTATGAGAGATGAGACAACTATTAACCTTCTTGCATTCTACATGGATAAGCTTAGATTAGGGGAATCACATGTAGTTGACACATTCATTCTTGAATATGTCATCATCAATGTCAACAAAGTACTATTACTTTATCGTTTTGCTCTATATGCTCTTGAGTTAGTTGCTTTGTGAGTCCTATTGTATTGATATCTTAATAATTGTTGTAGCAAACTGAACCTTTGTTCTTCCATCTTATAATGGAACTTGGTGCTATCTTTCTAATTTTTTACTCTGTTTCAATATTGTGAGGAAAGTTTATATTTCATTGTGATTAACAAGCTTGTGATATTTTGCCCAACAGAAAGTTAAAGAAAGAGTTGAAACATTGCATAGCAGAACTTCGCTGCAATATTGTGTTAATGAAAGGTTCTCAAGCAAAAGTTTTAAGGCTTAATTTGGGACGCTCAGATGGAATCCAAACCCCATACTTCTCTGCTGCCTCTGCACTAGACAAGGATGCCCAAAAGTTGCAAGGACATGGGATGTTGAAACATTCCACTCCCGCAAGCAGCCCTGAAGAGCCAAACAGCTTCTACTCAAGAAGCGGACCAGGTTTATCATTAAGTTCTGATACCATGATGCCTGCCTTTCTACCATACAAACAAAATCCTCTTTTTGAAGGACTCCACAGACGAAAATCCATATCAACAGATGATCAAAATGGTGTTGATGACCAAAATGTGACTCTAGACTCTGACAGGGAAAGGCTTATTCCTATGGCAAGAAATTCAAATTCATCTGTGGCTGGCAATCACAAGAGTGTATTTTGGATTCCTGAGAACCAAAAAGACGACAAAAACACCCCTGAAACTCAGAAAGGCAGAAATAAATATGATAATAGGTTCCCTACTTCTCGCACCCTACTTGATAAGTTTTTGCACTATGACCAGGATATTAAGACTGGTACAATTGGTCTTGGTCAGAGCTATCAAAATGATTACATTTTAAGCTCAAGCATTAGGAGCCCTGTTTCCTCAGGCAAAGCTTACTCAATGCCTCCTCCATTGTGCTCATTATGTCAACACAAGGCACCAGTTTTTGGAAAACCTCCAAGACAATTCTCTTATAAGGAGCTACAGCAAGCTACAGAAGGATTCTCAGACATGAATTTTTTGGCAAGAGGCGGTTTTGGAAATGTCTACAAAGGGGTATTGAGGGATGGACAGGTGGTTGCTGTGAAGCTGTTGAAGTCAAATGCTTATGGAGAAGATGATGATTTTTCACGAGAAGTCAGGGTATTGAGCTGCGCCCAACACAGGAATGTTGTGTTGCTAATTGGATATTGCATTGAGAGAAAGAACAGAATATTGGTTTATGAGTACATATGCAATGGTTCCTTGAACTTACATTTGCATGGTAGCCCTATTGTCTTTTCTATTATTTAGAAAGCTATTATCTATTGTTTCTTGTTCTCATGCCCTTCATTAATGTTTAATAACTGGGGCTTTTATATTTGTCTCAATTTGACTATAACTTAGACTGCACATCTATGGTAGCAGGAAATGAAGGACCATGTCTAGATTGGCAGTCACGGATGAAAATAGCTATTGGAACAGCACGAGGCTTGCGATATCTTCATGAAGATTGTAGAGTAGGATGTATAGTACACAGAGACATGCGGCCAAATAATATCCTCGTAACTCATGATTTCAAGCCTCTGGTAATTCAAATTGACCTTTTAATCTTCTCAGAAGCACTAGATTTTGATGTGGATACATTTGGAGCGTGAACCATGCTCTTCAGGAGTAACAGCCTGCTATGTAGCTTGTATCGCCATGCTTGCTTATTGTTAATTCCCAAATCAATTCTATTCTAGATGTGGTTATTTTTCTAGGGATATTGTTGTTAATACTACTTATTATGAGCTTGATGCCCCTTGCTTATGCAAACATCAACAAGATGCATACCCTGCTTAATTGTTAGGACATTCGGGATTTTTGGCACTTATTTTTTCAATTCTTTCAGGTAGCTGATTTTGGGGTTGCTAGGTGGCAATCTGAGTGGAATATCACTGCTCCAGAGCAAGTCATTGGAACTCCAGGGTACTTCTTACTCCCTTTTTCTTCTCATGGAAAATTATCTTGGAATATCATGTTACTTCTGTCAAGATGAAATTCAGTAAGATTACAGCAATTTCTGTCTCTATATGCTCTGGAATGGCATAAAAGGTATAAACAACATGAGGTTCAACAGATTTTGACTGGCAAATACTTTATTACATTTGTCTAAATCCAGGTTTCTTGCACCAGAGTATGTTGATGGTACAGAAATTACAGAGAGAGTGGATGTATATGCATTTGGGGTTGTTTTATTAGAGCTAATGACTGGCCGAAGAATCAGTGAATTGCAATTTCACAAGGGGCAGCATTCCTTGTCTGACTGGTTCCACCCTCTTGCTACATTAGAACCAACCCATGTTTTGACAAGTATCTACCAACTATTGGATCCATGTTTGATTCTGGAACAACTCCATGAATTTTCCTACCAAATACAGGCCATGGCTCGGGCTGCTGCGTTGTGCCTCACTCGTAATCCAGAAGTTAGACCTCCAATGTCAAAGGTTTGCCACATTACCCTTTTAACTCTGACATCTTCTGTTGACATCGGGACTCATTCCACTTTGGAAAGCGAAGATTGGTAACTTTTCCATAATATCCAGGTCCTTAGAATACTTGAAGGAGGAGATTTGGCAGTTCCCTTTGGGTTGGATGTGAATTCAGTTGGTAATAGAAGTGGCCATTTGCGTGGCGTCAGCTCACAGACTCAAGCTGAACTAAGGAAAAGCCACTCTCGTAAGCTTTCTCACTGAATTGATACTGCCGTAATTGGCAGCTACAAAATCAAAGCCTTGAAGTGGTTCTGTCCTCCAATAAGTTAGCTTTCCATGTTGCAGTCCTGTTATTGATCACATGGCATTCTCTCACTATTCTTTTAATCTCTTGATTTATTTTCTTCTTTTCCGTCATCTGAAGAGACTATCGAGCATCATGCATAACTTTGTATATGATACACAGTGTACCATAAATTTTACGTCTTGCAATGAAAAGCTCATATCAATGAAAACCGGATATCATGCCATTTCTATTACATTATCTGGCACAGTTAATTCCGCACATTCTAGTGTTTGCATGTCCAATCACTCGTAATGTGTAGCACAACTAAGTTTCCGCGGGGATATGCTTCAGCAGTTTTGGTGGCTGTATCTTCGTATTTGGCAGCAATGATTGTCATTTTGCGCATCTATCTCTTACACTTTTCTCCGGCCAGAAAACGCAGCCCATGGCCAAATGTTTCTTCCCAGTAATTTGCATTGGTAACATTATTTCTTGCGTTCTTTTTCTTCCCTACTTATTGCGTATAAGCATGAAAATAAACCCCAATTTAAAGCAGAGCAGCAGATAATTGAACACAGGATAGAGATAGATGACAATGAAAATTACAAATGTCCCGCCCCACTACACCCCCCCCCAACACACACACACACAAACTTCCCATCTGCAAAATCATATTTTAAATTTGAGATACAATTCACGAAAAAGAAATATTCATTTTTTAAAGTACTTCAGTTGTCAATTTATCCTTTCAGTTCTAATACTTATTGGAAACAAACATTACAATTCTCCCTATATAATACATTCTTCATAATCTTTTTCCCTACCTAATAGAGTAGCAAACCCAAAATACCTAATTACCTAAGAGCCCAAACTAAGGATTATAAGTAGACCCTTTCATTTTTTTAATTTGGTCAACTTTTATTTTCATTTATTATCTTTTTTTTTCCTATAAAATTAATGGAGTGATTTGTTCAATTTTTCAATCTTATTTTATTCTAAACAAATATACTAACAAATTTATTGTCATTTCATTTTTTATAATATTATAATTTACTTTAAATAGTTTATACTTAAAAAATAATTAGGTCAGAATAAATTATACCAAAAAAGAGTATGTTGCCATTAATCTTAAAGTTTAAAGTTTTGTTGTAACATTAGTCATTTTAATAATACACTCTTATATAGTTTATGACCTAATATACTTTGTAATCATAAATTTTATCATAAGAATATAAAGAAGTAACTTATTCGTAAAATGTATATATACTTTTGTATATTACAAATATATTTTTATATTTTTTGTTTGTAAAATAATTTTTAAATATTATTAGTAGTAGTCACTTTCAAAAATATAAAATTTAATTTATTATTTTATTTTCATATTTATTGGTATAAATGTAATATTTCTTCTTTATTACTAAAATCTATAATGGTAACAAACTTAAACACTAATTTTACAAGTTAAAATCCATTATATTTAAGTAGAAATTGACTTATTTATGTCATTACAAGAAGTTTAATTTATTAAATAAAACAATAATAATACACATACATCATTCAAATACTCAAATTTAGTTATTTTAGCGATAATCAAAGTATAATATATTATACTATTAGAATATATGAAACATAAATATTATTTTCTAAAACATTCATGGCAGCAAAAAAAAAAAATACTTGTGGGATGCGGAAAAATATTAGAAATTCGGTCAATATAGAGATTAGAAAAACACACCAACCAAAAGATTAATATCATGATATAGCTGCAATTTTGAAATTTATTAAGAGTAATGATGTCTTTTGCATAATATTTTTAAGGAATATGATACTTTTTCTTCATATTCGAAGAAATTAACATTTGTGGGGGCCGGGAGTCGGGAGGAAAATAAAGCCAAACTTTTCCTTCACGTGGACAAATAAATTCACTTCCCAGTCACAGAAATAATCTTCTTCTTCTTCTTCTTCTTCTTTTTTTAACCTTACGTTTACTTCCCTCGTCCTCCTCTTGCTTCTTCCCAAGCACAGTCTTATTTCCTTTCTTTCCGTGCGAGGTGTTAAACCTCCGGATGCGCACGAGTGGCGAAATAGTAATAAAGTCGTACCTAATCCACTCCGTTTGTCATGTAGAACTCAGTCATAGTCGTGTGTGTTTGTGTCCAAAACCTCTCTCTGGTATCATGCTGTAATTCTTATTGAAGGGGCAGTTTAGTTCTAAAATTCAAATTTTAGTTGATGGAAAGTATTAATGAATGCGCCCATTTATCGACCAAGCAAAAACATTCAAGATTTTGTCATAAGCCATTATTGAACCAGAGAGTTTTCCTGCCAGCTGAAATTACTCCCTTAATTTTACTTTATACACAAGTAGACAACGTTCGTGCGCAAACGAAGTCCATTGCTCCAAGGCTCGTCGGGGACGCACTTACCCCTTTTCATGATCGCTATTGTCGCCCTAAACAAGACTACCCTCGTAGTCTTTTTGATGACCAGATCTCTCGTTGAATGTCTGAAACGGCTCCATGTGCTCATCTGCTCTAGTCCTTTTTTTTTTTTTTCTTTTTAACAATATATGCTGTAGTCTCTTCATTATATAACACATCTCTCATTCTTTTCAATGATAAATACAAAGAAAATGAGATCTATTGAAATAGATTATCTATATTGTAAATTTTGCCTAAAACATTAAATCTTTAAATGAAATGATTTTTTATTAAAATCTTAAGAAATAATAAGTAAATCAAAATTTTATGAAATATTTGCTACGCACAAAACAGTTATGCTTCGCTTTACATCCTTCCTTCGTTCAAAAAAAAAAAATAAATAAATAAAATAATGATAACATTTTACATCCTTCCCATGGCTACGTTCTAATGCATCTGTAGGGGAATACAATTCATGTGAGCATGTTTACAAAAGCAAGTGCCCCAATTCTTCCAAGTGACTTTATTATTATTAATTTTTATCTTATTTTCATTTGTCGCAAATCTCGCAAACCTTCTCTTGGATACTTCAATTTCGCTGTAGTCAACGAACTTTGTAGCCCCGCCCTCTCTGCCCCTTAGCGTACGTGCCATTTGTTAAGGAAAACAATATCAATAATGGTTGGGCCATCGACTCCAAAACATAAGGGGGCCCGACAATAAGAGAATCATAGCCTCTTTTCTTATGAAAAAGATGGGGGATTCCTTTCAATGAAAGAAAGTCTCCTTTAATAAAGGCAGGAAAACCGAGTCAAATTTAGGTCCTCCATCCAATGAAGCCCGAACAATACTCACTTGAAGTCTACAACTTGTTTTGCTGTTTAGGTGAGACCTTTTCTTTTGTGCTTTTTGTTTTTTTTTTTTTTTCGACGGAGTTTAGGTAATGACATTAGCAAATGCAAAGAAAAATTCTCGGAAATAAATTTTCTTCCCTGAAAAAAGCTAACAAAATCAATCTATTTTTTTTAAAAAAATAATTACCGTTAAAAAATTATCAAGATTACATAATTATAACATCTACTTTTTTATGTTCTATTAAATATTAGTAGTGTAATATAAAATATGGTTAAATACAAATTTGGGTCTTCAATTTTGTTAATTTTATCAATCTAAGCTATATGCTTTCATTTTGGTCGATTTTGATCGTGAATTTTTAACATTCAATCAATTTGAGTCTTACATTCTATTTTTGGTTAATTTAAATTACAAATTTTTAAACTCAAATCAATTTAGGTTAATGAATAATAATTTTTACCTTTCATCTATCACTATTTATTTATTAATATTGAAATGATAGATGATATGAAAATTCAAGTTAACCCAAACTTTTTCATTATTAATTCAGATTTAAAAATTTTAAAAATAATTTCATTTAATTTATAAGCTTTCACATTTTCTATTTGTGTTAGAATTCAAAAACATACCATCAAAGATTGTAAAATATTTTAAATTTAATAAGAACTTGTTAAATAACTTTCAAGTATAAAATTTTTGAAAATTAAATGAAATAGCTTGAGTCAAAAATAAAAATTTTTGAATTAACTGAAAAATTTAAATTTCCTTATTTTTTTATGAAAATTAAATGAATTTATTTGGAATGATATGAAATAGCTTGAGTCAAAAATAAAAATTTTGTGCATTAATGTAAATTGGTACATTATTTGCCACATTACCATTAATGGAGCAATAGTAACAGTGATTATTGATTAATTCAAATTGACTAAATTTTAAGGTTTTATTACTCAAATTAACCAAAATTAAAATACAAAATTCAAATTGATCAAAATTTTAAAGTTTACAATTTAAATTAATTAAAATTAAAATATGTAATTTAAATTGACAAAATTGAAGACCTAATTTTGTATTTAACCCTAAAAATATAATCGATCTAAATTTTTTTTACTAAATATAATGTTTGATTTTGTTGCTGCAGATACAAATAAATATTGCAATGATGTTATGTGTGTAGTAGCTTAAATAATTCATGTGTGAAGGTTTGTTTGCAATATATAGTCAAATTATGCTATTTTCGTTGTATAGTTTTCCTATTATTAACATTCATTTTACTTTTTTCAATTCTTGAATTTATTTTCTTAATTTTTTACTTGTGCATACATTGAATAATCTTATCTATACCACTAACCTAATTAGCATTGATCAATAAGTCAATTGTCATTGTGCATAGGCATGTGTATTTTTTTCATATTGCAATTCTTGAATTTTAAAATTATAAAGTAATTTTTGTAATATTTTAATTATAATTTGACTTCTAATATATTAAAATTTTAAAAGCAATATGAGTATCATAAACAATACCGCATGAAGCATGAATAAGTACACTAGTTAAACTTTCTTCTTGTAATAGTAAAAAAAATTTCATCATATACAAAAGAGTATATGAGATTTGAGTACATATAGTTAATTCCATACTCAAATACAAATATAGTCCCTATGTACGCAGATGTTTAAATAAATCCTCATTGTCTTTTCTTTTTTGGTTCTAAATACATCCATAAATCATGTCAAGATGCAAATCAGCTATCTCCATCTCAAAGTTGTTTTATTCCACTTTTCTTTTCGAAGAGGATTGCTTTGTAACATTGAAGCCCTTCCCCCCCCCCACCTCTTTTTTACAAGATGATGTGAATTTTATCAAATAAAAAAGATTACAATACAAACCCAAATCAAGCAAAATAAGTAATAAAGTCAAGTAATAAGATGAGATTATTTAACAGTATCTTATTTTCCTAAGCCATATACTAGTAATATTGAAGTCTTAACCCTCAAATTATTTATTTAACATGACAACTTATACCACACACACACATAAAAAAGTTTGCATGATTCATATCTTATGAAAAGAAAAAATGTCATAAACATCCCACATTAGAAAATAATGTTATTCTTGAAAATACAAAACTTACTTTCTTTAAAATAGATATATACATGGCAGATCCTCAACAATTTTTAAAAAAAAATGATTTTGCAAAAAATTAACCCTTTCTTAACAAGAATTACATTTAATACACCTAGATATGCAAACATTTTTTTAGTTTTTTCATGAATAAGTATATATATATATATATATATATTCTAGATTTTGGGATTCCTCAAGTTCTTCTAGTTTCAAATCTACTTGTTATTTTGAGAGACGAAATTATATGGCTTCTTCTCCTTTTTTTTAGTTTACTCTGAATTCTTTGAATTCAATTTTGATAGTTTTGATTTCTTTCTAGAGGTTTTGAAAGGTTGGATTCAAGATTTTTTATTTTTGTTTTGAAAGAATTTCAGTAAAATTATAGGGAATCTTACTGAAACTTGAGGGTCTAGGTGATTTGGGTTATTTTTCAAGGATTTTCAAGACTTTTCCTAAGTATTCCTGTTGTAAAGAAGGGCCAGTAATATGCTTAATAATATCAAATAATAACTTTTGATCTTTAGTAAGCACATTTACCTGTTTTAAATATATATCAACTTTAGATGAAAAGGTTTAAAGTTTATTTATTTGTTCTGATTCTTCTTTTGTGTTACCTATAAGCTCAAAATCAGAGTCAATAACAAATAGGTTTTGGATTTTTTCAAGTATTTAATCTTCCAAATTTAATTCTTGGAGTTTTTTGGAGACTACAATATTAGGCAGTGTGTTCCTTTTTCCCACACCTATAACAGGTAATATCCTTTAGGGCTTTAAAAAAAGAAGATTTTAATTGTGGGGGTTTCTAGTTTGTTTTCTTTGGTTTTAAATAGAAAGGGGATTTATTTAGTTTTAAGAATTTTGTGTAAGGTTTAGAAAAGGGTTTTCTTTTGGATTTTGAAGATTCAAATAACTTAGGAAACTCTAAGTCAAATTATTGACAAAACATAGCTATCTTAAAATGAGATTGCTTGATTTTTCATTTCAAATGTTTTTGAAGTTTAAGGTATTAACAGATTCTAAATCCTTCCTTCTGTGTATAACTTACTAATTGTTCATAAAGCAACCTGTTATAAAAGATAGGATTTCTGTAGGTGTTCCTTAGAATATTCCTTACTCTTTCTCCTAAAAGGGTAAAAAGATCTACTAAGAATTTTTCTTTCAAAAAAAGTTGATTAAATCATCTCTAAGAATAATTCTAATTAAAAAAAGTGGTTTTATAGTTTTGAAACTCAAAACGTTTCTTACATTTGATATTATTAAGTAATTTAGCATTTTTATCTTTGAGATATGAAAGGTCTCTAATGAAATGAAGAAAAATTATAAGGATAAGACAAGTTACCGCATTTTCGATTATGTTACCTAGTAAATCGAGGATAGGAACATTGTCTTCTGTGGTTTTAATTGCAATGAGAATTTCTGATTTTTGCTCATTAATAAGGTAAAAATCTCACCATCCTTTAAGCTATCTTGAAAATCTTGTAATAAGATACTCAATGACAGTTTTATCAAAAACTCTGTTTTGAATTTTGTAAGTATTGACAGTCATAATCATTTGTTGAATGTTATATTTAAACATATCATCAATGTTTCATTCATAAATGGAAGAAGTATTAAATTTATACTAGGTAAAAGTATTTGGTTTGTTTTCTATATCTATGTTTGGAGTTGTTAGACCAGATATAAGTTTTGGTCAAACTAATTTGTTTACCTTTGGATTGTTTAAGTTTTAAGAATCTTCATCAAATACTCGGTCAAGGGCATTTACCTCCTCGGAATCCTTGTCAAACAAAGATGATTTTAAATTTTTCAAGACAAGTTTGATGGCTTTTGCAAATTTATTATTTTTTGTTTTGGAGTTGGTTTTGAAACCTGATATAATTTAAAAATAGGTTGTTTGAGGGGTTTTTGGTCAGAAGTTTTAGTGGTAATTTGGACATCAATTTTCTAAATTTGTTTTTTTATTCTAATGAACTAATCTCCAAAGGTATGAAGATGGGTACTTGAGAAATTGTTTTATTAAATAATCATCTTAGAAAGTTTTCTGAAATTATCGTCCTTTTGAGGAATTTTATAAAGGGCTAAGTTAATAAAATTTTATTGGTAACTAACCTTAAGTTACCTGAGTGGAGGATGTTTAGCTTTTAAAACTTTGTCATTTGAAGTAATCCACTCCCTTACTTTATGTCTTTACACAGTAGGGTTAGATATTTTGCAAAATGGATATGTAATACAGTTTTTATATGTATACAGTTCAAAACAATAAAAAAAAATAATATGAATTTTATATTGATGTATAAAATCATAAAACTGGTTTTGTATATCTTTGTAATTTTTGGAAAAATTTTTGAAAAACCATAATTTTTTTTTAAGAATTGTATTCTACATAGAAATTATCATGCAAAAGTTTTTTGTTAACTTGAAAATCTTTTTCTAACACATGTAATTTATGTTAAAGATTTTCAATAATCTCATATACTACTGGTTAGTTAGGTGCTGACAAATTTTCTAAGTTTTAGTATTTTAGATGAAGTATGTTAATTTGACAGTTACCATTTTGCAAAGAGGTGCTTGGAATGCCCAAGGTTGAGAACCTCGGTAATTGAGTTTTATAGGGTAAATTTATGACTGGAGGGATATTTGAGACCTATCTTAAATCTATGGTTGATATTGTAAAGGTTGTATTAGAAAATTTCAAACTTTAAGACCTTCTGTTAAAGATTAGGGTAACCTTTCCTTTTGGGTCTTGTTGAACTTTAATGAATTCAGTGTTTGGTTCAAGTTGTGGTAGTAGCTCAAGGTTTTTAGTATTTTTAAGAATCCACTCTTTTGGCAAGGTGACATCCTTTTCTCACATCCAAGAAATCAGATTCCTTAGAGACAATTTGTTTGGCTAAAGCATCATTTGTTGCCCCATTAATATGAGTGAATCTTCAAATTGCTAAAGAACAAAAGAATCTTTTAATCATAGGAAAAATACATGTTAGTCTCTGTATCTCGACACTTTCTTAACCATCCGGGATATCACATTAGAAGAATCAGATTCAACCATTAAGCTGTAACTTTTAAAAGCTTGATTTGATGTGAACGGCTCAGGAACTTTAGCAATAGCCATAACTTCTGCATCATTGGAATCCTGAGGGCTTACCGGACATGAGAAAATACATAAGAAAGAACCAATGTAATTCTGCACCACTCCATCAATTCATGCAGGACCTGGTTTACGTATTGCGGAGCCATCGACATTCCATTTCATCATAATCTGATAATCTGGAGGTCATCATAGTGTTTCCAGATTTTGTCCAATGCTTAAACGCATCATCAGCTAGCAACAATTCTTGCCCTGCCGAGCTAGGAAAGATCAAGAATAGCAGCACTAATCCAGAACTTCCATCGAGCAAAAATAACAATTTCATGGGTTGAGAAGGCAAAAGAACCGACCTCGTCCATACCTTATTTTGGAGAACCCATTAAGCATTAATAATGGAGCATAATTGCATCAAATAGAAGACTTGTTACGTTGCTTTAGCTATAGTTTTTGAGCAATGACAAATTGCTTCAATGGTTATTAGTTAAATTTATTCTGTATTTTCCGAATATTAGTATTTCATTGTCTGCTGTTATACTCACTGGCAATTGAACCTATCAGGTCACTAAAACTCATGGCAGTTGGAGTCACGGTCCATTAACATGAATTTTTGTCGATAAAAAGACGATGGGTAAGGGTAACAAACTTTCAATAAAAGTTTAAGTGTTCTTATATGTAACAAAATAACAACAATAATAATAATAATAAAGTTTAGAATTCTCGGCAATATTACTTTCTTATTTCACGCAAATGTTAAAGGCAACGCTATTGTATATATAATTTGTTTTGCGAAAAAAAAAACAAAAGAAAAGAAAAACCCTAAGTAACTTACTGTCTCACTCCATGTGGAATTTTCATTGCCGTACGTCTTTTTGTTATTTGTTTATTGTAATCATCTCTTTGTATTTTGTGAAAGACGAATGAATCGGCCGTCCATCGTCCGTCCTTTTTTTTTTTGGGGGGGCGTATAATTTGCTTGTGTTACATGTTTTACAGCAATAAGCTAGCCGTACGCAAGATTCTTGCGTGTGTCATCAGCTAACTGTCCAAAAATGTTTTAAAAAGACAAAAAAAAAAAAAAAAAACACAAAACAAGAGTAATGCTAACGTGGGGCTTGGCTTTGCTAATGTGGACATCTCAAGACCTTGCAGATGGACAAAAGCATATGGTTTTATTGAATAATTTGCACATTAGGTTTCTTCACAAAATAAGATTCCTATATCGTTTGTCGCAACGGGAAAAGGAGGGTTCGGTAACTTCAGTTTGTCATCGCTTCACGTGCCAAACAATAATCGGGGGCCATTGGCCACAGATCGAAGCAATTAATGGGAAAATGATAAAATAACCAATTTGCAAAAGAGAATTGGATTCCTCTCTTGTTAAAAATGACATGACCTCTTATGCTAAGACCATCTAAACATCCTTCACTTTTAAACATTTGTTTTCATGCTGCTTTGGTTCTTTTTGCCCTTGTACCTTCTTGCTTCCATTTTCTGTTCTCAATTATAGTTATGGTCCGGTTATATGGCCAATTTCAGGATTTTTTTTTCTTTTTTTTTCATTTTTTTTTTTTTTTACTTCTTTGATGGATCTCAATTTCAGGCCCTTCATTTGACATAAGCAATGTCATGCGTGACTTATCATTCCTATTATTGGCCTTATGGTCCAAACTCTGCAATTGAAAATGTTTTGTTGAAACGATATCTTAACAATTCGATTAAGACTCCCACTCAAATAATCGACAAAGACAAATTAGATAGTCAACATCACGAGGGTGAATTGAATTGAAGATGACAGATTTCGTTTCAAACCTAATAGCGTAATTATTGTCGTACCAAACCCTCAAAAAGTGGACGCAAGATTGAGAGAGAATGCACATTTGCTAATAAATGAAAACTTATATGATTAACACGTATACTAAAACTCCATATTGACTCAAATAACGTGTTAAGTCATTGAGTCCATTAACGAGTTATTAGTTAAGTAGATGAGTTGATGATATTTAATATTTTTATAATATTTATGTATTTCTTATGTCTTTTTTTACATCTAACGTGATTTTAAGAGTTCTAAGTGAAGCTAAACATTTTTCACGATCATAAGAATAAAATTCCATCTATTTACTTGATATTTTATGATAAATTACAGAATAAAATAAAAATTTATTTTGTGATATGTTACAAATAAAGTACTTTTTTATTAAATTGAAATTTTTAATTTGATTCTTAAAAAAATATTAAAGCTTTATATTTACATATTATTACCGATAGGAATATTTTGGTGCACAATTTTAATAAAAAAAAATAATTGCAAAAATTAAAAACTCGGGTTTGTAAGGTCGTCGAGTCGACTAGGTAATAACCCACATCACAAGTCTTCCTGAATTATGCAAAAGCTGAAACAGTCAAAGATTCATTTCACATGTGATTTGTCGATTTGGATTAATAACGATGCTTTCTAATTTAGGACCGTGACGAGAAAGCAAATTTACGCGTTTTTTATAATTAAAAAATTGCGACAATAATGTTCCTCCGCCCCTCGCAAAAAAAAAAAAAACAGAAACAAATAAAAGGGGAAAGGGAAAATGGAGACGAGTCGAGTGGAAGGAAAATGATGCCAGCTTAGGTGGCGATGATGCACTTTGCTTTTGTGCCCATATTATATTATAAAATGGGTCATCGCGTCTGGTAATCGCCGCTGCCGTCAAAGATTTCCCGATTTTGCCTGCAATTGTCTTTATCATCAAACAAAACTTTGACTGACTGTACGGGGGATTAAGCAAATTTTCTTCTTTTTTGTTTTTTTTTTTAAGTAATCTTACATGCTTGAGCAGTTTCAATTAAGTCTTAAATGTTTCATTTGTTTTCAATTAAATATAATCGATAATAATACAAAGGTTAAATCATTAATTTTGTATATTATTTAAATAAAAAAATTAATTGAAATATGTCATTAGAAGTGTATTTCTCACCTAAAATAGGTTTAATATGAAAAGAATATAGAGGAAAACAGCAAATAGGGGGTAAATAAGGGTTTCTGGTGTAGCCTTTGGGCATTTGGGGTTGGTTTTAAGTAGAAAATACACGTCTAATGACGTGTTTTGATTATTTTATTAGTTTTTCATTTGAGCAATGTTCTAGATTAACAGCTAACTGTCTTGTTTAACTCATTGTATTCAATTAAAAAAGAATCAAAACACTTAGGACTTAATTGGAATTATTCAAAGATTTAGCACTACATTCACAAAAAAAAAAAAAACTACTACTAAAAATTGAAGGCTAAAAATATACTTATCTCGGCCTTCTGGCTTCATGGCCCAAAATGAGCTGGAACTGAAAAATTCTCTTATCATCATCAGCAATATTAAACAACGGATAATGTCCGGTCAGCCTAATTGAATTCATTAAGCAGAATCACTCTGGCATGAAAAAACTGTATGAGATGCTTTTATTCACGAACGCTTTTCATAAAAATGCCGGTCCTATCATTTTCCTTGCCCGGAAAGCCCGGTGTTCTAATGCTCTCAGTTCCCAATTACACGAAAAAAAAAAGGGTTGTTGACATTTTATCATCTATACTCACGCAAAGTAAAAAAGAAGAGGTCCCTCAAGAAACCACAATTTATCCAGGCCATCAAGAAGCTGTGGTGATGCCTTGCATCCGTATGCATATTGGGTTTTATCTTCTTCAACCTAATGCACCTGATTTGTGATATGTCTATTCTTCACGGGAAATTTGTTAATGTTATTCAAGGCGGCCGGGATGGCCCCACCCCCCAAGACTCCATTAACCGGCAAGGTTATTAAAGTCTCCGCATTTACTTTTTGGGATTCTTTAAAACACCTCAATGCTTTGACCTTTCCCCAAAATCGATTACGCGATAGCACACCCTGCGTCTACGCGAGCACAGAAAACTGGTAAATATAATAAAGAAGGTGCAGTTAGCCATTCCTCCTCGGCGGACGAGACGGGGTCAAATGTGTGGCACCCGTATTGTCTCAATAGGTGCATAGTTAATTTACAGCAACCCCAACCACTTGTGCCGTAAAATAATAATGATGATGAAGATGATTGACGCCAATGACGCAGCGGAGCTTTCTTTTTTTTTTTTTTTTTTTTTTTTTTTCTTTTCATCGATGAAAGCACGAAAAAGGAGAGGCGAGAGTGTGAAAGGGAGAAAGCAATCATTGTCTCCTTACATGACTTGATAGTCCTTCTATCACTTCATCTCAATCCACATCAGACCTGAGCTCGTTATACCCGGCAATTGGTCGATGTTAACTCAGTTTCTATCGTCATTAGAGTCCAGTCCTAAACGTTATTCCTCAAAGTCAAGCCAAAAATTAGTTTTCGTTTTCCAACAATTTCAGTCTTCTAGCCCTGCAATATAGCATGCCTTGTGCGGTTGAATTCAGTATTATACGCCAGTCTCTCTTCGATCTGTCTTTATGATATTATCGGATTCAAATATGATCTCAAAGTCACAGAGCTTCCTTTTCTTGTTATTTTCAGTCCTTCCTGTTTCATTAATCACCGTTGATGCATCCCCTGCCAGGGCCTGCAACCAAGTATGTGGCACCAAAAAGCTTCAATACCCATTTGGATTCTCCCATGACTGCCCCATCCATTTGAATTGCAAGTCAAATGGTAAAATATTTCTCGGAGAGTTTCCGGTCCAAGACGTTAAGGAGGACAGCATAATGATCAACGTTGAAGCCAAATGCAGCCGGCCAGTCCGATTTCTCCGACACCTTTTCAGCAGTAACTATGCGCCAAAATCCACAAACGCAATTCTTTTATACAGCTGCACAGAGGTTTCGACCTGCAGTTTGACTGCCATAAATGTGAAGACTCACTTTGAGCCGTTGAACTGCTCGAAAAACAGCAACATAAGCTGCGTTCAAAGGGAAACCGCCAGCGGTCTCTTTGATGACCATGCTTTGCTTGGACTTAGCAAGCAGTGTCGGTATTTTCTGTCTTCCATATCGGCAGGGTTGGTCCAGGGTCCTGGGATGTCGTTGGATGTTCAGCTCATGGAGCTGGAGTGGTGGATTCCAGGGGATTGCAAGTGTTCCAATGATGCCAAGTGTATAAAAATTTCTACGCCGGGGGGTCCTGGATTTCGGTGCCAGTGCAGGGATAAATTTGCTGGTGATGGATATGCACACGGTAGGGGCTGTCGGAGAGGTAATTTTACGTTCCCGGAACTTAATTTTGACATATTAGGCTGTGGATAAGTATCACTGTGGTCAACTCTTACCTAAACTAGACATTTAAAAGGAAAAAAGAAAAAATATATATATCTCTCTCAGCTAAACCGTAGCTCTTACCTTTCCTCAACAATTTTTTCTTCATCCAATTGTTTGATCTCAAAATCATCTTATTACAAAAGCACGATTCTGCTTTCCTCTGAATAGATGTTAAACAGTAAAAAGCTATATTACTCTTCCACATTTTTTTTAATTTGCTTAAAAAGAAAAAAGAAAAACTCAATTAAAGTCAAACGCGTGATGCTTAAAGGCGTAGTGTACTGCAACGGCAGCTAGCTAGCTCTGACATGTTCGTTCTTGTATCAAGCGGCCGTCTTAACGCATTTAAGGTAAGTTGGTCCGATCATCATTGAATGAGGAAGTCTAGTGATTGGACTAAAGATTAGGCCATATCTATCCCATGATATTATATAATGGTGGGCTTGATTTCTATTTGGCTATATTTTCTGTGGGAAAGCGACATTAGGGAACTATGCAGGCAAATAATCGAGGTGGTCTAGAACCATAGTGCATTTGGTCAAAAATAAAAAATCATAGTGCAGTGCATCCCTTGACAACGAGAAAGAAAAGGTCAAAAGTTGCCTAGTAAAAGAATCCAAGCATGCCTGGTTTGGTAAATTTAGTCTAACCTAACCATATCATTAGATTTTTCCTCTATATTTTACAGTACACAGAGCGGTATACCTGCTTTTTTTTTTTTTTTGGGAAGAAAATTAAAGAAACTCCCAATCTTCATTCACCGAAGCATCTAAAAAAAATATGTCATTAATGTCCAAATCGATTAGTTTAGATCAAGATGAAAGTGCTTAAATGGGAAATTGTGCATATACGTGGTCATTGCTTTTGTTTAAATAAAACAAGAAAAAAAGAATGTGTGAGGGGGGAAAAAGTGGACTATGTGGTCGCACTTTTGATCACTTTCAAGAAATATAAATTGAAATTATGGAGCATAATTAATCCATTCTAAATTGTCAGTGGAAATTATTGCTATCACTCTTTTCTATATTTTTCTTCACACATGATCAAAAGTCAAGGTGCTCAACCAGTACAGTTGCAGAAGACCACACCTTTTTGGTTTTTCAAAAAGTGGGAACTACATGGTATCCAGCAAAGGATGGACGACAATTACGCTGATGCTTATGCTTATGCCATATGAGACTCGGAATGAATGCATTGCACACTTCTCTGTATCCTGCTTCGCAATAATTCATATCGAAGCTTTATCACTGAAAGGAAAAATTAGACATGCGAATTTATTATAGGTATTATGTTTGTACTCTTTGCCAAATGCCATATTTAATTCCTTGTCATGTCCTTGTGTGATCCTCTTCAGATTGCAATGCTGCGAGGTATTTGTTTGGCCGATGTAGAGGGAGGATTAGAATTACTGTCTTGATTGGAGGTAATTATTCTTCTCCCTGATGCTAGCTAGGACTAGAAAGAACCCCATTAATGTGCAATGTGACAAATTTGATGGTTGGTTGCCTGTGGGTCGAGATGGAAACCGACCTTGAGAATCAATCTTTGGAAAGGACGTTACTTGAATGATGATATGATTTTTCATGTCCTTGTGTTATCCTCTTCACCAGTTAGCCATGTCTTCGAGTTAGGCTTGGTCGGTATATAATTGCATAATGGCAAGGAAGTGAAATTTAATCCTACATTGGCAACTTAACCCCTCAAATGAAATTAAGACAATTTTCTCGCTTAATTTTTCATGTGACTTGAATTAGTTTCGTGCATAGATGGTACCAGAAAGCACAACTGAAATTCTGTCTGTCAAAAGACAAGTTGCAATACTTACCTACGATCCCTACTTCCTCAGCTCTTGCCGCTGGAGCAGCTTTGATAGTCAGTCTTGGGCTACTTTGCTATTGCATTCGGAGGCGTTCAACTTTGAAAGCTAAGAGCTACACAAAATGCCGCCTAGCCGAAGCCATAGATATCAGCATTCCCATCTATACCTACAAAGAAATTGAGAAGGCCACAAATGGTTTTTCTGATAAACACAGGCTCGGAACTGGAGCCTATGCAACGGTTTATTCAGGTAAACTCCATGGCGATTTGTGGGTTGCCATTAAAAGAATCAAACAGAGAGATACTGACAGCATCGAGCAAGTAGGGAACGAAATCAAGCTCATTTCCTCTGTGAGTCACCCGAATTTGGTCCGGCTCTTAGGTTGTTCCATAGAAAATGGTGAACAAATACTTGTCTATGAGTTCATGCCCAATGGAACGCTCTGCCAGCACCTACAAAGAGATAGAGGTGATGGACTTACGTGGCCAGTGCGCCTCACCATCGCAACTGAAACTGCTCAAGCTATAGCACATCTCCACTCCAACGACCCTCCAATCTATCATAGAGACATCAAGTCAAGCAACATACTTTTAGACTATAATCTCAGATCCAAAGTTGCAGATTTTGGTCTTTCCAGACTTGGCAGGACAGAAATATCCCATATCTCAACCGCTCCACAAGGAACTCCAGGTTACCTTGACCCCCAGTACCATCAACATTTCCATCTTACGGATAAAAGCGATGTCTATAGCTTTGGGGTGCTTCTTGCTGAGATCATAACATCATTGAAAGTGGTGGATTTTTCTAGGCCTATGAATGAAGTGAATTTGGCTGCTCTTGCTACTGCCAGGATTGGAAAGGGCCGTTTAGATGAGATTATTGATCCATTGATTGATCCGCAAAGTGATGCTTGGACCCTTCATTCAGTACAAAGGGTGGCAGAATTGGCATTTAGATGCCTTGCATTTGATAAAGACTCGAGGCCTTCAATGAAGGAAGTTGCTGCAGAGCTAGAGCAAATAAGGCTTGAAAGATGTGGTTGTGCGGGGGAAATAAATGCGAGAGCTTCATCAGAGGTATCCCCTCGCTCTTCTTCTTCTCGTTCTTCATCCAATCTCTGCGAGAAGCCACTAAACTTGACTGTTAAGAAAGCTGAATTGGGATGTAGGGGCTTGTTAGTGCTGACGACTCAAGCCAGCAGTAGTGAGAATTCAATGGAAAGGGGAAAACATGGTTCACCTGTTTCCATTCAGGATCCATGGTTAAGTGAAAAGAGCTCGCTTTCATGAAGCATTTTGCTATGTAATCTGGCGATTGTGACATGGAAATCGAGCTTTTATTGGCTGCTTAGCTTCATCCTGATCAAGTGGATACCTTTAAGGTAGCTTTTCTGTTCATCAATTTGGCCTTTTTTCTGGCACCTGAGACTCTCTTTGTGCTTGCTGTTGGGACTTCCTTTTTTATTTTCTAGCTTTTGACTTGTCATTTATGAAAGATAGCTTATGCCATTTTCCAGTGTAATACTTGAAACGTAAGGAGATGCACTGAGAAAAGGAATATATATTTGTACAGTAGAATTTTGGAACAACTTTTCTTGTAAACAATTAAGCGGTTTGCTACTGGTTCTGAGTTTGCGATATTCCTAGTTGAGTTTTACCTGTTGTCATCTATTAACCCCAAAAGGCACGGAACACATTCGGAGTTTGACCCTGTTTTCCGTGGCAGAACCTGGTTAAATTTCATTGTCTTCATTGTCAAGTGTTGATTACAATTCTTGGAGGAAAATGATTCCATGGGACCATGTGCACTTGCAACTGAGCATGTAAGCCATTCGATCAGGTTTTCACACTGTACAAAGGCTTGATCCAATCATTCGGTTCATGCAAAATCGAGACCCATTCTTAGGCATCTATATCGCAGTGAATGTAGACATTTATACTGCAATGAATCGGCAGGACTGTTAGTTGTGAAGTGATAGGATGATAAAGTCACAAAGTAGCATGAATGATTGGATCAAGACTAAATGTTTCGTTGTTTTCACAGGTGTATAGGACATATCAACTGACAAAAGCCTCTCATTTTATTGAGAAGGTAATGTTGAGCATGAACCGGCTTCCTAAATCTGCACGGTTGTTGGAAAGATACAATTCGTTAGTTGCTATTACCTTCCAAGTCCTTGGTGTGGTCTGCCTATGGTCATTATTGACATTTCTTTTGAGGCTCTTTCCATCTAGACCTGTTGCGGAGAATTATTGACAACTGTGATGAATTTTGTTCTTTGCATTCCTTAGTTTTTTTTTTTTTTTTTCGTTCATTCAACACTTGCACAGCAAATCAGTTGGAATGCTTCACGAGAGCACCAATTTGAGAAGAAGCCCCCACTTTGGACCTGAGCGTCTTGGGTCAACCATGAGATCACTTTTCATATGGATCACCGGGGAGCTCGCGGCAGTTTACAGCTAAAATAGCATCTCGTTGCTTATAGGGTGACGTCACTGTATCAACACCATTGTGTTGGGATTCACATTGTCTCCTACCGAATCATGTTTATTAAGTAGCTCGTAACTCTGTGAATAGTTAACCTGATGCAGGAAGCAATGAAATGAGTCTTGGGCTTTTACTAAAACAGGGTCAAGAACGGGGAGAGTAGAATTATATGTATTAGCAATCTGAAGCAAATAAAAGAAAAAAATCCAACTGAATTCCTTAGACTGAGTATCATCTCTAGTCAGGTTATTTAGTCTGCTGTCAGATGCATCCCCCAGACACCTCGAAACCCCAGCAGGCCACCGACCAAGAATCTAATCTGGTGCCAAACTGCTATCTCCTATTTATACCTTGTCCATTTTTTTCAGCTACTGATTAAGCTTAAGCTATAGTAATGTCTTCCACGGCGGCCCAAATATCACAGCCCTCCACGCCCTCCAACCCGGAGAACATTAACCGCAATGATAATTCCATAGGAGACCAAGTTGACCCCAGAAATTAAACCCGCTCACTCCAATGGAAGGCCTAGACAGAGAGTTAGTCCTGCGACGGATTCGACAGCGGAAGGGCGTCAACAATTTTAGAGCTGCCCTGCAGTGTCTATTTTGGTTTGCCGGTTTCTTCCATCAAATGGGTGGATAATGCTTTCGCTGCGCCTTCATATAAAACAGAGTTTTTTTTTTGGGGGGGGTGTGTCTTGTTATAAAATAAAGTTCTGAATTATCCTAATAGTCACTGGCACTGGTTGAATGGAAAGAGAAACCAAGTTTGGTCATTTTATGGGTACTCCTAACTACCAGTGCAAACAATTACATCTCAATCATTTTACTTTTTCGTTGGTGAATTTATTGAATCATTAGTTAAGAATAAGAATTTTTTTTTTTAAAAAAAAGTCCAACACGAGATTCTCACTTTGTACAACTTAGTCCGCTCTCAAAATAATTATTTTTTTTTTTATTTTTTTTATTTTCAATTTGTCACAAATCTGTTACCTTAAATAGTTCAATTTCGCCCCAGGCCAATCAACGCCTCTGTACCTTTTGTTAAGGAAAACAATAATCACTTGAAGTCCGCAGCTTGTTCATTTAACTTATGAGCTTTCACATTTTACCATTTAGATTATAACTCAAAAAATAGGATCAAACATTATAAAAAATTGCAAATTTAATATAAATTCGTTAAAATAATTTTCAAGTAATAAATTTTTTTAAAGTAATTTTCTCTCTTATTTTGTATTAAAATATAAATAAATTTATTTTAAATGACATGAAACAACTTGGATCCACAAGACAAACTTTGTCCATTAGTGTAAACCGTTGAATTCATCGAGCCAGTGGACCGCACTAAATAGAAGATCTTCGGGACAAACAGGGATAATTTTTAATACTATTTATTACAAATTATTATATTTTTTTAAAAATAATTTATTAAAATATATAATATTTATATTTATATAATTCAAGATCTTCCTCGTAGATCTTACATCGACAATAGGACACATATCAACTATCAACTAATGAATATGGCTCGGAAGAGTAACCCAGCTTCTCTGAGAGGCCCGGATCCCAAAACCAACGAAGAGTTAAGAAATATGTTAATGAAAGGACAGATAAGGCAGGCGGAAAGCCCATACCCAATTCACCAAAGCTCTTTAAATTCTATTCTACAACCACCTTCATGCCTGTTTCAGTGAGAGGAGTTAAGAGGAGTAAATTTTATTTAATACGTTACTAATTGTAATAAAATCTTCGCTAATGAATTTTATCACCTAAAAATAAGGAATTGATGATAACCAAATTGGGTTTTTCCTTGAACCTTATTAATTGATTCACAAATAAGTTTTTATTTTATTTTTTTCGTTCATCCTTAGACGTTGGTAACATTAGATTATATTAGATTATGTTAAATTGTTTTATATGCTCGTCATTCAACAACGGTGAGGAAATCAATGGTATCAATGACAACTTTCAAAATTGCTGCTATTAAGAATAAATAAAGGCAACAAACGTAACAATTTTTATACGAGCTTTGTGCAAGATCTTTATGACATTTTTCTTTTTTTATTTAATTATTTATTTGTATAAACCTTTATGTTAATATGCAAGATAGAATTGGATTTTCGGTCTGAAACAGGGATTTTTGGACAAGATCAGTAAAGTAATTTATCAACTGAAATTGAATTTGACTTTTTTTGATAAAGATTTTAACAAAAAAGAGATATTAGAAGTAAAATTTTTCTTTATTTCTCTTTTTTAATAAAAAAGAAATTTAGGATAATTTTTTTTCTTCTTAAGAAAAAAGGAATTTCGAAAGTAATTTTTTTTTATTTTTATCATTTTACAAATTTAAGGAGAAGCTATCACATAAATAAAAATAATAAGGTTAGCAAAAGGAGAGCACCTAAGGTTTTGTTTTTTTCATGCATATTATTGAGAATTTAGATTAATTGACCATATCTACCTTATGGTTAACTAATATTTTAGAGACAAAATTTTTAAATTTGATCTAAATTATAATTGATTCTTTATATGATAAGAGATTCTTATCATAATATTTAAATAAATTAAAATATTTATATATTAAATGTTTGTAAATAAAGTTAATTAAATGTCTAAACAGAAATAGTCTTCAAAAGATTAAATATTTGTTAATAAAGTTGAGTAAAGGAGAGTACATAACACCAAGTGTAGATATCCACTTTAAGATATAAGCTTGGGGTGATAGCAATTTTATTACTATTTTCTGCGTATTTTGTAGTTAAAGAGTACATTTATCTATCATTTTTTTGTATTGGGCTAACGCTTGGTACTGTATAAAGCCTCCTATTAAAGAAAGAAGAATTCTGTCCACATTGCATCACACGTTTGTAATAATCATGCATTATTTCTCGACGTTAAAAAAAAAAAATTAATGAAGGAGGGTATATTTGTCTTTTCCACCATTTCCATTAACTTCATTACCGACCACTTAGAGTTTTTTTTTTTTTCATTATTATATTATAAAATATAGGATGTCGAACGCTAAATGATAAAAATTAAACCCCGCTAAATGTAAATTTCAATTTTTGTTTTTTTTTTTCCTTACAAGAGAATCATTTTTTTTTTCTTACAAGAGAAGGATTTAATGAAGTTTATTCACCCGTCAATTCACATGTTCTTGGAACATTGGGTCACCTTGCTTTTCAGTCAATCTATCACAGGTTTGAATTATACAACAATATAACACTTTTTTTTTTTTTTACACACAAGTGAAATGGTGAATGTTTAATTTATTTTCCTCCAAAATAGGGAATAAAAAAAAAAAAGGAAACAAAACAAGCGTTTTGGTGTCTCAACTCAAGCACTTGCTGTCTTGAACGAAGTGAAAGTGACAGGCACACCAATGGGCGACGTACCAACTTCTATCTCAAACGAATCGCATCTCAAAAACAGCTCCACCACGAACAGCCTGGATGCGAGCACAACGAAATCTTTCCCGGCGCACTGCTTGTTTTCGACCGTCGGGCTCTCCGTCTCCGGCCCGTTGGACCACAGCACGTGCTTCAACATCTTCTCTCCCTCCTCCCCCACGAACCGATGCGCCACGAACTCCTCGGCTCTCTCGAATATTTTCGGGTCCCGGGTGGCGAACGGCTGGAACCCGAATAGCATCTGACCCTCCTTGACCTGAAACGCTGCGTCGTGGCTCTCAATTACCAAATCGCGCTTTGCTTTGCCCCATTGTAAAGGCACCGGCGGCTCGATGCGGAAAGCTTCGTACACCACGGATTTCATCAGCGGCATCTGTTCCATGGCGGCCATGCTGATCTTTCCGCCATTGGAGTTGATGACTGACCTGATCTCTTGCGCTAAATCCGCGTGGACTTTGGCCCCGGCGCGGCCCAGCCACTTGAGGATAGTTGGGAAGACGACCTTGAGTCCGCCAAAGGAATTGAAGCAAGTGGCGAAAAGGATGTTGTGGCAGGCTTCTTCCCTAGAGAAGCCCAGCCTCTCTGCTTCGTCGAGCACGGGTCCCGCGGCAGAGTAGAAGAAATCGTAGAGCCGCTGGTAGTCATTCTTGACCAGAAGTGGAGGGAGACGATTGGTGTGTATTAGTGGCTCCTCGACCACCTTTGGAAGTCCCAGAGTGAATAGCGGAGCAAGTTGAAAGAGAGTCCATTTCGAAATCAGAGTTGGTGCGTCGTGGCCCAGTTTGGTATTGGGCGGGTTCGTGCTGTAGAGCGCCCGTGCCAAGAAGTTGAAAGCAGCTTGGTCGTTGGCATCGCTAAAGCTGGATGTCCCTTTGCTAGCTATCTCCTGCTCCACAGTGTCGAACAGCTCATTGTAAGTTGTGCTGAACTGCGGAATGATGCGATCGCGGCTTGACTTGAGGAGATAGAAAAGAAGCTGCTTGAGTTTGGTGTGATTAGTCTCGGATGGATCGAGATAAGAGAGGACTCGGTGACCCCCGGTGAATTCTACAGAAGGCATGTAAGTACCAGTAAAAAGATCCCTCTTTTCGACTTTCGTCACGTCGAAGAGAACAGGGAAGCTCTTGCCGTCCAGCAAAGCCACGACTTGAGGATTGCGAGCAATGAAAGGGCCAGGAGGCATGTTGGTCTTGAGCACCGTCGACTGGTACTTGTTGATCTTGTTCTTGAAGAATTCTTCCCGGCCCCCCTCGCCGTAGAAGTAATCGTTTCGATCTTTGATGGCGCCAATGATCGGGAGGCCATAATCACCGGGTACTTCCTTGATCTGTAGTTTGGTGGGTTCAGTCGCGGACGAAACGCTGGCCGCTGAAGTAGAGGCAGTGATCGGGCGAACACAGATGAACCGACTAAGAGGTTTAGACGAATGCTTTTTTAGTGATAGGGATTGAGGTCGCATGGAAGGCAAACTTACAACAATAGAAGAGGACGCCATGCTGCTGCACCTGCTTGCTGGATCAGACTCCAAGGGCTTTTATCTTTTTTTTTTTTTTTTTGGGTATAATCGGTTCTTGAATGGAAGTGGAGATCGACGCTGTCTACTCCTCCTTTAATCGTGGCCACCCAGCATGTTTCCTGGGGCATTGGTCGCACGTTTTTTTTTTTTTTCTTTGTTTTTCCTATACTTAAAATAGCTATCAATCGTACAAGGATTTGGTTTGTAAAATGAATATTAATTAACGAGTTGACAAAAAAAAAAAAAGGAAAAATGCATCTCCGTATAATTTATTACTCCCGGGGAAAAAAGGAAATCTAATCGTGCCAGCATGGTTGGTGCATCTCCGTATAATTTATTAATCCGGGAGAAAAAAGGAAATCTAATCGTTCCCCACGTGCAAAAGCTGCTTCGGTACTTTAGAATCGTTGTGTGTTTTAAAATGATTTTTACCAAAAAAAAAAAAAAAAGCTTTTACTAATCGGGAGTGGCCGGGTTGTAAAACGTTGACCCGGAACCACCCGCATGTATGTATCGCTAATTCCTATCACAAAGAATGTTTGGCACTTAATTTTGCACTAAAACATTGTTTAGAACATGTTTTTGCTTGTGTTGTATATTTTCATCTTCTCAACTCTTTTTTTGCTTTCTAATTCTACGACGTACAGTTGCATGCATGTCTAACATGGGCTTGACCGCAATTTTGGCCATTTGCTTTGCTCACGGGTAATCCTCCTTTCTTTTTATTTATTTATTTATTTTGTATTTTTATCATTCATCCAACTCACGAGCAAAATCTGTATGCACAATACGTAGAAGTTCAAACCATCTCGCCCACCCCGCCTAACGGGGGTTCCGGACTTTGACTCTTGCTTCATTTTCACAGTAAGATCAGATTGAATTATGGTCCTTGCTGCGTATTTTTTCTGTATTATCTTCGGAATCTTCATTCTCTTTATTACTATTTTCTAACTCTCTAATCACTGACTATATATTAAAGTAGATGTTCAATGATATATATATATATATATATATATATATATATATATATATGTGGATGCACGGTGTAGTGCGTAAAGAGCCATTTCCTTAATCACGTTGATGGCGTGATGGAAGATGGACAATGTACAGTGCAGTACAAACTAACTTGAAACTCCTCCCACTTATTTAAACATTAAGAAATTACTTGGACGACAAAAATAGTAATATATCCATTTTTATGTGAAAAATTCCTTCACACAAAAAAAATTATGGGAAATACTAGTTTAGATGTCAAATTCAATATAATTAACAGGTCAGTATAATAAAGGTATATAACTTTATTATATTAATCAAATTGAATAAACTCAAATATAACAAGAGGTTAAATGAGTTAACTAACAAGAATTAAGTATATTTTATCGTCAATAACTCAATAATTAAATTTTAAAACAATAATCAAACCATTCAAGATAAAATTTAAGATGTCTCATACTAGTTGTCCAAATTTTAATTCAATTAGACCACAAATTGATGTTTATCTACACTTTTTATCAAAAATTGTCGCAATAGAAATGACATAGCATTACAAAAAATAAGTGATCACAATTTTTAAATAAAAACTTGCCCTTGTATAAAGCTAAATTACAATTCAACTATTCAAAATCAAGAACTATATGTCCTCTGTCAACTGACAAAAAAACCAATTTGATCAAACAACAAATGACTTTCTAATTATAAGGCCAATCAAAATTGCATGTAGAACAACTTTTTAAAATATAAATCACAAAATATAAATTAAAAACCACACTTATAATCGACCAAATTTAATCTCTACCGTTCAAAATCAAACAAGAATTCACCGTTATATTTTGAAAATAATGATTATTACTCTTGTTAGAATTCTTTTCTTTGTTTTTTTTTTTTGTTAGCTGCCTTTTAACCCTAATTTTTGATTTTTTTTTTACTGTACAAATCAGACATTTATACCTCATAAAGTCATCTCTCTCTTTTTTTTATTATCATTATTATGGTTCCCTCCACATAGAAAGAGATTTACCTAACAATTCTCTCCTTCTAACTATATGAAGGTATTAACTATTCCAGTCAATAAATAATACAACTCAAACTTTTCGCTTAACAATATTTTTGTTAACATATCGATAGCATTATCATCCGTATGAATCTTTTCAAGTGTTAGTTCTTTAGAATTAAGAACATTGTATATCCAATAATACCACACATTAATATGTTTTAATTTAGCATGAAAAGTCAAATTCTTACCAAAATGGATTACACTCTGGCTATCATAATACAATACATACTTTGATTGCTCAAAGTCAAGTTCCTTTATGAATCTTTTCATCAAAATTAACTTTTTAACTACTTCAGTTATAGCAATGAACTTTACTTCTATAGTTGATAATGCAATGCACTTTAACAATCGCAATTGCCAATTAACTATTCCTCTTGCAAGAGTAATCAAATAACTTAAAGTAGGCTTTTTAGAGTCAATGTTACCAATCATATCTAAATCTATAAATCCAATAAGAGTAGGTTCATTACTCCCAAAACAAAGTTTGAAGTTACTATAGTCTCGTAGATATCTCAATGTCCATATCACCTATTCCAGTGCTCTTACCAAGATTTGAAAAAAACCAGCTTATTGCACCAATTGTATATGCTATATTAGGTCTCATATATACCATTGTATATGTTGTTCCCACAACCTTGTATGAGTTGTAATTGTTGTCAACTAGATTTAAGTGTGTAAGTAATTTGACATGAAGGGGCAAGAAAGTAAAGCCACATGGAGGGGCAAGAGAGTAATTTGAAATTACATGGAGGGGCAAGGAAGTAAAACCACACAGCAACCCTACACCATTGGTAGAAAAGAGAGAAAATCAAAATGGCTGGACGGGGGTGGACGACAAAAAGATATACGACCAAGTAAAGGGTGGACGAAAAAAAAAAAAAAGACAGTCGACAAAAAAGATAGAAAAACCATAAACGACTGGCAGAGAACAAAAAGAAAAATCTGAAATGGCACACCACCGACACGCCCAAACATGCCCAAAGAAGAGTGAATGGCTGGACGATAGAAAGAGGAGTTGACGGCAGAACGAAGAGCGGATGAAGAAATATAGACCACTGGCAGAAAAGAAAAAAAGGGGAGATACAACTGAAGAAGAGTGGCCGGCAGAATAAGGAGCTACCATTAAAAAGAGAGATCCGGCTGGATGGTGAGAGAGATTCGGTTGGACGGTGAGAGAGATCCGGCTGAATGGTAGGAAGGAGAAAAACCACACACGACCAAAAGAAGTGCGACGGACAGAAAAGAAAGAAAACCCGAGACGACCAAATAGGGGTAGACGATCAAAGAAGAGTGACTGGCAGAAAAGGGAGAAAATTCGATACGGCCAAAGCAATGTGAATGGACGAGGAGAACAGATCTGGTATACATGAGGCTTGAGAACAACGAAGCAGGTGCAGATCTGAAACGTGAGACCAGAACGTGTGTCGGCGTGAGACTAGAACGTGCGACGACGTGAGACCAGAACATGCGACGACGTGAGACCAGGATGTGAAACGGCAAACCAGAAGCATGAGTGCAAGTCATGAAGTCGTGTGACGGTAAAAGCAGGAGTTGTGTGAAACAACCTAGAGAAGGAATTCGGTGAAGCATTGGAAAGAACTCAACATATTTCCAGATTTCTTCAAGAGAGGTTAGAGAGTGTTGTGATGGACTTCTAAGTGGCAGTGAAGCAGTTTATTCAATTCAACAGAGGCAAGACAAGCTAGAAAAAGGGTAGACACAGTAAGTGACACTCTTTGTATTGTACTTGCTTTGTATTTGCAATAGTGAAAGGAACAGAGGATTAAGACATCCATTGTAACTACATTGTGAACATCGGGAGTACCACACTGGTATTCTCAAGTATAGTGGATTGTCTCGATAGAGGAAGAGTCCCTACCACCATGGACGTACGTCACATTGACGGAACCATGTAAATTTCTTGTGTTCTTACTTTGAATTTACGTTCTGTGTTTTGAATTGAGTTGCGAACACAGCCAAAGTATCATCGAACCTATAACCTAAAGAATACCTAATCAAGAACATCCAATCTGTCTAATAGGCAAGGTGTTTGAAAGGTAACTTTGGGGACTATTGTGATTAGTAGGTAACAATAGATCTACCTTAGTCGAATCTGAGAAAGAGTTCGCTTTTAAGAAGAGGTTGAAGTTGTTCACATACCTGCGTATTGACGAGAGCGAAAGTATTAAAGAAGTAGAATACTTTGGCTTAAGTTATCAGTGTTTTTAAGGGGTGTGATACTGATTCACCCCCCCTCTTGGTATCACAGACTAGTAAATCCTAAGTTGAAGTTAGGAACTTCAATTGGTATCAGAGCACAGGTTTACCAGTTTAAAGCTTAACCGCTTGGTGTACTAGTTTGAAGGGTTTCAGAAGTTTTAACTTGTTTAGCATACTAAGAAATAGATGTCAGTACCAGCACCAGCACTACTTACAGTAAGAAGGTTCCAATTTTCAACGGAACCAACTATCATATGTGGAGAGCGAGAATGCAGGTGGTATTTGCAACCATGGGCATGAATGTGGTGAAATTCGTACCGGAGGGTTTTGTGGCTCCAAAAAAAGGTAAAGATCCAACCCCAGAGGAATTAAGGCAGTTTGAGATAAATGGGAAGACCTCAAACGTAATCATTTCAGCATTGACAGATGCTAAGTATGCTAAAGTTATGGATTGCAAATTTGCTAAGGAGATATGGGACAGACTGCAGAAAGTCTATGAAGGTGATGACAGAATGAAGGAGGCCAAGCTTCAAGTGTTCAAGGAGAGATATGAATCTCTCAGACTGCAGAAAAATGAGACAGTCTAAGAGTTCTTCACCAGGGTTATTGATGTTGTAAACGATCTTAAAAGTTATGGGAAGAACAAGAAGGACTCATCTATTGTGAAGAAAATTCTGAGAATTCTGCCTGAGAGGTTTGCCTCAAAGGTGGCAGCCATAGAAGAGAGTAAAGATCTCAATTTTATGTCTCTGCATGATCTCCAGTGCAATCTCATTGCATATGAGATGAGAATAAAGTCAACTGAGAGCTTATCAACGTCAAAAGTATCAAAGGAGGCAGCTTTCAAAACTATAAAACACTTGAAGATAAAAAAAGAGGAAGAATCATCCAGTGAGGATGATGATGATGATGAGGAAGAAAGTGAAGGTGAAGTGTTGGCATACTTCACAAGGAAGTTCAAAAAAAGGTCTAAGAAGGGAAAAGGACAGTTGTCTTTGAAATGTTATTGTTGTGGGCAAATTGGACACTTTGCTTCTCAATGCAAAGTGAAACTTGATGATGAAGATGAGGATGGTGATGATGAGCCGAATTCAAAATGGAGAAGACCATCGTTCAAATCAAAGAAGTCCAGCAAGAAGACTGCCAACCCACAGAAGAAGAAGAAGAGAGGCTCATTCAAGAGTTATATGAGTCAAATAAAAGAAGTTGATGAGGAGGAAGATGAAGAATCATCAGATGAGTAGGCCTTTATGGCATCAGCTCAAGGTGGTAGTTCAACCTCTGAAGAGGAAGAGGAGGTTGATGAAGAAGAACCAAATCTTAAAGCTGAGTTGGAAACAGCTTCAAAGGAGATAATTAGAAGGGGCAGAACCATAAAAAGGTTGAAGGCTCACATAAAACAAGTTGAAGCAAAATCTGAGGAAGCTGAAAGTCAAAAGGATGAAATAAGGGCTAAACATATTGACTTGAAGAGAAGATTTGAAGAACAGATCAAAATATGTAAAGACCTTATAATAGAGCTTGGCTCAAGGACTTCAACAATTGAAGAAATGGAGATAGAGTTACTAAGACTTCAGCAACAACTCAAAAAGAGTAAAGAGAACTTGCAGAAGTTTGAAGTGGTAGGAGAAACAAGTTCTGCAAGAGAAAAGAAGAATGAGACTTTGCCACAGAAGTTGAAAGAAAAGGCTGTGACTCAGGAGAAGATAACTGAAGAAGAGAAGACAGTTATCAAACCAAAGCCAGGGCTAAAAATGATGTATGTGGTTAAAGAGTAGCAGCCCATAGCTGCTACGTCTCAGAAAGAAAAGAAAGTCAGCTAGCCAAGGGCAATGGCTGAACAGAAGAAGGAGAAGAAGGTGGCTGAAATGAAAGCCACACAAGTAAAGAAACCAGCAACCTTGCCTACACAGCAAGTAATAAACAAAATAAAACAAGCTGTGATTAGACCCAAGAAGAGGCAATTTCAAGGTTACTGTCTTTATTGTGGAGTTTGGTGTCATAGGGCAAGTAAATGCTGGTAGAGAAAGCCAGTATACGTCTCCAACTTGAAAAGATCCGATGCTGCATATAGGGGGAGACAATACAAAATTTAGAGGAGAACACCTGTCGTGAGTTCTTGCACATATTGTAAAAAGTAAGGACACACTGACAAGGAGTGTTGGTGAAAGCCCAAACCAGAGGTTTCGAAGAACAAGTTTGCTGTATTGGCAGACTTGGAACAGTGTGAAAGGTGCGGGCAAGATGACCATAATGTCAAGAGATGCATGACACTTCTCCCTGAGCAAAAGAAGGCACTCAATGGCACAGTAAAAACAATTGGTGCAGTCCAAGCTGAGAAAAAGAAGAAAGCTATCTTCAAGCCAGTTCAAAGGAAAGAATATAAAGCAAAAAGGGAGATAGCCAATATAGTTGAAATTGCACTAAAGGCTGACTGCAAGGATAAGCAGTGGATCCTTGATAGTGGATGCACTTCACACATGACAGGAGATAAAAGTAAATTATCAAAGCTAAACAAGTCAAGAGAAGGCAGAGTCAAGTTTGGTAATAATGATTCACTCAACATCAGTGGTTAATGGTCAGTAAATATTGGAAAAAGGAAGCTGAAAGATGTTCTGTATGTTGAAGGACTTAGATATAATCTAACATCTGTTAGCCAACTATGCAATAAAGACCATAAAGTGATATTTACAAAAATAGGTTGCCAAGTAAAGAGTAAAGAAGGCAATACTATTGCAGCCAGAAAAAGAACAACTGAAAATTTATATGTGATTGATGAGGACAAGACAAGCAGCTATTTACTCACCAAAGAAGAAGAAAATCAACTTTGGCATAAGAGACTGGGACACTTATCACAGAAGAACATAAGGAAGTTGACCACTACTTATGCAATCAGAGACATTCCCGACCTCAAGAGAGAGAGAGAGAGTATGTTTGCTCAGCATGCTCTAAAGGAAAACATGCCAGAAAGCAGTATAAGACCAAAGAGTTCAGTTTTGAAGTAGTGTTTGACATTATGCACACTGATTTGTGTGGACCGATGAGGACAAAAGGGTTAAATGGTGAGAGGTACTTCATCTTGTTTGTTGATGATTATTCCAGAAGGACCTACATCATGCACCTCAAATATAAATCAGAAGTTCTGAATTGCTTCAAGTGATACAGAAGATTAGCTGAAAATGAGAGTGGAAGGAAAATCAAAGTATTGAGGTCAGATCAAGGCACTGAATTTACAAATGAAGCTTTTGAAGATTACCTTGAGAAGCATGGTATTCATCATCAGATGGCAACAGCAAGAACACCTCAACAAAACGGGGTGGTAGAGAGGAAAAATAGAGCTGTGGTTGAAATGGCAAGAACTCTACAGCTGGAATCTAAACTTCACACAAGATTTTGAACAGAAGCAACATTTACAGCCGTACACCTACTGAACAGAGTTTTACTAAGGCCCAATACTGATAAGACTCCATATGAGCTATGGAGTGGGAAGAAGACAACAGCCAAGTATCTCAAAATCTTTGACAGCCTATGTTTTGTGAAGAACAAGGAGCAAAACTTGGGAAAATTCAATGCTAGGTTTGATGAAGGCATCTTTGTGGGATACTCAGCAAAGACAAAAGGTTATAAAATTTTCCTGCATAAGTTGGGAAAAGTGATCACGACTAGTGATGTGAGAATAGATAAGAATTGGAAAACAATACAGAATGAAGAAGCTGAGGACAATGAAGAAGATGACTTCAATATAGATGAAGAATCAGACCAACCTGAAAAAAAGGAACAAGAAGTAAGTTCAGACTCAGAGAAGAGTGAGTTTGAAGATAAAGAAAGAGATCCTCTTGCAACTAAGACTGTGCAAGAAAAAAGGACAAAGAAAACGTGGACCAGTGCTCATCAAGGAAATCAGATCATAAGTGACCCATCAGCAGGAGTTACAACAAGAAGAAGAATTGTGGGAGCTACTGCTTTACTCTCACAAGTTGAACCTAAATCTATTGAAGAGGCTACACAAGACAAAGCCTGGGTCAAAGCTATCAATGAGGAGCTAGATCAAATCGAGAAGAATGATACATGAGAGCTGGTTCCAAGACCCACTAACAAGAATGTGAGGAATAAAATGGGTGTTTAGGAATAAACACAATGAAGATGGCAAGGTGGTGAGGAACAAGGCCAGGCTGGTTTGTAAAGGCTACACTCAGATAGAAGAAGTAGATGTTGATGAAACTTTTGCACCAGTGACAAGGTTAGAAACTAGTAGAATGTTCCTAGCTTTGGCAGCACATAAGAGGTATAAAGTTTATCAGATGGATATGAAATTAGCATTTCTAAATGGACTCTTGAAAGAAAAAGTGTATATTGAACAACCCGATGGAGTACAAATTAGTGAGGATAAGACACATGTGTGCAAGCTAAAGAAAGCCTTGTATGGCCTTAAACAAGCCTCAAGAGCATGGTACAGCAGGCTGGATGCGTATTTGAGAAGGTTGAACTTCAAAAGAGGAACAGTTGATAATAACCTATATGTGTTCAACTCAGAGAAAGGCCAGCTAATAATCATAGTATATGTAGACAACATCATCTTTGGAGAGGATCACTCTGAGCTATGCCAAGATTTTGCACAGAAGATGAGTGAGGAATTTGAGATGTCATTGATTGGAGAAATGAATTACTTTCTTGGATTATAGATAAAATAGTGTAAAGAAGGTATTTTTATTTCTCAAACAAAATATGCCAAAGAGATGCTGAAAAAGTTTGGCATGGAGGATAACAGACCTGTCAGTACCCCTATGTCAGTGGACTGCAAGTTAACAAAAGATTAGGAAGGAAGGAGTACAAGCCCTACAGAATACAGGAAGATGATAGGGAGCCTTCTGTACCTTACAACATCAAGGCTTGATCTTATGCAAGCTATGTGCGTTGCCAACAGATTCCAACCTGATCCTAAGGAATCTCATGTGTTGGTAGTGAAAAGAATCCTAAGATACCTTAAAGGGACACTAGAAATGGGTTTGTGGTATCCTGCCATGGATTCTATAAAACTACAAGCATACACTAATGCACACTGGGCAAGAAGTATAGATGACAGAAAATCAACCAGCGGTTGCAGCTTCTACTTAGGTTCAAAGTGTGTTGCATGGTTAAGTAGAAAGCAAAACAATGTTACTTTGAGCACAGCTGAGGCTGAGTATATGGCTGCTTGTGCAGCATGTACTCAGGTGATATAGATGCAAAGACAATTGACAAACTTAGGTGTTGAAGTGAAATTACCAATGAGTGTACTTTGTGATAATTAAAGTGTTATTGATCTCAGCAAGAATCCGATTCATCATTCAAGGAGCAAGCATATTGACATCTGGTATCACTTCATTAAAGATCAAGTGGAACAGGGTACAATTCAGTTGGAATATATTGGCACTAAAGATCAAATTTCAGATATTTTAACTAAACCTCTGTCCACAGAGTTGTTTGAAAAGCTTAGAATGAGTCTATTTGTGCAAATGCCTCCTCAAGCCTGAAGTTCAGGTGAATCCTCCATCTCTACTTTACGAGTTTTTTTTTGTAATTGGTTGGCAAAAGGGGAGAAAAGCAACAGTGCAAGGGGAGCTGTTAAGAAAGGGGGAGTGCATATTTAAGGGGAGTTATAATCGCTGCATAATGGCTTTTGTTATAAGTGTTACCAACAATTACAAAAGGGGAGATTGTTGTTTCCACAACCTTGTATGGGTTGTAATTGTTGTCAACTAGATTTAAGTGTACAAGTAATTTGACATAGAGGGACAAGAAAGTAAAGCCACATGGAGGGGCAAGAGAGTAATTTGAAGTTATATAGAGGGGCAAGGAAGTAAAACCACATAGCAACCCTACACCATTGGTAGAAAAGAGAAAAAATCAAAATGGTTGGACGGGGGTGGACGACAAAGAGATATACGGCCAAGTAAAGGGTGAATGAAAAAAAAAAAAAGACAGTCGGCAGAAAAGATAGAAAAACCATACATGACCGGCAAAGAACAAAAAGAAAAATTTGAAACGGCACACCATCGACACACCCAAACACGCCCAAAGAAGAGTGAACGGCTGGACGACTGAACGAAAAGCAGACAAAGAAATATAGACCACCAGTAGAAAGAAAAAAAAGGGAGATACGGCCGAAGAAGAGTGGCCGGTAGAATAAGGAGCCACCACCAAAAAGAGGACTGGACGGTGAGAGAAATCTGGCTGGACGATGGGAAGGAGAAAAACCAGACACGACCAAAAGAAGTGTGACCGACAGAAAAGAAAGAAAATCCAAGACGACCAAATAGGGGTGGACGGTCGAAGAAGAGTAACCGGTAGAAAAGGGAGAAAATTCGATACGACCAAAGAAGTGTGAATGGACGAGGAAAGCAGATCTGGTATACGTGAGGCTTGAGAACAGTGAAGAGAGTGCAGATCTGAAATGTAAGACTAGAACGTGAGTCGGCGTGAGACCAGAACGTGCGACGACGTGAGACCAGAATGTGCGACGGCATGAGACCAGGACATGAAATGGTAGACTAGAAGCATGAGTGCAAGCCGTGAAGCCGTGAGACGATAAAAGCAGAAGTTGTGTGAAACAACCTAGAGAAGGAATTCGGTGAAACATTGGAAAGAACTTAAGGTATTTCCAAATTTTTTCAAGAGAGGTTAGAGAGTGTTGTGGTGGACTTCTAAGTGATAGTAAAGTAGCCTATTCAATTCAACAAAGACAAGACAAGTTAGAAGAAAGGTAGACATAGTAAGTGACATTCTTCGTATTGTACTTGCTTTGTATTTGCAATAGTGAAAGGAACAGAAGATTAAGACATCCATTGTAACTATATTATGAATATCGGGAGTACTACACTGGTATTCTCAAATACAGTGGATTGTCTTGATAGAGGAAGAGTCCCTACCACCGTGGACGTACGTCACATTGACGGAACCACGTAAATCTCTTGTGTTCTTACTTTGAATTTACGTTTTGTGTTTTGAATTGAGTTGTGAACGCAGCTAAAGTATCATCAAACCCATAACCTAAAGAAGACCTAATCAAGAACATCCAATCTGTTTAATAGGCAAGGTGTCTAAAAGGTGACTTTAGGGACTATTGTGATTAGTAGGTAACAATAGATCTACCTTAGTCGAATCTGAGAAAGAGTTCGCTTTTAAGAAGAGGTTGAAGTTGTTCACATACCTCCATATTGATGAGAGCGAAAGTATTAAAGAAGTAGAATACTTTGACTTAAGTTATTAGTGTTTTTAAGGGGTGTGATACTGATTCACCTCCCCTCTCAATATCACAGACTAGTAGATCCTAAAGTGAAGTTAGGAACTTCAGTATATATCAAACTGCCTACAACTGATGTAAAAGGAACTCTCAACATCTCTTCTTTCTCTTTCATTGTAAAAGGATATTATTTAACTGATATTCTAAAGTATGTAGGAAGAGAAGTGCTAACCACTTTAGTCTTATCAATGTTAAACTTTTGGAGTACATATTCAATGTACTATTTTTAAAACAAATACAACCTTTTATCTTTCCTATCTCGAGTGATTAACATGTCGAGGATCTTATTTATTGTTCCAAATCCTTCATGATAAAGGACTTGCTCAATTCTCGCTTTAACCTTTTGATTCTAATAGTGTTATGACCAATAATAAACATATCATCAACATAAAGCAGTAAAATGATAAAATCATCATTAATGAATCTTTGCATAAAAATACAATGATCAAAAGTTGTCTTCTTATATCCTTACCATCCCATAACAAACTCAAACTTCTTGTACTATTATTTGGACACTTGTTTCAAGTCATATAAGCTTTTCTTCAACTTACACACATAAATTTCTTTTCCTTTAACTTGAAAGCCTTGTGGTTGTTCTATATAAATTTATTCTTCTAAATTACCATGAAGAAAAACTGTTTTCACATCCATTTGCTCGATCTCCAAGTTTTGGCATGTATCCAAACTCAACACAACTTAGATGAAAGATATTTTGACCACCAATGAGAAAATAGCATCAAAATTGATGTCTTGTTTCTAATCGAATCTTTTGACAACTAATTTGACTTTATATCATAAATGTGAAATATTTTCTTCTTGCTTTACCCTATAAATCTACCAATTTTTCAAAGCTCTTTTACCCTTAAGTAATTTCACTAATTCATAAATTACGTCATTATATAAGGATTTCATCTTATCTATCATAACATTGTACTACTTATGCTCATTTTTAAAAACTTCTTTATAATACCCAGGTTCTCCCTTATCAGTTAATAACACAAACTCATCAAGAAAGTATTGAATAAAAGGCACTTGAACTCTATTAGATTTTTGTGGCTAAAAAAAAGATAGAGGTAAGATTGAATAATCTGTTGTGGGAGCATTGAGATTACCTACACCCTAAACATTATGATCATGTTGAACATTTTCACTATATTCTTGAACGTCATGTTCAGCATAACTTGAATCATCTATAGGTGTTTAAGAAATTAGATTAATATTAACAAGGTTATCATTAGTTTAAGTAGTTGTCTTCTCAATGTTTTCAATGTTCTTATCCTTAAAGAACATAATATCTTTGTTTTTGACAAGTTTTTTCTTAATTAATCATATAATCGATATCTGAAGTCATCTTCACCATAGTTAAAAAAGATATAATGTTGTGTCTTTGCATCTAACTTTGCTTGTTCATCTTTAGGGATGTGAACAAAAGCCTTATAACCAAAGACCCGCAAATAATTATAAGAGACTTCTTTATCAAACTAAATTTTGTCTGGAACATCACTCTACAAAGAAATATTAGGAAATAGAATAATCACATATGTTGTTGTATTCAAAGCTTTACCCCAAAAGGATCTAAATAGCTTTGCATTTGAGAGCAGATATATAACTCTCTCAATCAATGTTCTGTTTATCCTTTTAGCTAAAACATTTAACTGAGGCATTTTTTAGTGTCTAATTCCATATACTTTACAATACTCATCAAATGGACCATTATACTCACCACCATTATCAGTATAAACACATTTCAACTTTTTTCTTGATTGTCTTTCAACTAAGGTATGAAATTGTTTGAACACATCGAAGACTTGATCTTTAGCCTTTAAAGTATAAATTCAAAGTTTCCTCGAATGATAATCAATAAAAGTCACAAAATAACAAATACTACCAAGAGAGCATATCTTCAGTGGACCACATACATCAGAATGCACAAATTCTAACAATTTTGATTTCTTAGAAGGAGTGTAACTCTTAAATGTAACTCTATTATGTTTTCCAGCCAAACAATAAAGATACCTTTTTAAAACTACACTCTTTATGCTTGGAAACTGATTTTTCCTTCTTAAACAATTCATCCTTTTTTCACTTATATGACTAAGTTATTTATGCCATAAATCAATCAAATTCTTATTCTTCACTGCATTCACAACATCTTTAACAATAGAAACTTGTATGAAATATAAATTGGAATATTTCTTACATCGTGTCACAATTAGGAAACTTCTAGTAAATCTTCACTAACTATCATTGAAAACATTGCAAAAGTCCTTATCATCAAACTTTCTTGTTGAAATTAAATTTAATTAAATATTTGTGACATGTCTAACATCCCTCAATGTTAACTGTGCTCCATTGTTAGATTTTAAGCAAATATCACTAATACTAACGACTTCTTCTAAGCTATTGTTACTTATCTTTAACACCCTATGATTACTATGTATATATGTAGAAAAGAATTCCTTTCATGAAATAATATGGAGGGAGACACCATTGTCTATAACCCAAACAATCTCATAAGATGTCAAATTAATCATATTCTTATCATAAATAATAATAAGGTCACCAATACCAGAAGTTAATACTATAGCAATATGATCATTATCATTATACCTCTTCTTATGCTTAACATTACCACTTTTATTTTATCTCTTCCATTTATAACAAGTAACTATAGCTTAAGAACTTTATCATCAAATTTAATGTTTATACCCAATAATTGATTAATGATATCTTAAAACTTATTTAAGTGGTTAGCCTTATTTTTTTTTCTTCATGCTTTTTTTGGAGATCTAGGGAAAACTGCAATCAATAGGATTTTCTTAACCCTCCTTTCCTTAAAGGAAGAATGTGAAATTCTTTTTCCTTTTCGTAAGGACTAAAAGATTGGATTTAATTATAAGAAAAATGCTTAGTTGATAAATAACTCACTTCTCAGTCTTCGACCCCCTCAGTCACTACAAACACCCCTAATTAATATAATATGATGTTTCTATTTATCTATATCTTGACTTGAAATGAGAGGTTCAAACAAGGAAAGGTTTATAGTGGATACCTAGGCACCTAAATACAAGGAATAGCGAAATAAGTGACGAAATGCTTCAGGGAGTTAAAAATAAGCGTAGATCCAGAGATTCCTAAATAGGTTAACTTTTAAACTACTGCTAAATCCATAAGCAAGCAAGAGATAACTTAGCAAACTAAAACATCTTAGTAACTAGAGGAAAAGAAAGAAAAAATGGCTTTATATGTATTTAGCCCTTTCTATGAAATTACGCTTCCTTATTATTACCAAACTTTGAAGTATACAATGTATTAAACTTGCTTCACAAAGTCCGTGCACGTGTCTTATTATAAATATGATTATAAACATTATTATTAATAAATTGTCGTATATAATGTCTCAAACTTGCTCCACAAACTTGTTGATGCTCAAATTTTCATTCTCATCAGTTTTTTAACTCAGGTTTAAAAGCAACAAATATTGGCAAATGTATTTTCTTCACAAATATGAGATCTTTCATTTTACTTATCCATATATAATAATTTGTGTCATTTAGACAAAACATTCTATTCATATTCAACTATATCATTTAAACAAGTCATAAACATACCCTGACTCTAATATCACTTTGATGGGAGGGGGACAATAGAGTATAAAGTGCCTATGATATCTCTCCCACTTATTTAAACCAATGAGAAGTTGATTGAATAACAAAGATAGCAACTCAAATAATCACACAGAAAAATACTCCTAAAAGAGGAAAAACCACAGGCATACTAATCCAAAGATTAAATTCACTATAATAAATAAATGAGTATAATAGAGGTACATAACTTCAATTATATTAACCAATTTAAACAAACTCAATTTGAACTTAGTGAGAAGTCAAATGAGTTAACTAACAAGAACTATGCACATTCTATCAACAATAACTCAACAATCAGATCTCAAAATAATAATTAAATCGTTCAAGATGAAATTCTATATGTCCCCTACTAGTTGTCCAAATTTTAACTTAATTGGACTATAGATTGATGTTCATCTACACAGTTTATCAAAAACTACCACCATAAAGAAGATATAACATTACAAGAAATAAGTGATCATGATTTTTAGATGAAAATCTGTTATTTCAAAAGCTAAATCATGATCTAATTGTTTAGAATCAAGAAATATATGTCCTTTATTAATTAACCAAAAACCAGCTTGATCAAACCATAAATGACCTTCTAATTACAAGGTTGATTAAAACTATACATAAAATAACTTCTCAAAATATAAATCAAAAATCACACTTATAGTTCACTAAATTTAATTTTCACCGTTCATAATGAAAAATAAGATGTTCTCTGTCAGCCAATAAAAGTTTAGTTCAATCTAACAAAAATTTACCATTAAATTTTTAGTTAGCCGCCCTTCCAACTCTTTTTTTTTCCCCTCAAATCATCTCTTTTTTATTATTATTATTATTAGGAAGGTACCTAGTTTTCTCGCAAGAACTTCCGCTTTAATTGGGATGGAATCAAAAAGAAGTTGACCAGAAATCGAAAAAATCTAATTTTTCACTTTCCTCTCACGTTATTTGTTAAAAATATTTCATTTTAAAAAAATAATTTCTGCTTCACATCTACATTTTTATTATCATCGACACATTAATTTTTGTCACTGCCTTTCGCAAAAGACTAACTCACAAATCCACTCAAAATGGCCGCGATGTTCGGGTATGAGCCGTGTATTACGTGAATTGCTGACCGGGCTGATAAAATTGGTGATAAATCAATGAGCGGATATTAACTAATATCACGATTTTTTTTATTTTTTTTTTTTCATTTTGGCTGATTTACCTACAATAAATCAATAATGAATAGTACGTCTAGAATGACGTGGCACTTTCAAATCGACAAATTATGTCTTTTTGAGAAGTTTAGTTGCTTAAACGTTTTTTCAAATGTCTACATTTCTTTATATCCATTAATTTACCAATTATCTAGATATCGTAGTTTTAAAATTGTTAAAATTAATTTAAATTTATATCAATTGGAATAAGATTTAGATAATTAAATCATATTTGATATAATTTTAATATTAAATTAAGAATAAACCTAATTTATTATATAAAAATTTTAGTATCTTAATTATTAATAAATAAAATTTATATTAATATTATTTGTGTACTTTAATAGCCGTGTCAGAATTGATTTGGTCTCAAAACCAAAAGGGTGAATATAATTCATGTACTTAATAATTAATAGTAGTATTAGAGCTATTTAGCTCTAACTTTAATCATGACGCTAGAATTAATTGAACTCTAATTTTAATAAAAATTTACAAAATATTTATCCCATCTACACCCCCCCCCCCCCCACTCTTTTGTTCATTATGTTACTACCGAATACGTGGATGTCAAATACATAGCCGCTCATACATGCATGAATGCCAAAAAAAAAAAAAAAGAGAATCAACCTGAACTAAAAGAAACATGATGAAACACGCTAATGCTATGGATTAGTTAAGCTAATTCCATGATTTAGTAAAAATCAAGGGATTAAATAAAAAAAAAAGAAAAAGAAAAAACAAAGAGCTCTAGGAGGAAGAGTTTTCAGTAAACCGTGGGCCAGATTGTCCAAAAAGGATCAAAAAAACGACCATGGGCCATTTTCCTTTGCTCATTTTCATTTGGGCCCCCGTGGTGGAGAATTCAACTCTGGACTATACAGAGTAATGATTAGCTACAGCGCGTTCAAGAAAGCGACCAATCACAGCATAACATGTAAGCCAGTCTCAACTGCAAGGCTTCTCACGACACAGGTAGGCTTCCGGTCTTTCGTCTTTCTAAACCCCTACTCACTGGGCGGCGACCTTTTGCCAAAACCCTGCAAAATTTTCTCCCACCATAAAAATGGAATTGCAGTCGGTTTTTCGTGCGATAGCTGCTCCGAAACTCGGATTATCGTCTCATCGTCTCTTACACCACCACCGGATTGTAATCTCATTTTTCTTTCAAAATTCTCCAGTGGAATTGATCTTCTCTGCATTTCTCTCTCTCTTCTTGTTTTTTTTTTTTTTTCATTAGCATATGCATTACCTAACCCATTTCTGTTTCTGGCTCCGATTTTGACAAAGTTGTAGGTTTCTAGGCGCTACATTGGAGTGAAAGACCGAAGATTTCGTCTCGGGATTGCCCCAAAATGTTTTTATTCTTTGTCAAGCGTGAAAAGAGAGTTTCTAATCAACGCTTCTAGTGCTAACTCTGGCGTGGACACAGACTTGAGGCTCCCGCAAAGGAAAGGCTCCGGCGCGCCTGCAAATTCAGCTAGTTATGATGGGGTGGAGCCATTTAGTGGCAAATCCGGTTGCGTTTCGTTTTATGGGTTGACTCACCAATCGGTGGAGGAAGGGAAATTGGTGTCAGCTCCTTTTAAGGAAAAGCAAGGCTCATTTCTTTGGATTTTGGGACCTGCTGTGTTGATATCTTCACTGATTGTACCTCAGTTCTTTCTTGGCCCTGCTATTGAGGCTTTCTTAGAGGACGCGATTCTCACCGGTATTAATTGAACTTAGATGCCTTTGTTTCTGCAAGATTTGCTCGTAGTCTAATGTGCTTGCTTGTTTAACGAATGGTTACTGCCTCCTTGATTGCCTGCTGTTAGCTGAATTCGAACAGATTATATTGCATGGCATTTTGGACGGTTTAATTGTTCTGTTTCTCTCAATTTTGACTTGCCCAGAAAATGCCGCCAGTGTTCTGTGTTTTCTCTTGGTGGTGGTGAAGAGAGATAGGAAGCTTGAATGCATAGTCCCCAAATATTATAGTTTATCATTTGATGGTTATTTTTAAGACATTGGTTGGAATTTTATCCTGCCAAACTGGGCTGCACAAAAGTTATAAGTAGAACTTGGAGGACCCAAAACCCATACTAGTGTTTTAGTCTTAGTGGTTGGCCATGCAACTGTTTATGTCACATTCATTTGTGCTACTGTATGGCTTTCCGAATGATTTTATGGCACCAGCCATCCACTCTGTGGTTTCGACATGAAGTTGGAGCTGTTAGTTGCAAATGTTACATGAGAAAGTCCCTTTTATTAAGGGCTTTCCAATTAAACCCAGATGGTTATTCTCAAAAGTCAAAACTGCTTTGCTCCTGTTAACAGCTTGTGTCAACGTTTGAAATTTACGGGCTTTGATATGCTGGATATGAAATATGTGGCAGTGCTGTGTTTTAATTTGGGAAAGGAAATTAAGTAAGCCTGTTTATGCCAAAAATTTTTTGCAGAGATTGTTTCGTCATTAACTTCTGAAGCCATGTTCTATCTTGGTCTTGCAACATTTCTGCTTGTAACTGACAGAATACAGAGGCCTTATCTGCAATTTAGCCCAAAGAGGTGGGGACTTATTACAGGCCTTAGAGGATACTTGACATCAGTCTTCTTTGCCATGGGCCTTAAGGTTATTGCCCCACTATTCATTGCATGTGTCACCTGGCCAGTGCTTGGTCTGCTAGCAGTGGTTGCCGTAGTTCCACTCGTATTAGGCTGCATTTCTCAACGTGCATTTGAGACTTGTCTAGAGAAGTGTGGATCATCGTGTTGGCCTCTAGCCACTATTGTTTTCGAGGTAAACATGCTGATATCATATTTTTTATGGCAATTCATTGTAATCCATCTTTCTAAGATCAAAACTAAACGTTTGGTTGTTTTCACAGGTGTATAGGATATATCAACTGACAAAAGCTACCCATTTTATTGAGAAGGTGATGTCGAGCATGAGCGGGCTTCCCAAATCTGCACAGTTGTTGGAAAGATACAATTCCTTAGTTGCCATGATAGTTACCTTCCAAGTCCTTGGTGTGGTCTGCCTATGGACATTGTTGACATTTCTTTTGAGGCTTTTTCCATCTAGACCTGTTGTGGAGGATTATTGACATCTATGATGAATTTTGTTTATTGAATTCTCAAAAGTTTTTTTTCCTTTGCGCGGGGGGGGGGGGTGTTCATTCGACACTTGCACAGCAAATCAGGTGGAATGCTTCATGAGAACACCAATTTGAGAAGAGGCCGCTTTGGACCTGGGTGTAATGGGGATGAGATCACTTTTCCTATGGACCTACTAGGGCGCTCGTGGCAGTTTGCAGCTAAAATAGCATCCCTTTGCTTATAGGGTGAAGTTGTGTTGGGTTTCACATTGTCTACGACCTAATCATGTATGTTAAGTAGCTGGTAACTCTTTTCAATAGGTAACCTGATGCAGGAAGCAATGAAATGATTCTTAACTGAATTCCTTGGACGAGTATTTTCTCTAGTCAGGTCATTTAGTCTGCTGTCAGATCCTGTGTCTTTGGCTCCTCTTTTTTTTTTTTTTTTTTAATTTTGTTGGGGTACATTGCAAAATTCAAATCCACTATATTCTTACTCCTTGAACGGCTGGTGCCTCCTAGGCCTGTTGGGCAGGAGACTTGGTGAGCCACTAATGCTCAAATTATGTTGTTAATTTTTTGTTTTTTGGTCTGATTTACTTTTTTTTTTTTTCAGAATAATATATATATATTTCAAGAATTAATATTAATAGTAGTATATAATTTATTAATAATAAAATAATAAAATAGGATATTTTTTGACCTTGAATAAAAGTTTAAAAAATTATATATTAAGACAAAACTTTAAAGCCTACAACAAAGGTTTATAATACTAAATTTAACATAAATATTAGTACATTAATTATTATATCATCGTTGTCACTTGCATATAATGTTTATCTTGAATATAACTTTGACTTGGTATTAATCGTTTTTAAGAAATGAAAAATATATAGGGGGAGAGAAAGAGAGAGAGAGAGAGAGAGAGAGAAGGGGGAGAAAAATAAAATAGAGAGAAAGATGAAATAAAGAGAAAAAAGAAAGAGAGATGATAAGGTAAAAAGAAACATAAGACACAGAAAAAAAAAAAAAAAAAGAAAAACACTGAGTCTATGAATTCCTCGGCATCTCCGCTCCCCAACAGCTCTCTATTCTCCTGGCCTTTGCTCCACCACAAACCCATAATCGGATGACCAAAGATCGTCAATAAAAGATTTCCATTGTTGCTGCTGTCGTGTCTCCTCTCTCTTTTGGTCTTAACTGGGATTATCATTTTTCGATCGAACCCAGGTCCCTCCTCTCCGTCCTATGCAGAAAGAGTTATTTCTCACTGAATCCATGATTGTTGGCACAGCCACCTCAAGCTTTTGCTCATTTCCAAGGTGCCCAACTCGACTGCAACCCTCCGAGCAATGTCGATTCAACCCAGTTTTAAATTTGAAAGCCTCCGCCCTTCCGTCCATATCTCCAGAAGATAGAAGAGTGTGGGATTAGCTTTTGTCTTCTTACTCTTCTTCTTCTTCTTCTTCTTCTTTTAAATACTATTTATGGTGTAAGAAGACACCGAAGACTGACGGGTTGAATCTGAATTTGGGCAGGTGTGAGTGTTTTAATTTATGCAAAGAACTAGTTCCGTATGAAGATGCGTGGAATTGGCAGAAGAGAATTGTTAGACAGAAAAAGGAGTTGATTCAAAGGAAGGAAGATTGCCCAGATACTCTGATTGTTCTGCAGCATCAGCCTGTGTACACAATGGGTACGGCTAGTTCTCTTGAGTTCCTGAATTTTGATATCAAGGATGCTCCTTTTCAGGTTTATAGAACCGAACGTGGAGGAGAGGTTACCTATCATGGGCCTGGCCAGGTACTTTTTTTCTATGTTAATGTTGCCCAGCAATGCATTTGGAACATGGCCAATTGCCTTGCAATACGTGTATCTTTGTGTACAATTGCTGTCAACGTGCACGTCTTTGTGAATGGACGCGACTTTAGTCGAGCATTTTTGTGCACACCGCAGTTATAGACTGGAAAAATTTGAAACTGGGCATTGATGGTCGTAACATCTTAACATGCCTCATTAACCAGATGTGGATATGAGCTAACATGCAATTCGAAAAATCCTTTTGAGGTTTCCTCTGGCTTTGAATCTTAAATGTAGAAGTGGACAAGCAGATGATTGTCCTTTTGTGTGTGTGTGCGTGTGCGCGGGCTTGCGCTTCCGCAAGTATGGCCCGCTGTTAGTTTCATTTATGCCTGTCATAGTTAGGAGTCAATTTCTAGGCCCTCTTGGCTTCAAAGTCGTCCTATATGACTACATTCGTGTAGTTTTGTTTTGCCTAACTAGTAATGCGTGTTGCACTGTAGCTTGTTATGTACCCAATTATCAATCTGCGAAATCACAAGATGGATCTTCATTGGTACCTCAGGACACTCGAGGAGGTGATCATTCGTGTTCTTTCCTCAACATTCTCGATCAAAGCTTCTCGAGTCAAGGGGTTAACTGGAGTTTGGGTTGGTAAGCTTTCAAATTCCACATTTTTCATTTCACATAGTTTCCACGCATTCATGTGATAATTCTCAGTCCTGCGACTTGGGGAACATGAGTTGAACAATCTATGTCTCATATTAATACTCCTATTTTGATTAAAGTTCCATCAACATGTGAGACCATGTAATTTGTTCAGTGAACACAAGTTCTGATCATTTCGTTTTCGTCACTCCCGTACAATCAAAGTATATGAAACTGTTGTGATAACAAATGACTTGTGTTTCTCTCTGTGAAAGACATGAAATCACGACATAGAATTTGGCAACTTGAAAAATTGTTCTGTAAGATCAAGCCAATACATTGCTAAACCACTTAACCAAGCTTCTAGTTATATATCTCCGAGCTCCTAACCAATTATATGAGGCATCCTTAATGGTAATTGTTGCTATTTGGCAATAACAAATTATGAATCATTATCTGGAGAATGCTTTTTTGATTTTGAGCATCTATTCTTGCACTTTATTTTGCCTTTCTATTGGCCAGAAGTAGTATTCAACTATGGGCCATTGAAGTTGATACAAAAATCTGGTACACACACAAACTGCTTGTTATTTGTTTGCGTGGCTCATGCTTTGATTTGTGTCTCATAAAAGGAATTGGCATGAGATGTACATGAAAAACTTTAGTAAAAGGGTCACGGAGGAGAGGACAATAATAATTTTCAATCCTTCTCTGATGATTTGTTTTGAAATTTTGCCTCAGGAAACCAGAAACTGGCAGCAATTGGGATAAAAGTATCACAATGGATAGCATACCATGGTTTAGCGCTAAATGTCACCACTGATTTGTCACCATTTGATCAGATAATACCGTGTGGGATCAGAAACCGAAAGGTTGGAAGTATAAAGGGGTTGCTAAGAGTCCAGTTGTCCAACGATTGTGAAAATGCAAATAAATCTCACAATGATGATGTCCAGTTGATGGAGTTGGCTGACCAATCTTTGATCAAGGAGTTTTCTGAAATTTTTGAACTTACCATCCTTCCCAAGAATATGTAGATTTGGGAGTTTTTTAGGATGAGTTTACGAAGGTTGGTTTAACTTACTAGGATCTTATCTCAAGTATTTGAGCAAAACTTGAATTTTATCAAATAATTAAATTGATAATTATGTTTGTTTTAATAAAAGTTAATATTTACTTGTAATTTATAAGTGTTTATATTTGCAAGCTTTATTAAAAATAAACTTTGTACAATTTTTTTCACAAATAAATCATTTCGTAACTCAAATAAACCTCTCCAACATAATGTAATGATATATTAAATAAAACTCTTTAATAAATTTAAAATAATTCCTAAGCAAATTGATCAAGATTAATGAATTAAACGCATCCTTATTGAAGCTTAACTCGTTTATTAAGCTTTGATGTCAAACTTTGAACAAACTTCTATTGGGTCGAATCACCAAGTTTTTACCTTAGCAATCTAAAGTTTGGATCAACAAATTAGTGATCGGATTCAAAGTTTAGATCCATCCAGTTCTCTCATGTAATTGAACAAGAAAGCCACTTTTAAAAAAAAAATCTATATTTTGTTGACTTAGAAAATTTAACTAATAATTGAATGGGAAGGTCGAATGACCCACTAAACTGGACTTTCTTTTGAGGGAGGTCCGATTCGACTTTGAAAATTGGAGAAAGCGTGGGGTTTGGACACAAAATTCAGAACCGAAACGCGTAAAGAGAGACGACAACGTTGAATAGGAAACGGCGGGTAGTTGACAAGACAGCCAATTGGGAACAGCCGCACAAACAATTGACGGCTGGCAGTCTCCTGGCACAAGTGGACAAACCATGCAAAATCCCCCCAAATACATTGTACATGTGAAGCAACAACGGAAGAAGAAAAGACAAACTGTTGACATGCTGAGGTTAACTCGAAGGGTGGCTAAAAAAAACCCAAAAAAAAGAACAGAGAGTTCAAATCAATCAGCCGGCCATCAATTTTTGTGGACGCCGGCGGGTCAATTTCTGGAGTAGACGGTGGATGCGGGGGATATGCGTGTGCATGTTTTGAACGTTAATTTCACAATCACTGCAAAGGTCCGGAAGCACTGGCTGGAGATTTTGGAGGTTGGTAAGCACGGACAAGGACAATGACTGCCGTCGAGCATTCTTTGGAACTTCTTTTTTTTTTTTTTTGGGGGGGGGGCGGGGGGATCGAAACAGATCTTCCAGGTTATGTGGTAGTGGGTATGCTTTTGTCCATTTTTACAAAAAAAAAAAAAAAAAAAAAAAGTAAGGATTCGACTGCGTGACACAAATTTGAAAATTTTCAACGGATATAAAAAAAATATACCACATTTAATATGTAATAATATAGTGTAAAAATGTAATTTGAAATTTTTTATGTCTATTATAGTCCCTCGTATTTGAGTTCACTCTAATTTCTTTTTTAAAAATATAAATTGTTTATACACAGCTCTTCCTTTCATTTTTATTTTTAAAATAAAACCAAATCAGAAAAAGTATCCCATTTAAAAAATAAAATATTTTAACAAATACTGAATTAATGAATTTCAGTAGATACAAATAACTTTAATATTATAAATAAGTATTTTATATAATAATAATCTTTTGTAAATAATATAAAATGTGTTATACGTGGTATAGGATTTTTTTTTGTTATATCTACTAAAATTTGTAATTTTTGTGTCCATATGGTAAAATTGTTAAAAAAAACAAAAAGAGGAAAAAAAAATTTGCAATTGTGTAATCCATATGCGAACGCCGAACGTTTGAAATGAAGTAACTCCACGATGATGAAAATCGCACGGACACGTGTTCGGCTCACAAACTCATTGGGCCCCGCACGTAGCCAAATCAAGACAAGACAAAAAAAACGAAAAAAAAAAAAAAAAAAACCCCATGCAGCCACCACACCGAGCTTTGCTAATAATATTGCCTCCAATCATACTGTGACTGTGTACATTATTCGCTATAAGAGGCCGCCATGCCCCAGAGATCAAAAGTTACAGAAATTTTGTAGAAGAAAGTCGCCAATCAAATGGCGACCGCGAGGCTGTTGCGTTCATCTCGTGCTTTGCGCCGCCTCCTTCCTCCTACGAAAGCAAATGCTTTCTCGAATTCGACAGTGAAATGCAGAAGCAACAAGGCAGGGTTGGGTGGAGGGGAGATAGCTTCTGGGGATGGCGTTAAGAGGAAAATGTCGTTGGTGGCTACCTCGGAGAGCAGCTTGACGATCAACGCAGAGCCTGCAGTCGATCGAGATGTCCCTTCTCTTCTCGCAGTTGTCAGCAATGCTTTGCTTAAGATTTTGAAGCCAGCCGTCAAAAAAGAGACGTGGAAACTTGAGGCCCAAATGTTTGTTCAGAAAGTACGTTGCCTTCCCTTCTCATAATTTACAAAATAATCTTCCCATTTTCTTGTACGGGCGCCATTACCGTGGCGCAAACCCCCTGACGCAGGGCCCGTGTGAAATAATTTTATTTTTTTGGGCAAAAAAAATCACTTAATGTACACGACAATCAATAAGATGAGAAATTCATTTGAATATAATGGTCATGAAGATGGGTAAAAAGTGCAACAAGGGCAATGGCATATAGTTTTACACTTCCCACTCGTTTTCGTATACGTTTTAATCCGTCTACTCGTACCTTTTGTTGGTTCTCATCTAGTGATTTTTGCGAAAAAAATAAATGAATAAATTTCAATATATATATATATATTTTTTTTTATTTTTTTTTTATTTTTTTTTTCCCTCACTGACATGACGGGGGGCCCTGCATCCTGGGTACATCGAATTTTTCCGTGCTTTGGAATCATTTATGTTCTTTTGATATCTTCATGTCCTTGACAAAATTTTCAAGTCATTCGTGCATAGGTAATAATTCCAGTTAGCATTTGTTTATGGGGTTATGCTACACTTCATGGTAATTATGTAGGAACGAGGGCAGGTTCGTTGAACTTTGCAAACCAATGGAATATATATCAAGTCGTTTCATTTTCATGATTTGGTTTCAGCAAACCTTTATACGTCTTTCTCAACCTATTCTTTTCTTTCAGATTTTTGTCGGTTTTTTTGCCTTTACAATGACTTTTGGACCAAAGAATGGGACTCACTTTTTACCTGGTTAACATGCCAAAACTTTCATCCTAAATTTCCGGCTGATCACAGCTTGTCATTCACACCCCACCTTACGAACATTTGTGCAGGCCATCATAGATTGTCGATTCTTCACATTAATTGGCGTGGCGGGATCCTTGCTTGGTTCGATATTGTGTTTCGTCGAGGTAACACTCACTTTAAAGGAAAATGTGTGAAACAAAAATTAAATATATATATATATATCAGCTGTATTGCTACTATGTTTTGCTTTCCTCATAGTTAATGCAAATGTCCCACATCGTTTGGAAAAAAAAAAAGTTTAAAAAACCTAGAGGGCCCAAATAATTTTCAAGCTTTGATAAACTCAAGCCTTAACTCTTAAGCCAATACTTAACCTAATCATTTGAGGTCTATTAATTGGTCATTGATGAATCATTGTGGTAATCCCCTCTTAGCCAGTCATTAAAATCCTAAACTTAAACAGTTTTCCATTCTATCTTGCAGGGTTGCTTTCTCATTTTAGAGTCTTATCTCCAATATTTCAGTGGGTTGTCTCAAAGTTTAGACCAAGCACACGTAATCAAGCTGCTTATAGAAGCCCTAGGTGCTATATTCTCTTGGAATGAATCTCTCGCAATTAATAAACATACATCACAATGTTATATGCACATGGTTCTAATGTTGACCTGTAAATGCATGCGTTAAATTCGTTTGCAGACATGTTCTTATTGGGAAGTGCCATGCTTACTTTTGGGGTTGGGCTTTATGTCATGTTTGTTGGATCAAAGAATCCGAAAGCTCAAGGACCATGGCAGCCACGGTCAAACTTCTTTCGGCTCTTCCATCTAGAGGTCGGTGTGAGTGTTTTGGACCGGAGTTCTAGTCCGACCAATGAGAATGTCTCTCCATCCCACATTAGATGCTTGTTTCATTGTCTAATTAAATCAAACTTTTGGATCATTTTTCTGCCAATTTCAGTGGCTTCCCAAATGGGTCGAAATGGAATCAATTTCAAAAGCAAAATCCAAGATCGGGCACGCCATTGTCATGATACTCCAAGTGGGACTCATAGAGAAATTCAAGGATATACCTATAGTTACTAGCCTGGATCTTGCCTGTTTAGCGGGGGCTGTGCTCTTTTCCTCGGCTAGTACATTCCTTCTCTCCAGGCTTTCTGTTGGTGGCAATGGCATCTTCGAAAGCAGGTGGCCAACGCCAACGGCGTCTTAGGGCTATAATTTTGTTGTCACAAAAGTTATAGTTGAGACCCTTCGTTAGGAAGAGTATTATTACGGGAACCGAGTAAAATTGAGAGACAAAGCTAGATTGTGGGTTCCATTTCATATAAAAACTTATTATTTTTATTATTATTAAAATTTCAAGTTTCTTGCTTGAAAATAACTAACGTACAACAAATATAATGTAATGTGTAATGAGTATAAAATTGACATTTTAATAAGTTCGTTGTACCTACTCTGATACTCCATGCACATTGCATATATTTTGGCAGAATCGTCCTGAACATGAGACTTACAATGTCACATTATCTTTGGCCTCTCTCTGTATATTATACTTGGTTTACTAATGTTTTCCCCATCGGAAAAGAAGGGGAAAACAAAAAGCGAAAGAGAATCACACCTATACAAATACAATGCCTTTTCTTTTGTTTTTTTTTTCTTTTTTCGGAGGTCATAATATATCGGCGTGTTAGCTGTTAGAAGAGAAAAACGGGCATGTGGATCTATTGATCTGCTGCTCTTCTTTTTCGGTTACCTCGAGACCAATTTGTACGGAACCAAATTCTTTTGAGATGCTCCTTTCCATAAGCTTATAGAGTGAGACATACTCATACTCACAAGCATTCATTAACCAAGGATATAATCACTCATTAACCTATCACATCTTAAAATTTTATTCCCAAAGTGTGTTATCATCTATAAATGGGGACTGAATTTTCATAATTAGTAACTGCAAATCACTAAGAAAGTTGAATGCCAATAAATCATGCTCGAGCTGTTGGCCACAAGTGGGCGTTCGCATACTTGCGATAAGCGTCATAAAAAGACCCCAATTTGGTAGTGCACACACTATTGGAGAGATTCATTAGTACAGAAAGTGAAGTTACTCCAGAGACATCGCTGAAGGATTTCCTTTTTACCATAAGGCCCCACAACTTGAGGCAACTCCCTCTCTTCCCCACCCCCCTTCCCTCACCCCCCACCTTCTTTTTTTTTTTTTTTTTAAATCAGGAGAAAGTTAGGCGACTCGGATTGAAGTGATTTAGCTTTTGAAAAAGACAACAATGTTTGCTGTGCGGAAGAGGCACAACATTATCAAATTGGATTCTCGCAAGTCCTCCCAAGAACTAATTTTATTCGCATCTTTCGAAATATATTAGGGTATATTTTGTGCAATGAATCACATATCGGAAAATTTTTCAAAAAAAAAAAAAAAGGGAATAATTACAGCAGATCAATACAATTCTGTAGAAGAAACTAACCGTGCAAAACGGCACGCTCTGCAATGCCTACATGGAAGCCAGAAGATCTGTCATTTCTCTCACAGACGGGATGGTCTCGTTGGGATATATCTTTGCAACCAGTTGCGCAAAACTTTCATACTTGTCCAAAAATTCCTTCTGTAACATTAAGGCGAACTAATTTGAATAACCAGTATGACATTTTTGGCTCTATGGATGGTCCTTAGGAAATCACCAGAGGAAACCAATAGAGATTGAAAGAAGACAGTTCAGAACATAGAGCTTTCCAGAAGCACCCACCAATGCAACAAGCAAATCATCCACCCCAATCTTCATGAAAATAGTTAAAAAGAGCTCATCTTGATGTGTAACATGGGCTTCTAATATCATGAAGCTTATCTCAAACCAACAGTTTGATTTCATACCCACCATGTCTCTTCCAGTTATGTTCTTATTTGTGGTCAGTCAACTAAAGCATGCATAATTGGAACTTCTAAACTTACACTGGGATTACCCTTTGTTTTGTTCTTTTGTTGCCAGAGAGAAGAAATGACCAGAAAGAACGAGAGAGGTTAATCATTTGAGTAGTAAACAAAGCAGGAAGAAAAAAAAAAGGGGGGGGGGGTAACAAGCAATAGAAAAACAAAATATGAAGGAACTAATTACCAAATTCACCATAGAAAAAGAAAATCCTAGACTTGTCATATAGCACAATAGACACTCCCCAATTATTGCACATACTGTGATACTAACTCTTTTTTATTTTTTTACCTTTTCCTACCATCAAGAATTTCAGAAATTGAGATATTGGGCAAGCTGATGGTATCGTGTGAGTCTATGAAGTTCCCTCTCTCAACTTTACCCACAATACTTTTCTACTTACTTGCACTTGATGCCAGTTAGATTCTTTGAAGAACACGGGAACAAAAATAATTTGTAACGTTCAGACACCATAAGAGTTGCACAACTAAGTGCTAAGAAAAGCTTTCATTTGAAATCTGTAAGACTTAAACAAGGACTTTACCTTGCATTTATCCCACAAAGAAGGTAACAATTCCTCTGAAGTCAAGTTCTTATGTAGTTTCTTATACATTGCACCAATGGACTTGTCAACCTGAAGCAGAGAAGCCAATTATAACATACTCATTTGAGAACAATGAAGACACTATTTTGAGGGTAAGTGTTGGATGACTTACCCCAGATAAACTAGATTTTAACATCTTCCGAAGATCCATCTTTGACAACCCAAGCTGAAAAGGGATCTAAAAAAGATGAACAAGGCCAATGAGTTCAACGAATCAACAACCAGGAACATAATAGATGTTCACACTGCCACTATTGCACAACTCATCATGTTGCTTTACTAACACTGCATTAACATGACTTGCAGTCCCCTAATTATTAGCAACTGCTTTCTAATCAATGCAATGAAATTACAGGAGACAGATATTGACCTGCCACCCTCGCCCTGACTGCCAGGGCAACCAAATTTTGACAGGAAAGGATCAGAAAAGAAAATGCCTGCCCTCCATCTCCATTATTTTGATTGTCATATAAAATATGCAGTCAAGAGCGTGCATTTCCCTGAAACTGTTTTTGGTAAATGAACCTAATAACATATATATAATTCTATTGCTTTGGCTTGGTCTGAAGCAATACTTCAAAAGAGTGTACCCAAATTATGAGCATAGGAACATGCTGGTGTATATGCCCTGCTTACAATAAAGATGACACAAGCCCCTAAAGAGCATGGCAGGGAATAAAAAATTCAGCAGACATGCCTGCCTGTTTTATTCAACATTTTTTTCACAAGAAAGCCCTATTATACTCCTACCGTATCTTACAGGGTGGGTACCACACTCATGCTAACCAAATCAACCAAAAATATCCAAAAAAGCAACATGCTTGACACATGAACCATCACAACTGCCCTAAAACAAATGTAGAATAACATTTTGGAAAATACACAGGCAATCTTTAACTTTCAACTGCAGATGATATGCATTGGAAAACACCAACCTCTTCTGGTGTTATTGTGTACATCAAATCCTCAATCTTGCGAGCAAACTGGAAAAGGCGCTCAAATTGCTGCAAAATGCAAATATTGCAAGGATAAACACTATCGGAATATATGTTTCACCAAACAATAACAACATTGGAGAATATGCAGTGGTCAAAGAAGATAGGACCACATGATTGCTTACATAATAAATAATTATATTGATGTGACGTGTACAAGCTTGCTCGTAGGCTTCACTCGCCTGGTGATAAAATTTTGCTAAAGTAGGGACAACATTTGCAATGTCATATAAGCTGCATCAAACCATCAGAGATGAAAATTCCATCTTCCAATTAGTAAGCTAAATGAACTAACTGCTCCCTCCCCCACACTCTCCTCCATGCAAACAAGCAAAAGGAAAAATGAAAAAACAGAAAAAAAGAGATGCCAAAATAGATCTATAAAGAAATATTACCTATTTTGAAATGCTGCATAGTTCTCTAAAAGGAAAATGTCTGCATATTTTGGTTCGGTTTGTGCAATTTTCTCCAATGTCACAAACATTATGTTCACCTAATAAACATTATTCAAACTGTAGCAACAGGCAACAGAAATGGGGAATAAAAACATTCAAAATCCCGAGACACTATCTGATATACTCACAAACTTTGTGTAAGCCTGATCAACTAGATCCCTAGATTGTCCCTGGATATACTGCTCCATACGGGTTGCAAGAGTCGCAAATCTGTGCAGGACCAGTAAGAAATTACTACTCAAAAATCAATATTTGTATAATGTAAATTCTGAATTATGCAAATATTTTTCTTCCAACCCTTAGTACGCCACTATTCAGCACACATTTGTCCAGACATTCACTAGGGCAATGACAAACTGTTACTATCTGCACTCCAATATGGCACAATTATGTCCATGCAACTATAACATGAGTCAGAGAAGAAGAAAATAAAATATCAAAACAATTTACAATATTTGTAGCATTCACTACCAACAAGTCAATTCCAGACAATACAGACATTTTCAGAAAATATTGATTCCACTGTTCAGAACTTGCAAAATTTTTAGGTTTTCCTCAGTGTTCTATTCTTCTGGATCACCCAACATCTCATCAATAATCCATTAATTCCTTACATCCTTGGAGACCTTCAAAGCTTCCAATCTTGATGGAGAAACATGTCAGTTTGCCTAAAGTAACAGACTATCACTTTGAGATTACCTAGGAATGTATGATAAGACCCCAATTTGCCGCACATTACGCTCATTTCTCTCAATCTGGTGGCATGCTTCATCTACAAACTGCAATACAAACAAGAAATGCACAGGATACCTCATGGAACAATTGGATGTGTGTGCTCAAACAGTTTTTTTTTTATTATTATTTTTCAAAGCTGCAACATACACGGCTAAACTGCATAGAAATTCTTAGCTCCAGATCACCAAGCAAGAGACGCACGAAACCTGCAGCATCAGCTTTCTGACCAGAGAGATAACGCTCTGTGATGCCATGCATTGATATACAGCGTAGAGGATCAATCTTGTAGGCCCAATCAACAACAGCACAAAAGTCTTCCTAAAAATTAATTAACAGAAGACCTTTCATATGTCAAAACCAAGAGTTTTGAAGTAATCATGGATGTTGAGCTCAGACACCCAGAAAAGTTAAAGATGATATCAAGGATGTGCAGAATATTGAAAGCACCCAAACACAGACAAATTTCTATTATGTTTTAGTGGTCAACTGAAATCCATTCTTAAGTTATCTGGTAGATTTGGAAGATAATGATGAATAAAAAAAATCTTAATTGAAGACATAAGCCATACTCCTACTGTTCATGGAAACTCTCAGGAAAGTGCACTCTCACATGTAAAAGACACTTCAAATACTTGATGAGAGAAATAATGTAGACATTACTTGGATTCCATCAAGCAGATCTTGAAGAGATTCATTTAGTGCTGTCAGCTCTGCAGAATTTTTACCTGCAAAACAGACACTTTTTCTTTGTGAAATTGCTACAAAGAAGAATGAGTTGGGCTAAACGAAGGTCATAAAGTTTACCAGCTTTACTGTTATTATCATCAATATCCATAATACCCAAATCATCATCCTCCTCATCTGTGGCATCATGGTAACTCCCACCTTTATTTCCATTCGCAAGACCTACTGGAGGAACAAGTGCAGGAACTTCAAAGCACATGAAATGTGCAAAAAAAGAACTCTGCAGTTTTGGCCAATTAGGAATAAATTATTCATACAAACTCAATAACAGTAAGAGTTATTGATATAAATAAATAGAGAACTAGAACCTCATCTACAAGGAGTGGGATAAATATTGTCAGCATTTTGGCATACGCCTCAGAAACTGCTGAGGTATCTGCAGTATTTGCACTTTGACTGAAGCCTGTAGAAGCTTCAAGCCAGACAGTTGGGTTTCTGGATGCTTTAGTGCTAGCACGAAGCTCGTTAGCAAACTCCCGAGCCTGTGAGAGGAAAATTTTCAAAATCATAGCAGTAAAACTGGCATAATCATAAAAAACACAATATTTACTCCAAATTAAGCAAAGAAAGGTTCACTCTTTCAGTGCAAGAAGTTATTGCCTGACCTCTCGGCGAAGAAGTAAGTTAAGTGAGCTACAGTATGCTTTCCTCAAGGTACCCAAACAATTCTCATCAAGGCTCTAGAAACATGAAAGGTGAAAGTTTGATAAAGAGAAAAGTGAGACACACACACAACAATGCAATCAAAAATTGAAGTTCTACAGCAAGACTTTGTTAGTCACCTTTAAATGTTGAAGTAGACGAGCATATGTCCTGCATTTGTACCTTAAATCAGCATGATCGGGTCTCTTCAGTTGTCCCCGCTGTTGCATGAAAGCATGCAATCAATGCATCAAGTTCCAATAACAATGTTAAAAAAGGCATGACAGATAACTGAACAGTACCTGTGAAAAGTAACTCTTGTCACTTATCATGAAATCCACCAGACTCGCAAAGTAGTTTCTCAAGAACTCAGAAGCCCTTCTGACAAATGTAGTTTTTAATTTTTCAAGTTCTGCTCGCTTCTCTCTAACCTGCCAGTAATTAAACCACTACATTAGATAAGATGACTCAGAATATATTGACCAACCAAAAACATTTGTACCCTATCATCAAGGACATCAATTGTCAAGACTTAAGATTAATCAAGTGAATGGCAATGGAAATGAGATTTCTAATTTTTATTTAACAGTTCAGGTCCAGAACTCATAGACGAAAAGCAAATCATTCTATAACAACTACAACAATATGAGCACAAATGCCTAATCAACTACTCACTTAGTCTTTTCAACAATATGTTTTACCATTAAAATGGCAGAAAACTGACAAGAAAAAGTGGCAAAGTCCTACCGCACGTGTGTTCATGTAGCAGGGATCCAAATTAGGTACTTCAATGCCATGTAAAGCATCAGTCAGCCATTCACATGCTTCAATATTTCTAAGCATGTGTGCTTCATCAAATGAACCTCCCGCTAGACATGCTGCATACTACAAACAGAACATTGTTAGAAGATGACAAAGCAGAAATACATTGCTCCTAGCAAATGACAAAAAGTTAGCACAAAAGTCACCGCACGCATACTTCAGAAGGGACATGCAATCGTTCAAGAACTTTGTCAAGTTCTTCAATGAGTGCTCTATTATTTACAGACTGCATCTCCAACTTGTTGTTGCGGGTCTCTATCTGGATATCATAAGGGTTGATATGAGTATCCATCAACAACATAAGGCATCATGTATTCCAATTAAATGAAAATTTAAAATTGAAAGGTGAGCCTTGGTGTAATTGTAAGTTTATTCCATTTTGACTTGGAGGTCATAGTTTTGAGTAGCATAAACAACCTCTCTGAAAAATAAGAGTTAAGGCTTTATACATTTGACCCTTCCCCACCGGTCACAGTGCAGGAGCCTCATGCATTGGGACACCCTTTCATTAGAAACACAAAATTAACACTCTATTTGAAGGATATGATTAAATGAAGTAAAATTAACACCCCTAAAACTTGCTGTCCCGTAGCTCCCTCCCTTTACAAATATAGCACATTCTATGTTAATTAACACCCCCAACAAAACAACCGCAAATGTTGCACATTCTACATTAATGAACACCCCCAACAAAACAACTGCAAGAGGATAAAAAATCGAAAAAAGCATGACTTTGTTGGATCTCAACTAAGTAATTCTTAAAAACCATTTCAGCTCAGGAAATAGAGTGCATTATTCTTAATGCTGTAATTAAGAGTTGATAATCACTGAAAAGGAAACCACTCATTCTTTTTCCGCATTTTGTTGTTTCTTTGGGCACCATTTCTTCCAGCCTTGAAACACATAATACAGGTTTGAAGCTTGAATCTGACAACTGCTGGTTCATAACCAAGGTTGAAGTAGGATTGGTCTCTAAATGTAGCCCCTCATTCATTTCTGCCTTTTTAATCATACATCTTTGAACAATGGTTTCAAGTGCACAAATCTTTTCACAAATAATAGGGAAACCATTTTTGCAATTTTTTTTTACAAAAAAGTAAACCATTTAAATTCTTATTTAAAAGAATTTATGTAAGGATATATGCCTTCATTCATAGCACAATAAAAAATGTAACTACCTGATTGTTAAAATGAGGAAAAATTCCCAAAAAGGGACAACATAAGCAAAAAAGCCCAACATTAGCACAATTTGTGTAATTAAAAAAATTCCCAAAAGGGATAACATAAGCACATGCCACAAAGCACAAAAGCCCAACATTAGCACAATTTGGTGCAAGAATGCCCTTACCGACTCAATGTCTTCTCTCATATGTCTCAGTTTAATGTTGAAAATACCTAGCCATTCATCCATGTCATCAACACAATTTGTTGCAGCCTCAATTCCTCGCAACACCTGAAAGCCCAGAAGATAAGCACAAGTGAGAAGAAATGACAAGAAGCATTGGTATTGAGCATCACCATCCACCTAGTTGCTTTCATGCCTAGCCATGTCCACTTGATCTTCTCTAAGACACATGTTCAGAGATTGGTAAAAGAGAAGGAAAAAAAAAAAAAAGAAACACAAGTGACAGATGGAAAAACCTCCAAGCAAATATTAGAAGATTTTACAAATTCTAGGGGATATCAATTGAAAATGATTAATCTCAAATGCACAATAAATGATTAAATGGAAATACCTCTTCCATCAAAGGTTCACTTTCCAAAATGGCATGCACATTTGCCGCTTCAAGGGCAAGAAGCTCTCGCCTCAACCTTTCAGAAAATGCCTCTGCTTCCCCAATGCCCATGACATAACTGCATACCATTGTTCAATAAAAAATGTCAGAACTCTCTTAAGGTCAATTAAAAATTTTTATATGGAAAGAGGCAAAAAATGTGGAGCATCGCCATTTCAATAATACACAATGCACCTTTGATTCCAACAAAGGCAAAATAAGAATAAGACTTCCAGATGATTCAGTGAAAAGGGAATGCAAGGGACATTACTAGTAGACTATCAACACAAAACACATCAATGAACAAGAATGCCTTTAAGGATAATCACCAGGATCTAACAGATAGCCCTGAGATACGCAAATTCAATTCCAACAAACATGAGTGAATCAAGATGAATTAATTTTAAGAAATTTAGGGCAGTAGCACCTAAAAGTCAACCATTGCAGGACACAAGGAATCATGGATAGACTCCCTGCTCATTTGAATATTTGGAAAGCATTACCAGGCAGATGGCAAGTGCTTGCTGAAGCCAACTCAATCAACGCACAAGAATATGAGTGAAAGAATCTCACATTTATTAAAATTTTGTATCAATACGTACATGCAATTGTATTTTTTAACTGATACTTATGACTAAGACAGAGAATAGATTAGGCAAGGAAACACATACGTGCCAAGAAGCGCCTCCATATCTTCTTCCTCAGCCTGGGATACAAGTTCTTTTTCAACAGTTACTTTCATGTCACTTTCTGTTACTGTAGCCACGACAGGCCCATCTTGCTGAGTCCCTTGCTTGCTAACTACAGGTGTATTTTCCTATAGAAAGTAAAATTAGTGAAAATACAAATAAGTCATCCATAATGATCCACAGATCACTTGAATAGGGAATCTTAAACAAATATTTGTCTAACCAAAATATATTATCAGGTAGACAGTTTATCAAGAATCAGAAAATGAAACCAAATAAAGCATCTCAGCTCGCTAGTTTTGAGATTTTTATGCCAGGGTAACTGTAAGTATGCCAAGCGAATTCCTCAACCAGCTTCATCTATAAGCCTGTGGTGGTTTTTTTGATTATGTAATAGCTTCAATCTTAACAGATATTCATCCATCGGTTCCTCTTATTGCAGGATCAATTGGACAATAGAATACCATTCTCACAAATTCTCACAAGCAAAACTAGATAGACATATAAATGTACACTGATACATTATACTATGTGCTGAGTGAGCCTCAGCGTGCTGGAACCCATGCACAGTCAGTGTTCAAAAGAGAAGCCATCCAAATTTACCAAAAAAAAAAAAAAAAGGAAAAGAAAGAAAAAGGCAAATGCACTTCTAAATTTACACTTAGCAAGGTCCTCCAGAAGGGCAGCATTGATAAAATATCAATTTCAGACATGACATCAAAACAGAGGCCAGTGATCAAAGCTAGTTCATCTTAGACCAGATCAAAGTTCAGCCCCTAATAGGAACATATGGCAGCATTTAAGTAGATATGTTGCATCTCTCTTAGGCAGCAAGTCAGTTACATGAATGACATTTAAAGAGAAAAGAGCCACAGGGGCCTGGGTATGGTCTACTGAATTTGAATATATTTTGTTCCCTTGACTGACATTCAACTATCAAAGAAGAGATCTACCCAAGCCAAGCGTAGAAATTTCATGAACAGAAAACTAATGGCAGAGATGGGCCATAATTTGGAGCCATTGCTACATATTATGATGCAAAGCCTAACAAAAATTGTGGCCAAGCACCTGATGCAAATTTTCAGATAACAAAACCAATGCTTCGTGACTACATTCTTCAAGAAAATATACCAATCCATAGGATATAGGAGTTGTACAAATCAAACTGGAGTGTGAGGTAAAAATGAATAATGCATTCACAAATGGTGTCCAAACCTTTCTTTAAATGTTGCCATAGAAATTCTGTAACAGTTAAATGATCCAACAAGCAATAAAGTTGGAAAGATCCAGAATGAGAGAAAGGAAAATCTAAAACAAAACAGTAAATGACACTTGAAGATGCAAAAATACAAAACTGTTACCTTAGCCCAAAGTGCCATCTCCACAACATCTATGCCAACAACTTTAGGAAAACGGCCAAGCACATCTTTGCAGATGTTTAAGATGCAAAATAAAACGCGGTTCCTATTAGAAACATTTAAAGTAAACATATTAGATGAAAGGAATAGTTGATGGGCAGTGACAGCCTAAAAGGACACAGTCAATGGCCATTTTTTAGTTATTATGAAGAAATGAGCATTCTATCTATCACCTATCATCAATGTTGCGCATAGTCCATTGAGGGGGAGCAACACTCTGGCTTCTGAGGTTATCAAATCCCTGCAAAAAGCTCAGTCAGAAGCTGCCCATATATACAGTAGGTAATGCTAAGTTCAAATCATGAAGAAAAGTTCCTTCTCATTAGCTTAAGAGCTTTCTGAATTTGGATAGTCACTAGTCAGTAATCCCACATTTGATACAAAGCCTTTCTGAAGGACTAGAGACAAAGCATTACCAGTGTGAATGTGCACCCACTAGGATCATTAGCTATAACTTCCACCTTTGAAAGATGCTTGAGCTTGTACAACTTCGCGGGCTACAGGATCAGTTCAAGACATGACATTTATATATGAAATTATAGTGCAGCATGCTAAATAAGTCGCATTTAGTTAAACAAGCATGCTAAATATGAGAGAAAAAAAGGAATAAAGCAGGTCACGTATAAAAGGAAACTTCTATTGTTATTTGAATTCTGACAATCTATTCACCCCTTTACCACTAGAGCTAAAATACAAGGACATTGGCATAAGAAAGGGTAAAAATTCAAGCTCAGGTTAAACTCAATATGCCACGTATTAGACAGACACACTTAAAAGGACAGCCGCACCAAGACTCTTGATCCAACATCTAAGATCAGGCCTACAAGATATTTTTGGCCCTGGTTTCTCTGTGAATCCATACTTTGGTATTTATTTTCTTTTCATTAACTCAACACTCCAGGGACAGCAAAATAGTTAAAGTGAGCATTACCTCAAGGACTCCTCCAGTGGAATATTTTAAGACTCGAAGAAATGCTTTAGTCCGTTGACCTTTTGATTTTGCTGCACAAGCCAAACACTGTCACTGTCACTGACACCAACATGCAAATAAAATGACACTTTCCAGTCATGCCAAAACAAAAGTACCAATCTGAAACTTCTCTTGCGTCACACACATTGAGGTGAGTAAAACCAACATCAGGCATTCATACTTAGAATTCGATGGAGAAGAAATGTATAAATCAGAAATTATTCCACACACGTCCATTCATTTATGACATTCAATCCAACAAGAAAAACCTAAGAATCATGCTTAATGTGAGCAAGGTCACATTCCTCAACTGCTCTCTATTTTCCTGCTCATTCAATAGATAAAATCCAAATTCCACTGTATTTCTAACAGAACATTCCTTCCCAAACCTGGAACAGTTCCAAGGTCTAGCCAATCCTCAAGAACACTGGCGGCTTTGTTTCACACACAACAAATAAATGCAATTCAAGTAAAATCGGTATGAAAAAGCTGAAAGTGAAAAGAAACAAAATGCGACACCAGTGATATATATTGAGGAACCAAAAAAAAAAACACAGAGAGAGAGAGAGAGAGAGAGTGGGCGTGCATACTGGACAGAGCAAGAACCCTAGGTTTGGCCATTTGACGGCCTAATTTGCCGGATTTGCCCCAGACACCGCGGCTCTTAGCCACGCGGATCGACATCACGATCTTCTGCTTGGTGCCTTCAATTGCCGCCTCGCAGGCTCTCCTCAGCTCCTCATCGTCCGCACTCGATTTCGCCATTTTCTCGTTGTCGTTCTGTTACGTCCTAATTAGCATAGCCACCAGAGATGAAAAGAGATTTCAGATTCATAGAGCGAGACAGAGAGAAGGGGCCGAGGGGGAGGGAAGGTGAGCAACAGGCGACCAGCCAGCGCATCTAAATCACATGCGTCGGCATTGACGTTGCACCGGGACACGACATATTTTGGGCCGGCTGTTGCGCGCAGCATTTATAGGTGCATCGCATGGGTGATGCGGGTGGGTTTTAGTTGGATCCGTTTGGTTGAAACGGATCTCTTCAATGTTCCCATTTTTGGGCCTGTTGGACCGGATCAGTGAGCCCTTCAAACTTCGACCTGCCAAATTGTTTGGCCTTTTTTGTTTTTTTTTTTTCTGCATACATAGGCATTACAACTTCCGACTTCCGTCAAAGTGTATCAGGCTTAAATTCGTATATCATACACGTTCCAAATATCTAATAAAAATAATTAAAATAAAAAATTATGTTATATTTTTAATAATGATTAATTAGTTTAAATTTATTTTAATTTAAATTTTAAAAACTAGTTAAAATTAAAATTAATTTAATTATTGATTATGATTAATACCTTAGTTAATTTAATAAATTTAGACTTATATTGAAAGAATTAATTGAAATTAAAAATGACTAATTGAATGAAAGATGAAGTAAATTTTTTTGTTATATATCCATTATAATTAAATTCATAATAAAAAATTTAGGCAATAATAAATTTAAATCAAATTTACTAATATTTTTTAAATTAGAAAAATCATCATATAATAAAATTAAAAATATTATTTTTTTCACTTATAAGAAAACAAAAAGAGAGATCTAATGGTAATTTTATTTGAAATTAATTTTTTTTACTTTTTTTTATTTTCTCTTATTTTTCTCAATTTGATTTGCCACATAAGCAAAATTGACATGTGACTGGCGGAGAAAATTTGACTTTCTCCCAAAATCAGTAATATCTATACCAATACTAAAACTAGACGATGTATAGGTTTAATTATATGTGTTGATCAAATTATTTTATTTGTATTTTATTTAAAAATAAAAAACAAAAGACATATTATTTTTTAAAAAATAAAATTTAGAAATAGTTTATTTTTTCATTCTAAATTAGATTTAAGTTAAATTTGCTTTTATAATTAATTAGATTTGGGAAAACAACTAACTAAATTAAATTAATTGTAGGAAAATTTTTTAAAACTTTTTTTAAAAATATGGTAAAGGAGAATTTAGAAGTAGTTTTTTCTTTCTTTTCTTCTTTTGTAATGAAACATGAAAATAGTTCTTGTTTCTTTTTTAAGAAAAAAATAGGTGAATTTGAATTTTTTCATTTTTCTTTCTTAAAAATAGTAATTTTTGTCTTCTTTGCATTTTATTCTCTTTGATCAGAAAAATTTATAATTATAAAAATTTAATAATGATCAAAATACAATTATTTTATTCTCTTTTATAATTATTGTAATAAAATAAGGATTCTATTGTAATAAAAAATAGGCATATTAATATTTATAAAATTTCATAAAAATTTTTATTTAATGTGAAATAATATTGAACTAAATTAACTAATTAATAATAATAATAATAATATGAAATATCAATTTTTTAAATTGTTTGTAATGTTAATATACACTAATGTTAAACTTATATGATACACGAGTTAATTATATTTATTTAAAAGTGCATTTTTTGTTTATATTTTATTTAAATAAAATATATAAGTATATATATATTATAAAATTAATTTAGATTTCTTTTTACACTTCAAAGAAATAAATTATTAGTATTTTTTCTTTTTAAAAGAAACGTGTATATGTAAAAAAAATTTCTCTTTAAATAAAAAAAAAGGAACTTAAAATTTTTGGTACGTAGATTCTAGATACATTTTAAAAATTATTAATATTAATTAAACAAATTGTAATACTTATTCATAATTAAATAAATTAAACACATGATAAGATTAAAATTTTATTAAAATACTAAATAAGGTTATAAACTAACTAGGAAGTAAATGACAAATTAGAATTTAAATTATTTTTAAAATTGATTAAATGCTATTAGAGTTTTGTCAATTTGTAGTAATATGTATTTATGGATAGAATTAATTAACTAATTATTGCTCTCCAATGTCCCTAATTGATAGGTTAGGCGTTGAAATTTTAAAATGTTTACTTTGGTGGAGGATTTTAGGTTCAGATGCCAGATAAACGACATCTGACACGCCTCTAAACACTGCAACCATTATTAGTAAATGGGGCAAAAGCATATGCACGAATATCCAGAATGAACCCAGAGTTCCTTTCGGGGCCCATATGTGGATGTTTGTGCTGCACCGTGGCTACTAAAAAAAAAACGGAAAATACATTGCCGCCGCCGCTGAATAATTTTAACAATAAAGTACCAGCCAGTATTAATATAATTTAGAGGATGTCAATATCAACATCCCCCCACCCCCCAGACCCCACTTTTTTTTTTTTTTTCTTTTGGTTTGACGCGGTGGGGTTAAGTAAGAAAATCATAAAGTTATTACAAAGCATTTCATAAATGAGAACAGCGTCCGGGCTTCCCTGCTGAGAATAAAAAGTAAGGCCGAAAAAAGGCCGAGAGGCCCATACCCTTTCGTGGGGTACAAAGCCCACCAACCGAGCTCTGCTGCTCAGAGCTTTGTACTCCACTTTCACTTAGGACCGCCGCTCTCCCAAGAAAATACATGGCGAAGGATCTTCCACCTACTCAAAATTAAATAAAACACAGATGAAATCATGCACTTTATACATGGCACTAACTTCTCACTCCGGTGCTTCTTTTTATCTTTCATGTCATAAAGAAGGTCCAATTTGATATTATCATATCCAGAGAAGCCGCCTGGACACCATCCACCAACATAAACTTGGACAAATAAAGAAGAAAGTGAATGCCAAGAGATTCCAACAACATCAACTTTATGGCTTGATATCTCAACAGAAGACCACGACAGCAGAGACTTAAGATCACTACATCTTTTTTACCACAAAAGATTATATCACTATAATACCAGCAATATCAGTGTACCTTAAAACCACATGGTATATTGCAAGGATTTAGTCAAGCTTTTGTGAAAGAATGGCGAACAGGAGCCAAAAGGCTAAAAAGTTGAAGAAATCTATTGACTGATTTAGTCAATCCAGCACATTTAGCTAGATCTAAATCATACATGAATTCAGTCCGCGAGTCACTCAGCCTCACTATTTATCGACATAAACCAAAATGATCATGGCTGCAATAATCACTTTATCAAAGGCTTAGCCTTCCGTATGTGGCCCATACTGTTGACAAGATCTTTTCGGACACAAACTGGGAACCTATTGATGTTCTGCAGCACTCCAAGCCGCCAAAGAACGTAAGGAAAACTCAGCTGATCCCTTGAAGTGAATCGAACCACTTCATTAAACCAGAGGCACATGAAGAGATTAGTCAATGGTGCATGCTCCCTCACGATGATTGAAGCTTCATTCAAAGCTAAAAATTCCAAGAATTTGACAATATTAATCATAATCATTAAAAAAACCATAGTATTCACACAAGGAAAAAAAGAAAAAAGATAAAAAAAAAAATAGGAGAAGGTCAATGTAAGCACCTATAATACAGCTTGCAATCTCCCAAGCTTTTTCAATATTGAATAAGAATGTCATGTGTCAGTCTATCTAACCCTATGGAAATTGTGACCGTGACCTCTCCTAATAAGTTGAGCATTTAGTTGAGAAGATCCATATAAAGAGACTTAACCAAGGGCACCTTTGGTTTAAAGCTCACTTTCAATTATCATAATAGCTATTCTGCAATCATATTGAATGGCAAGACACAGGTCATAAATAAGGAAAAATATACCTTTCTTTCCGTTAAATCTCTTGTCTTCAGGTAAGCCGTCTTTTCTATACTGAGCCAACTGCACTTGAACTTCTTCTGGGGTGGCCTTATGCTTCTGTACAACAGCCTTAGCTTCATCATACACACTACTACGGGCTCCATGTTCTGAAATTGCTAGCACAAAATTTGAGCGCCAAAGAAGGGCTTCCAGAACACCTAAAGGGTCCCTTCTAAATTGGGACTTGGAGTCCACCCAAATAGAATACTTTGCATTAGGAAAAAGACGGTGTCCCAGCATCTGTATATGATAAACAGATGAGATAAGAAAAACCCTCAAGAAGATATTCAGAGTCTTAGAAAGCACAAGATGGAAATGCACAGCCACTCAGACATGCACTCACAGAGAAAACCAGAACATTGATGCCATCTCAACATGAGAACCATGAATGGTCATCATTGACATTGTATTGAGTGATGAAATTCTTCAGATGTTGCCATTTCAATTTTATGTTGCAAACTAACCCCACGTTGCATGATTCAAGCATACACATGCACCAATTTGCATGACTCTCACAATAAGCTCAAAAGATAGCAATAAAAAATTAATTTGAAATCGATACTGTTTTTTCATTTTGCACCCCCCCCCTTTTTTTCTATTATTTTCCAGGCATATGGACCCTTGAGATTTCAAAATTTCCATGAAAACAAGAACCAATGCTCCCAACCCACAAATGGAGACAAATTTCCAAGGAAGGTAATTCAGAGCAACTACTTGAATAATTCCACAAGGAAAACAAGAATTGTATCAAGGAATTCATCAATAGACCAGGTAAAACTTGGCTACCTTTGGGATTTTTCCATTTAATCTTTGGTCACTGAAAGGAAGATTCTTCACAACTACAATCCGCCACTTCCCGATAAAATGGTCATTGCCAATCCTGTGCCCCTCTGCTTCTTGAGCTGCTAAAGTAATTTCATCCCAAAATGTAACATAGCAAACCTGCATCAGTTTTGCCAGAATGTTCACAAAGATTGGGGATTGATAAGAAATAAACCTAGGATTAGGTAACCTATATACTAACCTTTTGAAGTGATGCATCTGACATTCCAATAGGTTGATAAAGGTCATCTCCACCACCAAATGCACACGTAGAGACCACTGCTTTGCAGGTTTGCATGTAACTTTTATCCTCATCAGAAATCTTAAAACCTCCCTTATCACTGTAAAATCCACAATGGACCTTAGATACTTCATTAACCTGCACCAAATATTTCCAGACAAATAAGTGCCATCAGCACAAGTACAAAAGGACCAAGGCTTACAAAAGTTTAAAGACAGAATTTATTGTGTTGCATGATCTGAAAATACTATAATCCCAACAAGATAAAAAAAAAAACAAATTTGTATCATAATAAAAAAAGATGGCCAAAAGTTTCAAGATGTGGAGTGAAACCTTAAAACTTGTCTCTCGCTGATCAAAAGTCTGTAATCCAGTAAATAAATTAAATCGTGTGGCTCCCATGCCCTGCCTTGGCAGGGTAGCATTTCCTACTAAAAGTTCTGTATCTTTAGCAGACATGTATACCACATTTTTGACAGGGCCACCGAGGTCATCACGCAAGGGAATATCCAGATGCTGAAGTTGTTCGGGCGGTAGGAGCTTCAAGCAACCTGGTATGATTCACAAACGTCCATCACATATTGAACAATTATGAGGGCCCAAATGATAAAAGATGATATAAGCAACATTCCACATAGAGTATCGTAAAAGGCTGTACAAATTTGAAGAATTGTTATAATCCTCAAAAAGTTTTGGAAATTGTATCCAAACGCCAAATTCTTCAAATGAACTGCAGATTAATTTCCATAGACTAGCAAGTTAATTCGTGCTTGCTAAGGGAACATGATACGTAAAACAATGAGCAAAAAATGGGCTATAAGGGAACAATCATCGTCCTCCTGTTGCACATTGGGAAATAAAACTGAAAAAGGCTTGCCAAAGAGAAATTTACCAAATCAAAAAGCTTAAAACAGCGACTTACGTTCCCTAACACCGCCAACACCTCGAGTCACTGGATCGACCCGATTCAAATTCCCCTCCGACTTCTTCTCCGGTTTCATCCCCTCGCGCGTTACCCGCGAGCTTAGTTTATTCTCTTTACTGGCTTCCGATTTTGCATCTACATCCGGTCTCTTGCCAATCCTCGAGGCCTCAAAAAGGAGCAACCCAACCGCTGCAAAGAAGACGAGTACAATCCAATACTTCAAGAGAAACTTAACAACTCGCTGGGCCAAGTCGTCGTTGGCTCGATGCCCGGGCTGTTTCTTCCGTTTTCTGCGGACTCGGACTCTCATCCGGCCGAGTTCGTCCGGTTCATCATCTGATACGGAGATGGCAATGCTGTTGTTGTTGAGCATCGAAGAGGACATTGAAATTGAGATCAAAATAGCGTTCTCCGAGAGCCGATCAATAAATGCGTGCGAAATTCGCGGGGACTTTGAAACATATGTTTTCGGTAATTAGGGTTCCGAGTAACACTCAGATGTCTGCGGGCGCTCCCGCTCGCCTCTCCGGGGGGTGCTTTCGGTGGTTGAGGCGTGAGTGGCCGTGGTGCGCTGCGCTGCCGTGCGGATGGATTGGATTGGATTGGATTGGCCTGGCCCGGCCTGGCTTGTGAGTGGTGATGACGAGCTGAGGAGCGCGGATCCGCAGCTGCTTAGGGCGTTTCCATCGCGTTCAAAACTTCCATGTGGTTGATGATTAATCTGATGAGTTATATATATGCTTGGGGATGATGAGGCATTTACCAAATTACAAGTGTTCTTCAACAAAATGAGGATCGGGCGACTGCCTCACTCTTCTTCATCTTTTAACAGCCCCCACCGGACCTTTGGCGGCACCCAAACCAAACCACACCCCCCCCCCCCCCCCCCCCCAAAAAAAAAGGAAAAAAAAAAGACTCTCTCTCTCTCTCTCTCGCCGACCGGGCAACCTCGTACAGTGCATGGAAAGAAACTACATTTTTTCGGGATCTAAAATTACGTCAACTGGACTTTAGGTTAGTCATTCCACGGGGGAATGTCGGCTACCACGTCCTTACTTTTTCTGGCAAGGAAGGATGCAACTACCCGGTCTTAAGATTTGTTGTTTTTGACATCTTCAAGCCACTCTATGACCTTTTGTCCTTTTATCTCCCCCAAGTCGTTCACTCGGTGAATTCACTCACATTTTCAAAAGCCTAGAGCGGCGTGATGTTTTGTAAAAGGCGCTTGGAAAATTGTTGGTTTCCCATAAACGTGAAATTACAAAAATACAACTCAATTATAGTAAGTTACTTTGGGGGAGGGGGGGTGGCCTTATGCTTCTGTTCAACAGCCTCTGCTTCATCATACACATTGCTGCGGGCTCCATGTTCTGCAATTGCTAGCACAGAATTTGGGTTGCCAAAGAAAAGCTTCCGTGACACCTAAGGGGTCCCTCCTAAATTGGGACTTGGAGTCTACCCAAATAGAGTGCTTTGCATGGGGAAAAAGAAGATGTCCAAGCATCTGAGTACAATGAACATGTAAGCAAACAAAAACCCTCGAGAGAATTGGCCACAAGATGGAAATGCACAGCCATTCGGACATGCATTGACAGTGAAAAGCAGAACATTGATGCCATCTCAGCACGAGAACCATGCATAGTTATCATTGCCATTGTATTAAGTAATGAAATTCAGATGCTGCCATAACAAATTTATGCTGCAAACTAACCCCAAGTCGAATGATGCAAACATGCATAGCCAGCGATTTGCATGACTCTCACAATGAGCTTAAAAGATAACAAAACAGAATTAACTTGCAAAAGATACTGTTCGTCTTCTTGCCCTTTCTTCTCTATCATTTTCACTACGCGAGATTTCAAAATTTCCATGAAGACAAGAATCAGTTCTCATAACCCACAAGTGAAAAAAAAATTTTCAAAGAAGGTAATGAGAGCAACTACTTAAATAATTCATTAATGCAAAAACAAGAATCATATCAAAGAATACAAAAATGTACCAGACAAAACTTTCCTTCCTTTGGGATTTTTCCATTTAATCTTTGGTCACTGAAAGGAAGATCCCTCACAACTACAATCCGCCCCTTCCCGATAGAATGGTCTTTCCCAATCCTTTGCCCCTCTGCGTCTTGCGCTGCTAGAGTAATTTCATCCCAAAATGCGACATAGCAAATCTGCATTAGTTTTGCCAGAATGCTCACAAAAATTGTGGGTTGATAAGAAATAAAGCTTGGATTGGGTAACCTATATGCTAACCTTTCGTAGCGAAGCCTCTGACATTCCAATAGGTTGACAAAAGGTCATCTCCCCTGCAAATGTACACGTAGAGACCACCACTTTGCAGGTTTGCATGTAACTTTTATCCTCATCAGAAATCTTAAAACCTCCCTTATTACTGTATAATCCACAATGGACCTTAGATATTTCGTTAACCTGCACCACTTATTTCTAGACAAATAAGCCCCATCGGCTCACATATAAAAGGAACAAGGCTTGCAAATGCTTAAAGACAGAATTTATCGTGTTGCATGGTCTGAAACCATTCTAATCCTAACAAGGTAATAGTTTTGCATCATACCAAAAAAAAAAAAATATATATATATATATATATATATATATATATATATATATATATGGTCAGTAGTATCAAAAAGCTGCCTAAAAGCTTGTCTCTCGCTGATCAAATGTTTGTAATCCGGTAAATAAATTAAATCGTGTGGCCCCCGTGCCCTGCCCTCGCAGAGCAGCATTTCCTCTCCAAAAAGTTATGTATCTTTTGCTGACATGTATACCACATTTTTAACAGGACTACCAAGGTCGTCCTGCAAGGGAATATCCGGATGCTGAAGTTAGTGAGGAGGTAAGAACTTCAAGAAGCCTGGTATGATTTAAAAACGTGCACCGCGTATTGAACAAATTTCAGGACTCAACAAAATGATCAAAAGACACGATAAACAACCCAAATTAAGAATCTTAATAGACGCTACAAACTTGGAGAATCCCTAACTCCTCAACGAGCACCAGCATTTTTATCCAAAGGGTAATTCTTCGAATGAAAAGCAGATTAATTTCCATAGATTAGCAACTCTCTTCGTGCTAGCCAAGGAAACATAATATGTACACCAATGAGCGAAATGAGACAATAAACAAACAATCCTTGTGTTTGTGCTGCACATTGGGAAACAAAAACTGGACAAGGGTTGACAAAGAGAAATATTATTAAATCAAAAGGCTTAACACAGTCACTTGCGTTCCCCAACGCCACCAACATCTCAGAGTCACTGGATCCAGCCGATTCAAATTACCCTCCGATTACATGGCTTCAGCGGATTCCCAAGTCGGCCCTCTAACTCGGTTTATTCTGCTTACTGGATTCCGATTTTGCACCCAAACCCGCCCCCTTGCCAACCCTCGAGGCCTCGAAAACGAGCAATCCAGCTGCAGCAAAGAAGACGATTACAATGCAATACCTGAAGAGAAACTTAACAAGACGCTGAGCCAGCTCATTCTTGGCCCAATGCCCGTGTTGTTTGCTCCATTTCCTATGGACTCGGATATGTGTCCGGCCGAGTTGGTCCGGTTCGACATCCAATACAGAGATGTCAATGCCATTGTTGTTGAACATCCAAGTTGACATTGAAATTCAGATAAAAATAGCGATCAATAAAGGAGTATGAAGTTAACTCTAAAATTGACATAAATTGTCGTTGTTATTATTTTTATTATTATTTTTTTTTTTGTGAATACAAAAGTCTGCTACACCTCAATTGGAGGCTTCTGCATTCTGAACATTAGCATATGCAACTCCATGTACAACCATTAGGAACAATTAACGGGCTTCCCGATACGAAACAAAATTGCAGCCTGCCGTTTCGATTCGCTGACGGTATCCGACTACAGGGTAAAAGGCAATTTCCAAAAGTGTTGTATATCCGACCGTGGCTTTGAAAAGCACCTGCCATGTGACCAAAACTCCCCAAGGCTATGGTGGAGGTGCCCTCAATCCTTTTGCTGCAACTTTGAAATGATGCATTAGTCTTCTATGTCTGCAAGAAACCTTCAAATTATTAACAAATGGACAAATCAGAAAAGTCTTCCTGTACAAGAGGCCAAAAACCAGAGTCCCTTGAAGATTCTGGATATTTATGTTAGAACCATTTATGTCAAAGTTCTTACCACATCCCTGAAATTGGTGTCCCAATAATTAGGTGCTTCTAAACACACCATTAGACTTGTAAGGTGCTATCTTTTGCACAGTCCATTTCAGTGATCCCAGCAAATCATTTTCAATGCAATCATACCTGCATAGGGTCAGAGCATACAACAGAAGTGTGTTAACAATTGCAATTGAGCATGCAGCACCTAGAAGAACAAGTCCTGATTTTTTTCACCATAACATCGAACAATTTGTATTTGTACTCAGTCAATCTCTGCTCATTAAAACAAATTCAATATAATGGCAAAAGGAATCTCGTGTCTGAACATGTACAGCAATGCAGTTGCTCCATTTTACATGCACTAAGATGAAAGGTCAATCAACTCAGTTGGATGTAATATTGTGAATGAAACAAATCAGGGTTTTATGCTAGAGACTTACAAATTTCGGCAAAGATTATCTGTGGACACTGAAACAGCAAGAATCCTCATTCTCAAGTCCATGATCGCATCATCCTTGTACTGATCAAACTTCTCCTCTAGGAATAACGAAAGCTTCTCAACATTCCCCTCAAACTGCTGCTGCTGGGTCTCAAACAAGTTTTTTTTAATTTCCTTTTCATCATTTGTCATCTCATTTTTGAATAAATCTTCACCAAACATGAAGTATGCAAATGGGTAGGTAAAAGAAAGAATTTGTCTTGATCTGGAGAGCCTGTAGAGTCCATTCATAATCCAACTGAAATCTTTAACTGCTGATTCCCTCTCTCCTAGATTTGATATCTTCCGCTCTATTGTCTCCTTGAGGTTAGATTCAAGCTTCAAAGAATCTAGATGGGACTTGTAGCGGTTATAATAGTGAGCATAACGCTCAAGATCCCTTTTAGCACGCTCAGTTTTCTTCATATGGTCTTCTTCAAATCGTCCACAACTGTGACCTGAGATGGTGGTCCAAGTATGATCTCTACCGGTTGCAGCACCACAAAGCCAACTGCCCACAAATGGGGAGAGAGAGAGTGTGTGTGTGGGTGATGTCATTCCTTAAAGCAATACACCAAAAAAAGAAAAGAAAAAAAGATTTATATGCAAGGAATAAACTGTAGATGAGTACTCATAGCAAGATTTAAGGTCATCTAGTATTTATTTCTGTCAACATTGATGGTTTCATCATTGCCATCGGATAACAATTACAAAAGGAGACTAACCCCAGGTAATACCAACTTTCCAGGCACACATCATGTACATCTAACATGTCGCTTTGGAAGAAATATTATGCCAGTGCCATATTATGCTACAATTATTACCAAGTAGCACAAAATGGTAGACATTCACCAGAGATTGCCTACTCTTACAAATGCCAATGCATGGTCTTTTCAGAGCTAACAAACATCATAAAATGTGCAAATGGTCATATCACTTCAGTGATTACTGCAAAGTCAGTAATGGGAGGGATAAAAATTAGAAGACATCAAAAGCAAATTTTTCCTGTGAACAAGCAAAGAGAACAGACACTGCACCTACCAAGAAGGGAAAAAGCAGAATCAAAATAACTAGATGAAAGGAAAACTGACTGAATGATATGAGCAACACAGAAGAACTCTCACCAAAATGCCTGTCCACAAACACAGGAGACTAAATTGCATCCTCCATTCTTTTCAACTGGCTTATGACACTTTGGGCAGGGCTTTGTATGTACAGTAATCCAGTTGATTGTCTCTGATTCATCCCAACATTTCTTGTGCCAGAGCTCCCACATTAGACATGAACAAGGCGAATGTGATTCAGATAAGCAATGAAAACAAAACTGTAAACCGCAAACACATTCAACCTCACAAAGTTCATCCTCAACTTGTACTGCATTTCCACAGTTTGGAACACTGGGGCACCACTTAACCTTCCCATTGTCCTCAATATATGATTCCAGAAGAAATCGATCAAATTTCTCTGCCAGGATAGGATCCCTTGCACTGACTAGATGTCGGATTATTGTGTCATCGCAGACAGCATTGCACTTGGGTTCCATGCACCTAATGCGCCTACTCTGGCCCTCATTTATCTTCACAATAAAATGTTGAGTCCAACCTAAAGAGAAACAGGCTACATATTTAATACAAGTGCTGACATTTGAAGGCAACAGAAAAGGATGAAAAAAATATCCAAAAGCCATGGGAACCTGCCACCTAAAAGTGTCTAGCATAGCCATGGATTTAGTAACATCGGAAATGCAAAATAAATATGAGCAAGGGCACAATTGTTCACTATCCCATCAGCTTATCTGCTCAATATCAGAACCTGAAGCAACTAGCATGATTTTCCTAACAGGTGGAGTATGCCATACATTATTTCTGCTTCAATTTGTCTAAAAATTGAATAACATCAGACATATTTGTTCATGTAAGGCAACCAAATACTAGAAAGAGAATCAAAATCATAGTTTAGGCAAAATTTCAGACCTTCAGAACCTAAAGCTTTGACCAGTAAAACTGTCTAAGAAAAAGCATAATACATACAGTTGTCGCAAAAGAAGTGACCACAGTCCATGGCAGTCCCATTGCTGGCAGACAAATCATCAAAGCAAACACTGCACTCAACTGGAGATGAAAAGGTCAACTCGATGTCCTGATCCACAATGCTCACACCTGCTTCTGTGCATAATCTGTCCTTGCCATCCTCCACAAGCGACTGAATAACCTTATCCACATCCCAACGGTAGTGAATAAGTAAAGTCCGTGCATGGTGTTCCTTCACCGATAACAAATCCTTGACCCTACCAATATCTTCCCGCTGCATATTCCAATACCACAATTTTACATTGACCCAAAAAAGAATGCATTGCATTATTTTAGCAAAGATAACACTAAACAAGAGTTACAAGTAAATATTGCAATAAATTTCGCATCAAATTGCTATACCTGTGCAACCAAGAGAGACTCTTTCGTGATTACCTGCACAAAAAGAAAATTTTAAACAATACTTCGATTTGCATCAAAATAGGAATCAAAACAAGAAGACGTCCATTGTAATTGTGCCCAAAGCTTAAGATTTCTCGGTAGCGATTATCATTTTTAACTCAAAAGAAATGATTTTTTGATTATTATTATTTTATAATTGCAAAGAAAGTCTCAAAGTTCAAAGTTGTCAAATTCAGTGTAACTAAACATAATTTTTCCAATTAATTCATTAAAAGAGAAAATCAAAACAAAAGTACACCCACCTTGCTCGATGGGCCGGTCGCTCTAGGCTTCGCCAGTTCACCCTCCGCCAGAAATCCTTGGATTGAATCATCATCATCATCATCATCATCATCATCGTCATCATTATCGTCATCGTCGGCAGCAGCACCACCATTAGCATAATCGTAATTGTAATCGGAATCGTCCAAGTCTTGATAACAGCCGTCATCATCGTCACTACTTGCGTAATGACCCATCTTATTCTAATCTCGCCGTCTGTTCTAATAATATCGCCAAAGAGGGTTAAAAAAACGAAAAGGACCAAAAAAAAAAAAAAAAAAAACAAAGCACAAAAACTGATGACTGCAATAGTTTTAGAGAGAGATAGAGAGAGGGACGCGCTATCAACTAAGGAATGAAAACGCGTAAAAACTTCGAAGAACAAAGTCTTGATCGCTTTTTATTCTTATTTTTTTCTCCCATTTTGTTTTTCTTACTCATTTCAACTTTCGACCTGGAAAGGGTAGGCAGACCGTGCGGTCAGTTTTTTTTTATTATTTTTTTTGACAGCAGTAAATTGCGTCTTTGGTTACTCGCCCTATCACTTATTTTATTTTTATTTTTATTTGTTATAATACAATTATTTAATTCTACTTTAATCGTTATCTCACTTTATCTCATAAAAATTTATAAAATTCAATTTTACTAAAAAATAAAATTTTATATAATTAATTTTATTATTTTTATTTTTATTTAATAAATATCTTTATACATTAAAATTATTTATTTTAAAAAAAATATTTTATTAGTAATTATGATTTTTAAAAAAGATACTAGAGTTATAATTTTATTTAAGTCTAATGATAAATTTTAAAAATTTTAAAAATTTATTTTTCTAAATTATCATCGTTATCGTTATCATTATACAATTTAATAGGAAATGATATAATAATATTAGCAAACAATATATTCATTAAAATAAAATAGATTTAATGAATTTTATTAAATTAAAAACTTTTTTATAATATTTTTTTATAATAAAGTGACAAAGTGACTAAATAAAAAAAATCGAAATTAAACAATTTATTCATAAAAATTACAAAGTTAATAATAAAAAATAAATAATGCATTCAGTAATCAATTATTTAAATTACCCTCTTGCATACTCTCCTTTTATTCTTTACTTTGCTTGAATCTAAGTTTTGGGAGCTTGGCGGGGACTCTTCAATTTTAGCTAAGCTATTCATTTTCTGTTTTTGATTTTTTCTTTTTCTGTAGCATGTTTAGGTTTAAATTATTGCTTCGAATGAAGATTTGGCCTAGCTTTACATTATTGTCATCCAATTCGTAAACTTTTTTTTTAATTAATTTTTCACTTATTCGGAATGAAGACGAACAGTGAAGAATACAATGTCAGGCAGAATTTAGTTTAGGATTGGAATCATTAGAAAAGAAAATTCAAAGTCAATTGACAAATGTTTCTTCGTCTTTTCTATGAGAAATACTATTGCGTTTGTTAGTATATGCATTTTAATTATCGTATCTACTCTTTCAATCTCTAATTTTATATATTTATGAGAATTTTGTTCTTAATCATGGATAAACTGCTTTTGCAGTGAACCTACATTCCCCAAGGAGTTGCTGTTGATTACTGGTTCTATCATAGGATTAACCTGTTTTCTCGAACAGATCAAAATTCACCATAAAGAAGGTACTTCTAGTACTTTACCAAAATTTATAGGCTACAGAGACATGCTCCTTCAAAGCAAAGCAGAGAAAAACTCATGGACAGTGGCATAGTCAAAATTGAATGACCAAGCTTCCTATATGTTACAAAGTCAACATGTCATATATTGTTTTTGAATCCAGAACTGTTATTGTGGTAGTTCAGCATCAGCCCATTAAAGAATTCCCCCACCCCCCTGCTCGCAAACTTGTTAGTTGACTGGTTCAGCTTTCAGGTCCCTGATCCCCTGTCGATCCTCCCCATCTTTTAATACGGCTTCCAGCTTCTTCAGCCTGCAAATCTCATAGAAAGGAATCGTCAAAATATGCTCCATTCAAGTTAGCGACTAGAATCCAATAAAGAAATTCAAGGCCCAAGTTCGCAATAAACTGACTTCTCTCTTCCAGTTAGTTATTGATGTGACGATGATCAGGATTATGGTTTGCATGCAAACGCCGGCAATCATGCCTGACCAAATTCCCTGCAGCCCAGAAGCGGATACTTGGATTAGCAAGGAAAATTGGAGCGCAAGAATAAGCCTCAACGGAAGCTCAATTGAGTACGTTTATTAATTATCTAGTACTGTGCAAAATGGAGATGCCAATGTGGCTCACCTGTACAAGAAATTAAGAACCCTTCTTAAGAAAGTAGAATTGTTCAAATAGCTTACCACAGCTCCAAGGCCAAATTTGAATCCCAAGAGTATGCCAATCGGCAATCCAACGATATAATAACAACCAAGGTTGATGTACGCGACAAGGGATTGCCATCCAGCCCCAACAGCAACACCTTATTAAGAAATGGAAATTAAAATGTTACAAATAAGAGAGACATAATATTAGTGTCTCACGTCAAGTCTCAGTGTCCACCTATAATTTCAATGGACTTTTTGTGCTTACCAGATAACACAGGTTGAAGGCTGTTCAGAAGTACGGTAATTCCAAGCAAGACAGCTAGTCTTGTAGTCTCTTTTGCAACAGCTTCGCTATTGGTGAAGAGGTATGGAAAATAGTCTCTTGTCGCAAAAACTAGTGTCATGCAAACAATCCCCACGGCCACACTTGTAACTGAAACCACCAGCACTGAAAATTTTGCACGCCGGTCGTTACCGGCTCCAAGTTCATTCGACACTCTCACACTGTTAAGACGTAATTATATCAACTTATACTCGCTGACAAGGAAGGGTGAAGTAACGGGAAACTCAAAATTTCACAAGAAGATGAGGTTCAGATAGTTGTTTCTAGGTCTCAAATGTCAATCTCATTCTGGAGGCACTATGAAATGGTAATTTTATTTAAACGGTTCTCCATTGACCAGCAGATTATTCATCGAAGAGGGAGGGGAGGGGAGGGGAACTAGCAGGCGGCTCTTTTTGACAAGTCGAAGGACAAAGAGGTAGGGGAGGTCACCTTATTGCAGCATTAAATCCAATTGCAATCATTGTGTCCCATCCTTGTATGTTCATGCTGCAAACTTGTGAAAATGATGTTAATCCAAAAACAGCTTACTCATTTAGAATTATGGAATCAATTTGCAGAGGAAAATTAAAATGTCTTTACATCATCAAACGATTAATTCTATTGACATATGAAGTATATAAAAGACACAGGAGAGGAGAGGAGGGTACAAATATTTACCAGATAGAGATGGCATCAACGGCTATGAGAGGATTAGGCAGACGGCCTGTTATCACCAGCAGCAACATCATGTACCAAAACTCCAAGCTGTAGTTCAATGTCCACAACATTAGCACCGCAACCCTACTTGACAGTTATACAACTCCAATTTAACGAGGTACATTGAAGAAAAGCAAAATGTTACCACAACATAATAGCTGATGCAAGAGAAAGCTTGAGGAACTCCCACAAGTCTGAAAATGCCAGCCATGAGAATCCACTCCAAGCACCATCCGATTTGGTGATGAAAATGTACAACAACTGGCCAATGACCATGAGCCACCATGAAATGTTCAGGGTGATTGCTGCTCCAATTAAGCCCCACCCAAGCTTCAGTATTGCCAGCCAACTAACAACTGCGTGAAACACCAGCACTATGGCTGCTATCCAAGCAATCACGATGACTTTCCTTTGTGCTAGCAAGAACTTTTTTACGGGAAAATTGACCGCATAAGCGAACAATTGAGGAATCATCCATAGAGCAAATTGCCCTGTTCAGAAAATTTCCAAGATATTTGACTTTTGTTTCAATTATGTCAAAGATCAAGGTTGTGAATTCTAAGCTTTTAGTTAATCGACTTCCAACTGAATTGGAATTGGAATTCAAGACGTTAGCCCTGACGACGACAATTTCAACTCCAGCACTAACTATTCAGATAAAAATTGGATCAATAAAACTGTGAATTTGTATAAATCATGAATCATAAATAAATAAATAAATATATATATATATATATATATATATATATATATATATTTTTATTGCGAATATAAATGACAACATTGAAAAGGGGGGAAACAGGACTGGCTGACCAGCAGCATTTGATATCTCGGTGGTCTCTCCAAAGAGCTCTAGAATAGGAGGGGCCCAAACGTAAATCGGCAACAGACAGCAGGCCGTCACCACCAAAATGATCCACGATCTCTGCATGTATATACCTAGCATTCTGAGCTTGCCCGCACCGTAAGCTTGCCCGCACAGGGTCTCCAATGCACTCCCCATTCCCAACTGTAATCGGAAAAATATTAATGGAAACTTGCGTGCCCATTTGCAAAATGCGAATTTACTTTCTCACTGCCACAACAAATATAATAGCGAATGACGGAGTAATTCGTTCACCATAATTCTGTATCTTCTTCTTCTTCTTCTTCTTTTTTTTCTTAACGTGTCACAAATTTTATTAAATTAAAAACACTAATTTAAATCACGCTATTGAACTATGTTAGATAACATAATCATTTTGTAAGATCATAAATTAGTCTTAACTTTTGCGTATGCAAATATGCCCATTACTCGGATAAATTTATATTTGACATACTAGACTAAGGTTTAATTACATAAAATATATTATTGTATCATAAATCACAAATATATATATATATATATATATATATATTATAGTATTACTACAATATTTAAAAAATAATTTAATGTAATAATAATATTATTATTATAATAATTTAAAAAGATCGAATTATTCATATGAACAAGTGAGTTGTTCAAATCTAAGATAATTGATTTAAAAGACAATCTCCTCTACTACTAATTCACATAATCTAACCAACAACATCACAAACAAGCTCGTACATGTGACTACTAACATTCTAAGTTTTTTCACCAATGGAATAAAAAATCCCATTCGAGGTAAAAGAAAGCAGCAACAAGTCTCTTAAAAAAAAACAAAAAAGTATATATTTTTTTATGAAATTTATCTAATTTATCTCACTATAATTAGTCGTATCATATTTATTTATTTATTTATTTAGGTAATTCAATCTTAATTTAATATAACTTAAATATCTGAATAAGCGTCCATATAATTAATTTAATAATGAAGAAATTACAGGCATGGGGAGCAAAGATCACACCATGACTCCGTAGGCAAGCCCAGCAATAACCGAATTCTCAACGGACACGGCAGCAAGCTGAACCTCACCCACATGACCCGAAAAGGTCTGAGTTAGTGCGCCAAGCGAGTACTGGCATATGGCTGTGAATATGGTCGGCCCCGCAATTTTCCACAGCCTCTTTGACTCTTGCCCCAACTCTCTGGCAATGCCAACGGGTTTTCCCTCTTCTTGTTGGTCGTTGCTCTGATTGTCGAGGAGTGGTGTTTCCATGGCCATGGCTCAAACATCCCAAGTCTCTAACTTAGTTCAGCTGGGCGGCTAGCCCCGTTAGGCGCTATTTTATAACCTTAATTTTCTACGCATTTGTAAATGCGGGACAGAAAGTTCGTTATGGGCTCGTGCTCAACTCCCATAGCAATTTTCCTTTCTTTTCTGTTTAGTTGCAACTGCCGCGGCATGGCAAATAGACGCACGCGTCAACCCCCCCCC
>CM038597.1:9437544-9452728 GCA_021533255.1 Ceriops tagal | reverse complement strand
ATATATATATATATATATATATATATATATATATATATAATATTATATTATATAATTAATGTTTATATAATATAAAATTTCATTATGTCTAAATGACTCTAGGGATATGGGTGAAATAAGGGTTTTCTTGTCGTATATTGCTTGTTTTGTATTCTTGCAAAGTAAATTCTCATAGAACCCAGGTGGTAGGGATATTATTCTATATGATTCAAGGAATTCTTTGCCCGGGGACTAAGCTAACACCATTATACATGTTTGAGCTCTCTAGTATTGACTTGGCTTCACTCACACGAATGTTCTACAGCTCATGAAGTTGGATTTGGAGAATTTTCTATAATGTTCAAGTTGCACCATGTTGTAATCCAGGGTGACTGTAGAGAGCAATTTTAATTCGTCTTTTAACCCTTATATTGTGTGAAAGCAATGGCCCAAGTGGGGGGCATCCATGGTTAACTTTGCACCGTAAGTTTTACCGCCCGCTGCGACCACAGTACATTGATAATAAGAGCACCATTAATGGGGAATGCATTTTTCAACTGCGTTCACGTCACTTGTATCAAAATAATTTTTTTAAAATTTTATATATTTTTTCAAAACTATATGAAAATGGGTAAAAAAAAAAAACACAAATAAAATGTGCACGAAGTAAGTAAAAAATGCAAACACTAGAAATTACTATTATTATTATTATTATTATTATTATTATACATATATATATGCACACATATTTTTTTGCCTATCTATATGCACATTTTGTTAGTTTGCATACACCTTGCATAATTTTTGTTAAAAAGATTTAAATTGTAAAAGAAATTATTATTTTATTCATGACATTACCTAGTAAATTTTGCATCAAGCACGCGGCTAGATCTTGCGTCCGGGTATCATTTTATTATTGATAATTTCTAGTCACTTATCAAATTAGAGTAATCAAACTACGGATCCTGATAAATGATGACATTCCAAGTATCCAACTAGATGACAAGGAATACAGAGCCCAAAAAAAAAAAAAAAGGGTTTCACAAATATTAGAAGTGAAATAAATTACAGGGGAAGCAAATTTAATCAGAAAATGTAAATGGACGGGTAAAAAAAGAAACGTTAGCAGCAATTTTTTATTTTTTTTTACATTTTAAGGATTTTTTAAATTATTACGTCATAAAAAATAATGAAATAATTGAACAATTGATGTGTTACGTTGTTATGGAAACGTTAGCAGCAAACTAACAAAAAAAAAAAAATAGTGAGGAACCAAATTTAACAAAAAAAATGACATTTATGAACAAAAAAAAAAAGACAGAAAAATGTGATGGACCAAATTAAGTTTCTTTTTGGCCCCTTTTATATATATATATATATATATATTGTGCAAACTATCCCTACTAAATCGCCGCCCTCATTTCATATATTACTTTTACTCGCGCTTTTGTAATAAAGGTTGCCATCATGTTTTTGGGGAAATATTTGTTGAATACAAAAGTTATTAGATACAGTTAAATATAATTTTGCTGAAAAAGAAAAAGTGAAATATAATTAACGAACAAATTTATATCTTATTATAAAAAAGTGAGTCAATAAGCAAAGAAAAGTATAATTAATATATATATATAATTTTATTAATTGTATTTAATTGTCTTTATCACATCTTTATTCTCATAGTCGTTTTACAATTTTCTTATATTATTATTGACTTTACGTCACCAATTGGTTAATCATATCGAATAATTCTTTTATATATATATATATATATATATATATATTATTTTTTTTCTATTTATGACGTTTCTTGAGGAGCTAGCAAAGAAAAGAACAAAAGATCCTTCTTAAGTTATATTCTTCTTCCGTACCCTTGTACGTGAAAATAAATGACCGGCTTCCTCTTCCTCTTCCTCTTCGGCTGTTGCATATCTTCTCGGAATTCTTTCCCCTACAGCCTCTCTTGTTTTCCTTTTTTTTTTTTTTTTTTTTGTGGGTGGGGTGGTGTCTAATGGAAGGCTCAAAGCCTACAGGGGTCAGTTTCATACGTACAAAATGAGGCCCCCTCGGCCTCTTGACCCCAACCAAATCCGGCTGAACCAGTGGGAGGGTCACCTATACTCCGAAATGTGGGCCAACCGTTTTTCAAAATGGGCCGAGCCCATGAGATGATGTTCCGAAGGAGGGAAAACAGGAGGATGTTGGCTGGGTGATGTCGAGAGGTAGAAATGACACGTGCTCTTACTTTTTTTTTTTTTTTTTCTCTTTGAAACAAACCGAATTGTCAGCGCTCTAAACTGAAGTCGAACCCGTTTCACAACAAAAACCGTGTCTGCTGACATTGGGTAGTTTTGACAAACGACAAGGATGGATGGAGGCTTTGAGACTTGGAAAGAGCTTTCATATTGGGTCACCTGCATACCTGACCCAATTTAAGATTTTTTCTTTTCTTTTCTTTTCTTTTTATTGATGGATTACCCCGGTGCCTTCCTGATAGGAACGGCCGCCCCCCCCCCTCTCCCGGTGGGGTGAGCAAGAGGATTACGGAATGAATTGGTACTACATTTGAAAAAACCAAAAAAAAAAAAAAAAGAAAGAAAAAGGGGGGGATAAAAGAAAAGGAAAATTAAGTCAATCCATTAGTAAATTCTAGATTCAATGCATCATGTTAGGGGGTCCGGGGGAGTGTCTCAATATCAATTGCAAGGATAATGGGCTTTTCCCATAAAAGATTTTGAATTGAAAAAAAAAAAAGAGTAATTCTAATCTAACAAACAAGCACGATTATTAACATTTTTACTATATAGAAAAAAAAAAAAAAAGAAACAGGCATAAGCTAAAAGCATCCTTTCTTGTACTTCAAAAGGTTAATAAGAAGGAGGTAGTTTATAAGCCATTGATGGCAACCTTTTTTGCTTTTGGTGGAATGGCATCGTATGCCTTCAATAGAAAAGGTGGGGTCAATAAAGCCTTCGAGTTCGAATTTTGAAATTGATTGAAAAAACAAAAACAAATAAAAATTATTAAAATAAAATTAATTGGCGAAGTTCACATTAATATCATTATTATTATTTTTTTTATATTCCTACATCTATTCTTGCCTTTATGAATATTTTAATTTTTTCTTTTTTCTTAATAAGTCTCTCATAAAAAAAAATTTGTGCTTCAATGCGTGAGAAAATTGAGATATTTATTATTATCCTAATTATATGGACTGGCAATTGTATTAAGTCTTCCAAAAATCTCGTCATTTTCTTTGACGATTCTTTGTAGAATTTGGATTTGGAAAAAACCGCCGATGCTTTGACCTGATGTGATTCTCTGCACACTTTTTTTTTTTTTTTTTTAATCCCTTGACACCTTACATGTTGTTTTTTCGGTTTTTTATTTTTTACTTTTAATACTTTATTTTATTTTATTTTGTCGGGTAATTTAAATTAAACCCATGAAGCGCGCGTCAACTGCAACTAAAAATACTTCGTAAAATATCAAAGAAGATGAAGAATTGAGTTAAAATAAAAAGAGAAAATACCTCATTTTTACTGAAAGAAAAATAATAATAATAAAAAAAACTTTGAACCAAATCCCAATAGAAATGCATTGCAAAAGGTGGGAAAATTAGCAAGTTGATTAACAATCGCAATTGGGTGTTTGACGTTGCCTTCCTTCCTCAGAAACCTCTTGGTGGGAAAGGAGGGGGGGGTGCTTGACACGAAAATCCGCCTTACTTTTTAACGTTTAATTTTTGTCAACATATTGACTTTGAAATTGCGTACAATTCAAGTACTCCTCGTTCATTCTTAGCGTATTTGGTTTACGATTCTTGACGTTTTCCCCTTTACATGCGCAAGCGTCTCGAGCTCCCGATATCCATCTTCTTCTTCTTCTTCTTCTTCTTCAACCCTTCGATTTTTTTTTTTTGGGGAGTTAATTCTTTGTCTTTTTTCATCTTTTTGGGTTCTTTGAACAGATTATTTGTTTGTACAAAAGGTGAGAGAGATAAAGGAAGAGAAAAGAGTGTTAGTTAGATGGTATCGATTCTTTTTTTTTTTTTTTTAATTTATAGTTTTGAAAAAAAATAATTATCACGCTTTGGATTTGTTTTTTTTTTTTTTTGGGGGAGGGGGGGAAGAAGAGGGGTGGTTCTTGTGAGCTGATTGGGATACGGTCTGATCTGGGTCTCTGGCTCTTCGACCATCTGCTGCAAGTCCTTGATTTGTCAGAGGTGAGTCATTCCTCCATTATTTGATTCTTTTGCCTTTTCTTTCTCTTTAGAGCTTTTGATCACAATGTCGTATGTGTTATGTAATGAATTTGATGAGCATGTTGAGCTGGAGGAATCTCCTTCTTTGTCCCCTTCCCCCTCCTTCCCTCTCTCTCTCTCTCTCTTTGCGTAACATAGACACATGTATTGACTTTTGCTGCTGAGAAGTTTTGGTGCTTTATTACCCAATTATTTAGCTGCAACATTCTGGGGAACAGCAATGCCAGGTTGATGATTGTGCTTACCCTAATTTATCCATGTTTTGTGATGCTTGTTGAGAAAATTGCAGTTGACTTTAGAGTTGACTAGCCTAGGGATGGAGTTCAGGTTTCAGGTTTGCTTGCAACTCCCAATGGTTGGGTTGTAGGATGTTAGTATTGTTGCTTTTTGCCCGGGTTTAAAATAACTTGAAAGAATTCTTGCTTTTTCTTTTTTTTTTTTTTTGTTCTTTTTGGGTGACAATCTCCTTCCATCCTGTCATCCTCTGTGTAAACTGAAGTTTAAATGGATGAAGCATCAATTAGCAAAATTGTTTAGTAGTTTTCATATTAACTAGATGATAAAGTTGTATGTGTCCTTCACTATATCTTTGCTTGCTTCTTGTATTCCCTTTTGTTTAACGTCATTCTTCATTTTCTTTTTCTTTTTCTTTTTTTTTTGTATTGTAGTAGACTATAACTTCAACTGTGGCATGACACAGATAATGGGTTGGCTTCGCAAAATCTTTAAAGGCTCCAGCCATAACATCTCAGGCAGTCATTATCAGGGAAACTATGGGGCAGATCCTAATTTCTATGGACCATCTACTTCGGGGGTATTTATTGTGATTTGATTCTTTTCCACGTCCCTTTTATATCTCACCTTCTGTGACTTTCTGGGTGGAACCCATTGGGCCATATATCTTGATGTTTTAGAAGGTCACATACTGTGATGCCATATATCTTTCTGGGAGATGCAATGAATAGTGCTTAATGATGCCTTAAGTCAGATCCTGTGATCTCTTCATTTGACATTTTTGTTTGGACCTTGAATGTAGGGTAGGTGGTTAGAGCAGGAACATGAAGATATTGATCAAGCTATTGCACTTTCCCTTTTGGAGGAGAATCAAATTGGGAAAAATGTCATTGGTAAGTAATGTGGCTATTTGATGCTATCACAAATGCTCTGGTGATATGTATTGGTGCTTAGCATTGTGCTTGAACATGCATCATTGTCTGTCTTCCTCTGATAAGTCTTCATTTTTATATATTAAATTTCCTGTAGTCTCAGAAAAGTAGCATGTGAGCTGCTGTTTAAATGTGCTATAATATTGTTAACCTCCAATTGTCTTGTTACTGAGTTTTATATCTGGCTCTGTGTTTAGAGATTTGCTTCCTTGTGAAAATAGTATCCCTTGTGTGTTTTGCCACTGGAAGGCATTGAGACTTCAGTGAAGGCAGTTCTTTCAACTGCTGCAATTTTGAACATAGGTGCGGTAACCTGGGCTTGGGAGTTTTGATCATATTTGCAGTAATCTGGGTAACAAGCCTACTGTCATTATACGCTTTGTATTGCATCAATTTTTTCTTCCTTTCCAGATATAATGTGATCGTTTGATTTGTTGACAAGAATGATTTCTACCTGTGTCATGAGGTTTGCCTATCATTGCTGATAAAATGATGGAAATATTTAAAAAAAAAAACCAAAACTTCATGCTTCTTATGATTTGACATGCTGCACTTAGAAATACTAAGTTTGGCAAATTACTTGGTAGATAATGAGACTCAATTGCAAGAAGATGAGCAGCTTGCCAGAGCTCTACAAGAAAGCTTGAATGTTGATTCTCCTCCTCGGCATGGTAATGGAAATGCATATCAAGGAAATATATATCATCCCATCCCAGTCCAGTTTCCTATGGGGTTCAGGTATTTTAGCTTTATGGCAGATAAATTGTTTCATTAATCCATGCCAACTCTTAGTCATGCCTCAGTTTAATGGCTTTGTTGATTCACAAATGTATGCAATAATCTTTGGGAACTGTCCCTCAGGGGACGCCCTAGTGATTAAAAACTTAAACTTCTATCCATGAGGTCTTACGTTCTAATTTTGGGAAGGGGGGCCATCCCCATTGTGTAGCTCAAGGCCTAATGGGCCTACCAAAAGAACATCTGGAACTGTTATCATATGCTAGTCCCTTTTTTTTGGTCTTTTTAAACCTTTAAATGTATTTTGTTTAGTTGAGTTTCTTTTTCAGGCACCAACCATTTGTAATGCCTAAATTTCCTGTTTCTGCTGCAAACATTTTTTGGGTGCCATGTTTGGCCACCAATGGTTCCATTTTCATTGCACTCTTTTGCTCAAGAACTTGTACATGCAAGAAGTCTTATCAAAATTTGCCTTTTATGTTTGGTTAGGATTTGCACTGGGTGCAATACTGAAATTGGCCATGGAAGATTTTTAAATTGCCTAAATGCATTTTGGCATCCAGAATGTTTTCGGTGCCACGCTTGCAACCTACCTATTTCCGATCTTGAGGTGCAAATATCGCTCCCAGTAAACTATTGATGTAACCTACTTTTATTGCTGACCCTGTAAATGCATGATTGTTCGTTTCACAAGAACCAAAAGGTGTTTTCCAGCTAACTTTGTGAGCTTTATTTTTTATACAGTTCTCTATGTGTGGCAATTTCCCTTATCATAAATCTTGCTACAAGGAGTGCTACCATCCAAAATGTGATGTCTGCAAGTACTTTGTGAGTGTCTCATCTCATCCAGTTTGTCTTCATAGAAGCTGTCTTTCATTTATCGTGTAGGTTGCACCTATGTATTCCAACTATCTGCCTGCAGAAGCTATTTGTGGATTACTGATATTTCAGTGAAGGAACTATCATCCTGAGAATTCTTTTATAGTTTTCATAGTAATCCCAAATTCCCACCTAATGTTACAGATCTAGTGCAGATATGTCCCATTAAATCAAAGAAGAGCATTGCATCCATTCCCAGCTTTAATGTGGAAATGAATGCATTGCGAAAAATGTTTGAAATTCGAAATTACAAGCCTACATCACCGTATCCGAGAAGAAATGTGTATTGTAGGGCTATAAATTGCAAAGTAAAGTAGATGTTCCCAATATTTCAGGAAAAGGATGTTGAAACTATGGACTTAGAAGAGAGATGTGGGGGTGGGGGAAGGACCTATTTTCCTTTTCCTGCCTATTCATACTAATCACTAGTGAGGCCAGGGCATGGTGACCATCAGGGCTTTTCAGTTAACAGTAAACAACCTCTTTTCTTCTGTTGTTCAGTCACAGTACTGGATCCACAACTTGTTAGGGATTGGGGCTTTTCTCAATCCTACCATTCGATTTGCACATAGGATGGCTTTTAGAACTGCTCATATGAGTCCAAGGTTGATTGCTCAATCATCTATGTTCATATCATTTGAAAGTTCGCTATGACCTGTTGTACTTTCAATTACAGAGATCAACATACTGGAATTTATTTGTATTCTAACAAACTTGTAACTCAATTTTCATCTGGTGGTGACCTTCTGGAATATGCATATCTTGGCAGATTCCAACAAACCTTGCTGGTCTTATTGAATATAGGGCACATCCCTTTTGGGTCCAGAAATACTGTCCTTCCCATGAACATGATGGCACTCCGAGGTGCTGTAGCTGTGAACGAATGGAGGTCAGTCTGAGATCTTAATGAATAACTTGGCACAAGCAAAGGCATTCTTTATAATGTTTATATGGAAAATCTCGGTGATCTGATTTTTTCGGAGAAAGTGAAAAGTGTAACATATCTTTTCTTCATATCCAGCCACGAGAGACTGGATATGTTGCAGTTAACGATGGTCGAAAGCTCTGCCTGGAATGCCTGGACTCTGCTGTCATGGATACCAATGAATGCCAACCCCTTTATCTTGAGATACAAGAATTCTATGAAAGTCTAGATATGAAAATAGAGCAGCATGTTCCGCTACTCTTGGTTGAGAGACAAGCATTAAATGAAGCCCGGGAGGGAGAAAAAAATGTAAGGCATGCACAGTGAGAAGTCATTTGTGATGAAATTTTTTAGATATTGCCAACTGAAATCCATTATGTTTGCATCTGCACCTGTTTGAACACTTCTAAAACATTAGTCAGCCTCAGTAGGTTTGAAAATAAATAAGTAAATTATGCTTCTCCTTTTCCCTTTCCATTTGGTTTCTTTCTCTTTAGTTATCTATCTTCTGCATTTTTCTGACATCTGGAAAATTGCTCACTACTGAGTAATATAATGTCATAAACTAAAGAATGCTGATGGGCAGCCATTTAGGCACAAAACCATGTGCCATTACTGTAGCCTGACAATTACAATAAATACCATAATTTAAGACAAAAAAAAAAAAGGAAAAGGACTGGGATTGAATAGAAATAATTAAATGAATGTTTCCTTGCATTTTGATCTCTAGAAATTTCCTTGCATTACTCGATTGTATGTGTTAAAATAAAGTGGCATGTATTTGTGCTTAAGTTTTACCATGGTCTTCAGAAAATGCTTTTCTTTGTTGTAAAATTTTGAGTTGGATTTTCAACCGTTTTCCATTGGACAGGGCCATTACCACATGCCAGAAACCAGAGGGCTTTGCCTCTCTGAGGAACAAACAGTCAGCACTGTAAGAAAATTTTGGATGTCTACCATTGGTTTCTCTGCATCTGTTTGAATCATTTTAAGATACTTTCTTTATCAGTCAGACTTATGTTACAGTGGCCGTGAATTACCAGATATTAAGGCGGCCAAATTTTGGGGGAAATCGAAACATGGACATGATAACAGGGCCTTACAGACTAACAAGGCGTTGTGAGGTGACCGCTATTCTGATTTTGTATGGCCTGCCAAGGTATAGCTCAAGTCTCTTTGCTGTTGCATTTTACAAATAGGAACTTATGCGACATTCAAGAACAGGGAAAGAACTGAGAATTAATATGAGATCACATTTCTTGTTACTTAAACCAAACTTTTTCTACCAAAATTTCTTTTTGGAACTTTTTTTTTTCTATGAACTAGTCCAGTAACCAAAACATGATTGCACTTACTTTATACAGTACAGAAAAAACTTTGCAAATAGCATTTTTTTAATTGACAACTAGATCTAGTAGTCTCCAATTTTCTCTCCTTTTTTTTTCCCTTTATATTACATTTCATCCACTGCACGTTTGCAGTTGGTAAATTTATTCATGTAGATCCAGATATGGGCATTTGAAGGAGCTTGCTTCAGTAATCCTTCAAATGCTAATTATACTAGTGCAGTGATTGAGCTTCAGGAATGCGTGTGTGTGTGGCCACGTCCCACAGAGAGAGAGAGAGAGTTGTCACCAATAGTTGTTAAATTTATGGTTTCCTTTTCAATGATGTACATCTGGGTTGAGATAGCTTCTGAGGGTCCACAGACATGCTCTTGTAGAGTACTTAAAATTCTTCTTGTGGGGTTCTATTGGTCACATTTTGCACTTTTGGTTTCCATTACTGGTTTTCACTTACTAATTGTCTGGCTGGTTGTTGCATGATCAAAATTCTCTATTCTTATAGGTTGCTTACTGGTTCAATTCTAGCTCATGAGATGATGCATGCATGGATGCGACTAAAAGGTGCTTTTTTATTTCCATATAACATATATGAGTCTATTTGTCTTTTCTAGCATTCATATTAAGTAATGGCCGTTGTATGTGTATTACTCTGGCGGCTGCTCTATTTTAATCGCAAGCAAGCCACCAATCTAAAACTCATTGCCTTAAAATGTATACATATTTCGTTACAATGGTGGCATTGAACGTAAATGGACTGTGATTTCCAGTGTATGCTGACATATCGAAAATTCACTCCAGGGTTTCAAACACTCAGTCAAGATGTTGAAGAGGGTATTTGTCAGGTTCTTGCACACATGTGGCTAGAATCACAGCTGATGTATGGTACAGGAAGCAATGTTGCATCGTCATCCTCTGCTTCCAGAGCATCAAAGAAGCATACAAGATCTCAGTTTGAGAGGAAGCTCGGGGAGTTTTTCAAGCACCAGATTGAATCAGATACGTCTCCAATATATGGAGACGGATTCAGAGTTGGTCGGCAAGCAGTGCATCTATATGGCCTTGGAAGAACACTTGACCATATTCGAATGACAGGGAGGTTTCCGTATTGAAGACCTCAACCCGGAGTTTTGACCATGTCTTATTTTTCTTTTGCAGTGCCTGTTTCCCACAGGGACACGTGGTCAAAGCATATAAGTATTGATTCTTTACAAGGTGGTCGCCATAAGTGCTGATTGTTTTCTTGGTGTTGGATATAGTGTAGTTTTAACTCATTTTTCTGATGACCACTAATTCAATTATCATTTTTCACCATCTAATTACAGTCTTTTCCTATCTCTTGTCAACTCTGGTTACTCGCTCGTGTGCATGGTGTACTGTACTTCTGTTGCTGTAACATAATTACTTAACCTGGAACCCTTGATAATTTCTAGAGCGTTAATTATTATAGAGAGGATTTTCTTTTATCATCTAATATTGTAGGGTGTTGATTAATAAGAAAATCAAGGACTTATATATTTTTTAATAGAATTAAAAGGTGATAATTGCAGACAATTCTTGATACTTGAATGATCAATTGCATGTTAGTCCCTTATTGACAATTGAATTATAAAATTTATCTTTATTTAGAATCATAATAGCATCAACTAATTCATCACCACAACCATCACTTGTTGCCTTGTCACTCTATCGCTCCTGCTGCCTCCAGTCCACCAAATTATATCCGGCCACGGAACTAAAAGCAACTGATATGAACTGAAGTACTTTATTAACTCGCTACGATCACATAATGTTGTCAAGTGTCCAGTATCAGCTCAAGGTTCCTGACATGGATTGGAATCTTTCCGAGGCTGGGGCATGGAATTCATTTGAAGTGTGAGCTCCCTTGTCTTTCTCTAAGGGGCACGCTTGCTCTTCCTATTGCTGCTGCTCTAAAACTTTTGCCAATCAATTCATCAATACCCATTACCCTTAATCCCTACATTTCGTCTCTCAAAGTGCTGGGATTATTTTATGTTTGGCAACCGTAAATACTATTTGATAAAATGGGTGAAAATTATGTATCTTGATCCTATCCTTTTGAGTTAATTGGAACAAATTCATTTTGATTCCTTACTCACTTGTTATCTACTTACCAAATCCCTGATCTTGGTGTTGATATTCAATTGATGCAAACGCAGCTCCATATTTTTTAGGCCTTATCTCTGTTTTGAATTGTAGTGGAGTGTCATGGACGTACGTATTTTCCTCACGACTGTGTGGCGCTTAACTTTCCCTGTACCTTTCGTAGAAGCTAAGTCAACCTTTCCCCTTGGATAATGAAGAGAGAGTAGAGCACCACAGAAAACACAAGAGAGAATGATAAGAGAAAGGAAACACTATATTAGATTTGAGAAAGAGTACAAGTTAATTGGATGTTTTCCACCCTTGGGGCTAATCCCCTTTATATACAACTCTACCTCCTAAATGGATGACTGAGATTCATCTAATCTAATGACTACAATCAAAGTTTTAGAGAATTCTACAAAGATCTCTACAAGTCTACATAATCAAGAGAGTTCTAGAATAAGGTGGAATGTTCTAGGGTCCTAGTAAGCCTCTAGGCTCCCCTAGAACATTCCAGGGCGTTTCACTCTCCCCCACCTAATACTTCGACACCCTCGTCGAGTCCTCGTATTCTTGAAGTTGTTGAAATTGCCACATATCTTCTTTGCTTTCCCATGTTGCTTCACTCTCGGACAATCCCTTCCATTTGATCAAGTATTGAGTGCTTGGTGGTATACCACGTTTTCGAACAATCCGCTTGCCAAGTACTTCTTCAACATCTTTGTTATAGGACTTTACCACAATCAGGGGAGCTCTAGTGGATACTTCACGTCTTAGGTCTTCCTGGTCTTCCTTAAATGGTTTGAGCATATTTACATGGAAGACTGGGTGGATTTTTAAGCTTTTGGGTAGATCTAATTTGTAAGAGACCTTATCACCTTCCCCAGGACTGAGTAAGGTCCCTCATATCCTTATGGACACAACGAAAAGCTTTGAATTGTTGGAGTAAGATTTTGACCATTACCTTGTCTTCAACAGCAAACTCAACTTGTCGTCTTCTCTCCATTTCTTCATCTTCTTAACTGCTTTGTCAAGGTAAGAACGGGCTATGTCGGCTTGTTCCTTCCATGACTTGGTCATCTTTAAGGCTCTTAGGCTTCTGGTTTATGAATTTGTATCCACACTATGGGGCATTAAAGGTCGTTGCTTAGTTTCCAACTCAAAGGAACTCCTCCCGATCGCCTCACTCTTTTGTAGATTGTACGAAAATTGAGCCACGTCGAGAAGTTTTCCCCAATCGCGTTGGTTAGCACTTACGAAGTGCCTAAGATAACACTCTAAAAAAGCATTCACCCTTTCAGTTTGGTTGTTTGTTTGAGGGTGAAAACTTGTGGAGAAATGCAACTCAATCCCCAAGAGTTTGAACAACTCATCCCATAGTCGACCAGTGAAACGAGGATCACAATCAGTTATGATGTGGCGTAGCAACCCCTAATACTTTACCACATTTTTAAAGAATAGTCGTGCCGCCTCTTTGGCTGTACAATCAATTAAGGTAGGGATGAAAGTCTCGTACTTTGAGAAGCGATCCACGACCACTATGATTGACCTTGACCCTTCTGACTTGGGTAATATCGAAATGAAATCCATGGTGATGGTCTCCCAAGGCCTTTGAGGTATTGGTAAGGGCTCTTGTAAGCTTCCGGGTAATTGGTGGTCAACCTTGTCTTGTAGACACACAAGACAAGTCCTGACATACATCTCAACCTCATCCCTCAATTGAAGCCAATAGTATGTTGCCTCTAACAATGCCCACATCCTCTTCATGCCTGGGTGACCCGCCCACTTGGTATCATGACACTCCTTAATGAGGGAGCGTCTTATATTCCCCCACTTAGGCACATAGAGTCACCTCCCTCGGGTATAGATTAGGTCATCCTTTACCCAAAACCTTTTTGTCCCCTTCTTGATAGCAAGGTCGGTAATTTGTCTAGCTATAGGATTTGCTTAAGCCCTTCTTGAATCAGGTCTTTGATATCCCCTTTTATCTGAGAGATGACCGTCAGTTTTGCTTTTTGACTTAGAGCATCAGCGACTGCATTGGCTTAGCCCGACTTATATTCCAACTTATAATCAAACTTAGCCAAGTAGTCCTGCTACCTAACTTGCTTCGAGGTCAGCTTCTTTTGGGTTTGGAAGTAGCTAGTGGCCACATTGTCCGTCTTGATCGCAAATTGAGAACCCAACAGATAATGGGGTCAAGTACCGAGGCAATGCATAATGACGGTCATCTCCTTCTCTTGCACTGTGTACTTTTGTTTGGTGTCATTTAGTTTCCTACTCTCATAAGCCACAAGATGCCCTTCTTGCATTATGACCCCTCCTATAGCAAAGTCTAAAACATTGGTGTGGACTTCAAACGCCTTAGTAAAGTCAGGGAGAATAAGGATAGACTCTTTACTTACCGCAGCTTTTAACCCTTCAAAGGCCTTTTGCTGTTGAGTTGTCCATTTCCATGATTGGTTTTTCTTCAACAAATCGGTTAGGGCGGTCGTTCGTGTTGAGTATCCCTCAATGAATCGTCGGTAGTAGTTGGCTAGACCAAGGAATGATTGCAACTGCGACACATTCTTTAGCGGTTCCCAGTCTTGGATGGCCTGGACCTTCTCCTCATCCATTTGAATTCGTCCATTCCCCACCACATGACCAAGGAAGTGTACTTCCTGTGTCGTGAAAGTACACTTCTCCTTTTTTATGTGGAGTTTATTGTCATGCAACAGCTTGAACACGGTTCGTAGGTGGTCTAAATGGTTTTCAAGAGTCTCACTGTAGATCAGGATGTCGTCCAAGTAGACCACTACAAACTGGTTTAAAAATGGCTGAAAGATCTAGTTCATGAGTTTGGAGAAAGTGGCAGGGGCGTTAGTTAGCCCAAAGGGCATCACCAACCACTCAAAGGAACCATAACGGGTAACAGAGGTGGTCTTTGCCTCGTCTCCTTCTGAGATACGAACTTGATAGTATCCAAAATGCAATTCCACCTTTGTAATCCACTTGACTCATCCTAATCTATCAAATAAATCAGGAATGAGAGGAAGGGGGTATCGATTCTTTACTATAATCTTATTGAACGCCCTGTAGTCAATGCATATACGTAATGAACCATCGTGCTTCCTCTGGAACAGAATTGGGGTGTTGTAGGGAGCTTTTGAAGGTTGAATTTGACCCGCATCAAGTAAATTAGTTAGTTGCCTCCTCGACTCCTCAAGTTTGGCAGGTGCCATGCAATAAGGAGTAATAGCGAGTGGCTTAGACCTTTGTTCTAACTTTATTTTGTGGTCAATTTCCCTCCTTGGAGGAAGTTGTTTGGGCAGCTTGGGAGGCATGACATCCTTGTTTTCTTCAAGGACGTCTTTAACCTTCTAGGGTAGGTCCAACTCTAGAGAGGGATCGCTTGTCACCATTGCTGCCAAGTATGTGATTTCCCCCCGCTTGAGGCCCTTCTTTGCTTGCATTGCAGATAGGACTTTCCTATCACTCACCTTCAAGGTGGCAGAAACCATGCATGGGGCCTCCTTCTTAAGCACACACAGAGAGTTTAAATATGACATAAGAATGATTTGTACCTTACGAAGGAAGTCTATGCCAAGCACGACCTTGAAATCATTTATGTGCGCCACTGAAAAGTCCACTGCACCTCTCCATGTACCAAGGCTCATCGGTACATTTCGGGTAACCCCACTTAAAGGCTTGACACTAGCGTTGACGGTCTTGAACCAACCCCCACCATTGGTCATAGAGAGACCAAGCTGTTTAGCTTTCTCGTTGGTGATGAAGTTGTGAGTAG
>CM038597.1:9355317-9432170 GCA_021533255.1 Ceriops tagal | reverse complement strand
CAATGGGGGCCCGGCTTTGTGGCCTACAGTTCTTTGACCACCAAACGCGTTTTGGGAAATTGGAATAGGTCTTAAAATTAATGGGAACAATGACCACAAAGCCACGAAAGCTGGAGGCCGGCCAAGATTATTTATCCGAAATTTCTTTATGGTTAGTAAAAGAAGAGAAACAATCAACGCGGTACTCCAGGTTCTGCCTAATAGATAGAGACTCATTGAAATTAAAATTTCCGCTCTTTTGGCGTAGTTTGACTGTAACCATAACACATATAGAAAGGACCAAAAGCTTTTAAATATAGGAAGGCTGAGACAAAAGTCTTTGCTTGGCCTGCAATAAACAGTGCTTTCTGGGCATTTCCCTGGAGTTTGTAGTTGGGTTAAATCAAACAGATTGTTGTTTTGAGATTGCTGCAATGCAGAAGATGAAGAGCTCTCCACCAGGAAAGCAGTTAATGCCATTGAAAATCAATGGCAACATACTAGCTGTGATAATTTCTGACTATGATCAGACCATGATCAAGAGTCACGAAAAATATTTACTTGTCAGTGATTTGATGAAAACAAAATTTATTTTATTTTAGTGGATATTAAGATATTTGAAATATTGTTTTTAATTGAAAGCGTTGCACGGCCTATTTATTAATGAATAAATTTATTTTTCTTTCTTTTTTTTCTTTTTTGGTCAAATTTGGATGGTCCATGGCTGGTCAATTGGAATCATTCGAAAAATATGCTGGGAGTAAATAAGTAGCATTATTGTAATTATAACATCGTATCTTAATCTAAAAATATAAAATATTATATTTATAACTTTTTTTTATTTACATAAAATTTACCTCTTTTTTTTTTTAACAACAAATTTTTTAATCACTGAATGATAAATGAGATACTTGCGGGAGAAGCATTGATCATTGCAGAGCTTCTGAACGTGCCAACACATGATGGCGAATAGCGTCGGCCAATCATCGATGTTAAGCCTGCCATGCATGCCCTACAAATTGTAGATCAGCCATGTTGTCAAATCTAGTCGAAAAAGAGTTGCCTTGTACGCCGGTTTAACCAATTAATTCCATGCAATGGCTACTTTGCTAAATCACGTAATATGTGGAACAAACTCCCCGCAAAACTGCTGCAAAGTGCCCAGCGAATCCCTTCTACATCTTTCCATATTGGTCATAACTTGGACATATGTAATTTTCCATAAAAAGCACCCGATGTTTTCATTTACCCTGAGTTTCCAGATGTTGGCAACTGTAAATTCCATGCAGGACTCCCCTGATCAACCATCAACACTGAAATTCCTGTCCGATGAGCAACCCCATCTCCTTGCATCTGGGTTCCCACCTTCCTTCTTGACTATGCTAGCTGCCAAAGCTTTGCAATACTTCGTGGGGTAGAAAAGGGGTCAGACTACTCAATCCCAACCAACCCTTTGAATCTAGTAAGATGCCACTTGTCGCTGGGTCTGCTTTATTGCTAGGGGACAGAACGCATATTCAGATAATGGCTCATTCATCAACCACAGATCTAGCCAAAACCGTACTGCAAGATTGTCACCCACCCTCCATTTGCACTCCCTGTCCACAGGTAGCTGAGCGTGGACCATCCCTCTCCACGTGGGAGACGGCACCCGTTTATAAGAAATGCTATCTGGTGTTGCTTTGCAAAACGTACCCATAAGAACTCTTGGCCATAAGTTCGTGGGTTCTGTCAAAAAATCTCCAATTATGCTTTGGATATCATGGCCTATTGAGCCATTCTCGAACCTTATATGCCAATTCCTCCCTTCAGTTGTCAGCTTAGCAGGTGAATCTTTCTCCCTAATTCAGTTTCTCCCCAGGGAAAGTCTCTACTCAAATGGTCCAGTTTATCACAAAAAGAGGCCGAAAGAAGAGCCTTCCGCATGGCATAGGATGAAATTGTTGAACAGACAGATTTTACCAAAGTCAAGCGGCCTGCAAAGGAGAGTTTATGGCTTTCCGACCCGCCAACTTGTGCTGCACACGGTCAGGAATCCCCTTGCAAAGCGAGGTAGATACTCTGGAATTGACGGTTGGCATACTTAGATACTCTCCTAAGTCATCCATTAACGTGACCAGGCTTTAGTGCTAATTTTCCCTGCCAAGTGTCTACGTATATTCCGCTCATTTATTTTCCTCTAAAAATATATTGCGCCCATGTAACAAAAACCAACCCGACGCTCTGTATGGGCTGTCTCTTGTACAATATTGGAATATGCACTTAGGAAGGGCCTAAAATGTTGGTCGAGTAACCTAAAGTCCTAGGCTTTTCATTTTAGGTCAGCAGACCTCTTTGTGGCCCAACTGCCCTGCTCATGAACTTGTTCCACTTAATGGGAATAGGGATGGTAATGGGGCTAGCGGAGGCGGCTTGTCCAACCCTCCTCAACCTGAGTCCTACATCCCCCTCTCTTCCCTGTCCCTGAAACCTAGTGTGTAAAGATTTTTAAATCGTATCGTTACCTCAATTCGGTATTAGGGATCTCTGCCTCACCTTATTCCCACTTCCCGTATGTTTTGTGCACAATTTCATCACAAAACAACCTTAATGCAAGAATCATTTTCAGATAGAAACTAAATATCACCCACACATACCACAAGACAAAGTAATTTCATGGCTAGACAGAGCATACTAAAACGGTTCACTGTTGGTGTCAATCCTTTTTCTTTTTTTTTTTTTCTAAAATTATTCTATGAATTGAATTATGTATGCTAAAAAAATATAAGTTGCTTGTAGCTAACAAAAGGCTATAAAAAATTATAATAAAAGTTATATGTTATAAGAGAAAAAGAATATAAGAATAATTTTGTATATTGAATTGTAAGACATTGCATATGTATGAAATAGGAAAAAGTATTTAAGAAATAATGACATATTTACCAAATCATATTAAGATAGATTTATGCATATTTTTAATATAATTATGATACATGTGTATAATAAATTTAAACTCCATACATAATTATATGCAAAAAATAAATAATATTATACTTAAATTTACCATATTCTAACACTCTTTAAATTCAAAATAATAATATAGCTAATTTAAATTTGAAAACTTGATTAAAAAATTATCCAAGTGGATAAGGTTTTGTGAAGATATTAGAAGTTTAATTAGTAAAAATAACAAAAATCAAATAAATAGTATTATGCACAATGTGATGGTGAATAAAATGATAATTATTCTCAAAGTGTTTGATTCGTTCATGAATGACATTATTGTGAATAATATGAATGACATTACAATTATCACAATTAATAGGTATTGTAAAGGATTATGTAATACCTAGTCTTATAAAAGCCATTAAAGCCATGATAATTCAAATGTAATGCATACAAAAACCCAATATTCAGCTTCAATACTAGATCAATAAGTAATTGTTTATTTATTACTATACAAAGAAATGAATGAATTCCCTAAGAAAAAATAGTATTCAATTAGAGAATATTTGTTTATAGAATTTCATACACAATTAGCATTAAAATAAATCTACAACTTAAATGATGATTAAGTGGAAATATGAAGCAAGATCCTTTAATGGTATAATATTAGGAATGAATGTATAAAAGATAAAAAAATATTAAGAAAAATTAATAAAATATTCACCAAATCATATTAAAAGAAATTTATGCATATCCTTAATATGATTAAGACATATCTAATCAATGAATTTAAACTTTATACATAACTATATACCATAATTAAATAATATTGTACTTAAATCTATGAAATTCTAACACTTCTCAAACTTAAGATAGTAATATGGTTAACTTGAATTTAGAAACTAAATTAAAGAATCACCTAGGTGGATAAGTTTTTATAAAGATATTAGCAATTTAATTAGCAAAAGAAACGAAAACTAAACAAGTAGCATTTTCTCAAAGTGTTTTAGTTCACTCATGAATGACATCATTGTAAGCAATTAAATGTCATTATGATTGTCATAATTAATAAATATATCAAAGGAGTATTTAATACCTATGTCATCATCAAAGCCATAATAATTACTACATTAAGCAATAATTATTTATTTACTATTATGCCAAGAAATAAGTGAATTAAAAAAAAACGTTTCATGTCATAGAACATCCATTTATAGGATCTTTTGCCTAATTAACATTAAAATAGGTTTACAACTCAAGTGACATTTAAGAAAAGAAAGATACTTCAAGACTAACCAATGGTATTTTTGTTGAACTTATATTTAAGCTAAAAGGAAAAAGATTTATGAGAGAAGGCTAAAATGAAACTTTAGATTTTACAGTGTCTAACATTAATTTAACATAAGGATTAATCAAGAAATATTATGAGGAAGCATTTAGCTTAAAAAAAGAAAGAGAATAAAACATCTTATGTTCAAAAAAATAACATAACAAAAACTTAAAGGCGTTCAGATACAAGATTCCAACACTGATAATCTTTATGTTCAATTCCATAATTAAGAAAGTAACACAAATGAGCACGATAGTTTAACTTGATATATTTATAAGACTGTAAAAGAACAAAATAAACATAACTAAAGACTTAAAGAGATTGATATGCAAGTGGTGTATTATAAAGTCACTCAAAATGAAATATATTTTTGGTGACTTAAGATGGAATACAATTAATGGTGCATATAGTAATTAGAGTAACCTTTTCCTAAGAACACTTAAGGTAAAAGGCAAAAATAAAAAGGACTTGAATTGTATCTAGAATATGACGATGTTTTGTTAAGTCCACCTATTTTGATGTGAGGTATTACAATATAAGCATTAAAAGATAATATTAGTCTTATGAAAGAAGTAGTAAAAATTTTGAATCTTTGTATTTCATATCATTATTAATACAAAACAATTTTATTGTTTAAGAATCCTAAGTTTTTACCATAGCAACAAATTAAGAATAACTATCAAATAACTAAGAACAATTCTTCATAAGATAAAAACTATATATTAAGTAAGTAATCATCTATAAATATCAAAAAGTATTATGATTCACCTATAGTATTAATAGGAGAGGGTTCCTAAATATTATAATGAACCAATTTAAAGGATGTAGAGAAAATAAAATTACTCTTATTAAAGGGTAAAGCATAATGTTTAGTAAGTTAACATTAAACACAATTAATTTCAACATATTTAATAGAAGTTAAAAGACTACAAAAAACTAAAAGACTTAATTTAAAGTGAGAAATATGACCAAGATGAGAATGTTAAAATACAAATAAAACTAATATAACATAGTGAGTAAGTGATCGATTCGAAAGTTTTAAAGAGACAAGTTTCAATAAGTGTTCAACTTTACAGTTGATACTAAGTATTTGGCTTATTTATAAATCTTATACATGAAAGCTAATGAAATAAAAGTGTGAGTCAGAAACAAAAATAATATAATTAACTCATAGAAATAAGATTTAAAGTCAGATTAAGAATTAAAAAGGTATTAAATATAGTTAAGTTAAAAGTAAAAATATGGCTAATAGGATTACAATGCATTTGGGAATTATCAAAAGTATGAAAAACTAATACGTAAGGAGTGACATGTTTTAAGTAAAAAAATGTGTAATCAAAGGTCATTATAACATCTAGAGTCAAACAACTAACAAATTGATATATGAAATACCAAATTTGATTAAGACTTGTTTGAGGGTGTCAAAGTCAATTTGATTTAAAAGAACATTAAAGTTAAATGAGTAGCCTTATAAAACTTACTTTTAAAATTGGTTTGTTGATTGAAACAAATGGTCCAAACTTTTATCTGTCAGGTTAAATTAATGTTAAACCTATAATTTATAACATTCTGAGATAGAATAGCTTGATTTGTGATAGTATTGACAATTACCTTACACTGTATATGAGAAGAAAAGATGAATAAGACAATATTAATAAGTGTTGTAAGGCAATAAGCCCTTATGGTGACCAGATGAGTTTCTTTAAAAACTAATTCAATAATCACACTTTCTAATAAATATAATACATCATGATGAAACAAAAAGGCTTACATAAATTCATAATCATTATAGAGAGCCATAAGAAATTGCATAATTCTCATTTTATGTCCATATTGTGAGAACTTAACAATTTCAAAAAGGATAATCTTATGTAGGCTTAAAAAGCATCATTAGTCTCATATAAGATGCATTTAAGAAAAAAAAAGAGTTAATTTACTAACATAATTGTTGTTTTCAATGAGAAAGATAAGTGACTAGTTGATATTGATGTGTTATATCACTTTTAAAGAATTATAAAGCTAACAAATCTCATAACTCCTTTATTGTACTAAGTCGACCAAATTGAACCTTGATAATAAAAACATACATATTGTAAATACCATGTAAGAATCTTATGATTATTGCTTTATCACTCATCAATCCGTTTAGCTAATTTTTCAAATGATTCTTCTTTTGTTGTAATTAGTTTTGGAATGTCTCTATTAACATAACACTAGAGTTTACATCTTATAAAAAAGTTGTATATCTTTTGAGACAAAAGAACATAATTTGTCTTGTCTAAAATAGTACTTATAGACATTAGAATTTCAAATTTTTCTACATTTAATAACAAATATGATGCTAAATAGTGATAAAAAATATGCAGAGTTTGATACAAAATATACTAAAATAGGTATTAGAAATTGATCTAACTCGATTAAAAATTGGTTTAATAATAATTAAATTAGATGGTTAAAGTTATGAACTTATTTAGTTAATAGGTATTGATGTTGTAGTCAAATAATAACATGGCAGACACATGTTAATAATATGGCTAACACATGGAAATAATGTGTCTAATATGTGGAAATGACATGGTTACTACTTGGCAAAAAAAAAAAAAAAACCTATGAAGATAATAAAAATAAATTTGAAAGATTGGAGTTCAATAATAATAATAATAATAAATTACTAATGTAATAGATGAAATATGATAACATGCTATTTTAATCTCTCAAAACAAAAAAAAAGAATCTTTTCCTAATTGAAAGAATATGAGTATAATTCTAATATCATAACAAAAGACTATGATAAAAGTTATGATTTAATGTACATGGCACGAAAAAAGAAGAATAAAAGAATAGTTTTTGTGTATTGAATTGTAAAATACTCCACTTATTTATATAAGAAAAGACATATAAAATAAGAAAAGAGTATGAGAAAAGGTTAATAAAATTTTTACCAACATATTCATACATATCCTCAACATGATTGAAATATATTTATGTAATGAATTTGAACTCTATATAAAATTGTATATAATAATGAAATAATATTATATTAAAATATAAAAGAATATAAAAAAAAATCTGCAAAATTTTAATAGTAGTTGCAATGAAAATGATGCAATTTATTTTCTTTTGAATAAAAAAAACGATGTATTTTCATGAATTTTGTTAATTTTCGTAACATAATTTTAGCAATATGAATGAACCGCACAAAATTGAAATGATGGTCCAAATGTTTCATTTTTACAAATAGAAGAATAAGCCATCTGCTTTTTCGTGGTAGTAATTGTAATATCTCCAATTAATGGTCTAATTTTAACATTTTTAAAATAAAAATTTAAAATTTTAATTATTAAAATATTTATTAAAAAAATAAAAGAGAGAGAGAGAGATTTATGTTGGGCTTTTACCAGAATCATGTGGGGGGGGGGGGGAAGTGACAATATCAATTATCACCACGTATTTTTGTGGTCTTATCTTGACAGCCCCAATCCAACACTTGTGGAGAGATTATTTTCACCGCGTTGTTCGAAGGACGTCTGAGGAAGCATGGCCCGTTCTGGAATCCCAATAATGATCAGCGCACCGAAAAGCCGCTTTCTTTCTGATTGGGAGGGGGGGGAGGGGGGAGGGGATGTTCAATCATTAATCTGAAACAAATGTCCACCAGTCAGCAGAAATGACGCACTGCCATTTCCACGCTCGCCCGGCCGCCCCGCGGGGCCCCACTCCCCTCCACTTGTTTATTGTAGACCAATCGGGGGTGGCTTTTTGGTAGGCAGTCCTTAATTCTACAGCAGCAGCCGGGTGTTCCCCTAGTTATCACCGCCCATCTCCCTCTCTCTCTCTCTCTCTCTCTCTCTCTCTCTCTTCGAGAGTCTATATCCCCCCCCCCCTTGTTCCATAAACTTTTGGCCGTATTCTGGGGACGACGCCTTTATTTTATTATTATTTTTTTTTTTGGTCATATGCGGAACCGATAAATAAGTTTTTTTTATTAAAAAACAAATAAATAAAACCCTTTTTAATTACAAAAAAAAAAAAATTGTTAAAATCTTCATGGCACATATTCTTTCTTTGAGTCTCCTGCTGGCTTCGCCAAGTTCCTCTCGCTTCTCAATCTCTCCTCTCTTGACTCTCTCAACGGAAGGGAGGCGAGACGAGAGGTAATTAACATGGCAATTGCTTCTTCTCGTTTAAATTCCTTCTCTCTCTCTCTGTTTTTTTTTTTTACTTCGTAATTTATATCGTTAATTTTTTTCCTTTATGATGATTATTATTATTATTATTATTATTTTAATTTCAAGTTGAAATTGCGTCTGTATTTATGTTTTACGATGGGGTTTGTTTATTGTGATTTCGTGTAATTGTAAATTGTTGATAGCTTAAGGATTGGCTACTTGTGTGTCTTGTTGGTCGAACCTTGAATTTGATTACGAGAGTTTCTGAGTTGTGTTCTTATTTTCCCAATTCCCCGCGGAGGAGGAAGAGGGAGGAGGAGGAGGAGGAGGGTTGTTTTGACGGGATTATTACTACGAATGTATGCATTAAGAACCTCCCCCTCCTCCCTCATTATCCTTCTGTGGTGTCTCCCAATCTACCTCACCTGTTAAAGACATGCACTTTAGCTGGGAAATGTCGCTTTCGTTGACTTGACATTGAGCTCTTGGTCGTCGGTATCATAGCTTGTTGGCATGAAGATAAGGAAACAAGCTCGGTGCCTCGAATGTTTTTATTTGAGAAAGTTTGTAGATTTTCTCATTGATTAATCAGCCAGATGTTCCTCTACTTTTTTTCTTTCATAAGATATTTTATCACCGCATTGTGCCTATTCTACAATTGCTCGTACCATGGTCTTATTTGCTTGCATGACCCCTTCTTATTTCTTTGGAACTTGTGTTTTTGCAATAGAATTTTAGGAACATTTCATATTTCAGTGGAACATTGTATTGCAGTTACCATTTGGCTCCTGGACGGAGATGGATGCTCTCAAGCCCTTCAAGACCAAGGATGCGCCAAAACACCGTCCTTTAACTCCTTTAAGGTTAATGAGGGGTATTGCATGTCTATTGGTGTTTCTCTCTACAGCTCTTATGTTTTTAGTGTATTTTGGGCCCCCTGTTGCGCTGTTGATGAGGCTTATCAGTATACACCATTGCAGAAAAACAACCTCTTTCCTCTTTACCCTATGGCTGGCTCTGTGGCCCTTTCTATTTGAAAAGATAAATGGGACTAAAGTCATATTTTCAGGAGATACTGTCCCTTCCAGGGAACGCATTTTAATTATTGCAAATCATAGAACTGAGGTTGATTGGATGTACTTGTGGAACCTCGCATTGCGAAAGGGGTGCCTAGGTTCTATTAAGTATATCCTTAAGAGCAGTTTGATGAAACTACCTGTTTTTGGTTGGGGGTTTCACATCTTAGAGTTCATTCCAGTGGAGAGAAAGTGGGAAGTTGATGAACCTGTGTTATGCCAAGCACTTTCAACTTTCAAGGATCCTCAAGATCCCCTGTGGCTTGCTCTTTTTCCGGAAGGAACTGATTTCACGTAATGCCTTTTCTTCTTTATTATCTTCCAAACCTCCATGTGCATCCAAGTTCAGTCATATACTTGAGCTTGAATTTATTTGCTCACCAAAACTCTTTACTGAACTCTGCTATTTTGGCTAGCAATAAAATAAATTTAGCATGGAGTAATCCATGGATTCACACCATTCTTAGGCATATTTTGCTAAGTTGAAATTCCACTTTATAGAAATTTAAAGATTCAATGTTTTAGGAGGTTTACTATTTGTTTGCATTTTTACACAGTGAACAAAAATGCCAAAATAGTCAAAAATATGCAGCTGAAGTTGGACTTCCTGTGCTGACTAATGTGCTACTTCCCAAAACAAGGGGCTTTTGTGTTTGCTTGGAAGTTCTGCGGGCTTCCCTTGATGCAGGTTCTTGTCGTTAGATACAACTGATATTGTTTAGCCTGTTATGTGCATTAAAACGTACCTTTGTCCTCCAAATCCCGGCATAAGTAAGAAAAATGTTCATTCTAATGATTTATTCTTCAATTCAGAGCCTTGGAGCTCAAAATATTGCATGTCCTTGGTAAAAATTGCTTTTGCAGCTTTCTCTTACATATTTGTTATGATAATTCTACCGCAGTCCTGCATGTTCATTCTATTTCCCTGATTCTTATCATGCGTTCAAGAGACCACTCCATAAAATGTTTTGAAAAAAGGATGATTTTCCTCAAATTACCACGTATAAGCATTAGAGCTTGAGTTACTGCACAATGTCAATACAAAATGCCTCCCATTTTAGCCAGATGAACTGCACCAATTTTTTTTTTTCTGTTTCATTATGCAGAACTTCTCAAATTGATTTGCCCTTTGTTATTCCCGACATATCCCCTTCCCTAGCAACCATAAACAGTTGCATACACATTAATTTAGTTTCCTGACTTTCTGGGATAAAAGAATGAAAAGGACTGATGTCTTTTGCTTCAGAAGATGAGTAGAGGCTAACTGAGCATTAAATAGCTGGTTCTACATCAGTTACTTTTTGCCTGTTACCACTGATGATATGTCATGACCGTTGAGTATAACGTATTAAGCATGACATTTGTCAATTTTTTGTGCATCTGCAGTTTATGATGTGAGTATCGCCTACAAGCAGCAATGTCCTTGCTTTCTGGATAATGTATTTGGTGTTGATCCATCAGAAGTTCACATTCATGTCAGGCGTATACCCATCAAGGAGATACCAGCCTCCGATGGTGAGGCTGCTACATGGTTAGTCAATACATTTGAGCTCAAGGATCAGCTGCTCTCGAATTTTAAGGCTCAGGGCCAATTCCCCAATGTAGGAACAGAAGAAGAGCTCTCTACTCTGAAATGCCTTGTAAATTTTGCAGTGGTAATTTCTTTGACTGCCCTTTTCATTTATCTTACCCTTTTTTCATCTATTTGGTTCAGAATATATGTAAGTTTGGCATGTGCACTTCTTTCTGTTGTAACTTTCTTCAAAATTCTGCCAACGCCAGTTAAAGGCTTTGTTGAAGAAGTATTTAGTTGCAGGAAAAGCAATTGAAATAGAATTTTATTACAGATTGACAATTTACACCCAAGGACTCTTCTGATCATGGCTGCAAAATGACTCGAACCATTTCATTTTAGATATGTTGGGGTTTGATTCTTTGGTGTACTCTTAATGGGGAGAACCTTTACTGATTAGGGCTTACAAAAGATGCCCATTTTTCCTCCGAAGTGAGGATACTGGGCATGTGAATACTTGGCCCTTGCTTCTTGAACGTCGTGATGCTATCCCAGTTAGAAAGGTAAACAGGGCATGGCAGCCATTCTTCTCGGGCAAGGTTAGCTTGTAAGAATTCTACAAAGCAGATTTGAATTTCACTTGCGTAACACTGGCGGCCATTGACATGCCGGGGCACATGCAGCAACCTTGACGTATATTGTAAAAGTATAGGAAAAGGTCCTCCTGTCACGGGAACATGGTTTAGTAGGTAAATGAATGAATCGGGACAAGTATAGATCGCTGTGTTTGTGTTAGTTCACGGATAGTCGGCGCATTATACCTGCCCTTGTCCTCTTCACTTTTGTTATGATTACTAAATTAAAAAATTCCTATATACGACCATAGTTGTTAGGACATTACGTCCTTTGGAGCAAACACAGACAGTCGCAACAATAGATAAGACTTTGTCATTTATGAACGTACAAACTTTGATCTTTGTCAACCAAAAAGAGAAGCAAAATGTTGTCAGACGTTTAGTTTGGCAGATGGGAACCTGTGGTTGGATCCATCCACATTTGAATTATTTACTAGAAGTCTTTGGCGTTGGGTGTTATTAGGTTTGACTGGTGATGCCAACTTTCAAGCCGTTAGGTTATGAGCGTACAAATGCCATGGCTCGTCTGCGTGGCCAAACTAGTAGGCCACATGGTTTGAATTAACTAACTTGTGTAAAGAATGGAGTTGGTGAGGTGTTAGATTTATTTAATTCATCGGGGGCATATGGATTGCTGATCAAAGGGAAAAGGCTAAATCAATGGTCTTGGTTCACAGGATAGAGCGTTGCACATTATGATCCCTTTGTAAGAAGAGATTCAAAAGAAGGCAAATATGACGCAAGAGAGAAACAATTAGCTACCTTCCTCTAAAGCAAACAGAAACCCGTACCAGGTGGGGCGGACAAGGGGTCTCGTTTTCCAGCTACAGCTGCCCAAACAAATCAGGCAGGGGATAGCTGAACAAAAAACCTTAATATATTTTAACCTTAGAAAAAAAAAAAAAAAAAAAGAGGATGGCCACTTGCTAAAAAAGGTTGCTATGGGAATACTTTTTGATGCAGCGGAGAAACTGATAGGATGGATGGATTATTAAGTACACATGGTTATCAAGAGATATATATTATCTAATGCTGAAATTAGTCAAACAGTGCGTTTCTATTGTTAAACGGACGCTAGGTTGGATTGGACCCTCAACTGAGTTCTCTACTTTTTGCAATTCATACCCTATCATTGTCTTTTTCTTTTTTTTTTTGGTCCATCCAACATCTTTCATGGACTCCAAAGAATGACATGTTAGGAAAAGTGCCTCCCTCTTCAGCTTTTTCATTTTTTGTTAATGGTCAAGCTTAATTTATGTCCAGTTGGTGTTTATAATGGCAGTTTTGGATATTTAGATGATTTGTTAGGTTTTGAGACACATGGTAAGTGTACCATATTTGGTTGGCATGGGGATACATAACCCACCAAAAGTAAGGCCCCCACTAAAATGATTAGTGCTCCAGACCTTAAGATTTCTTCATCCTTCATCAAGCTTTTACAGGACTATAGTGGTGGTTAAAGAGAGTGCTTATGTACCAACAACTTAGATATGCAACTTCAAGGTATTAATATTTACTATTCTGCCAGATGCATATGGTTGTATGAGAAGCTAGGTTAGGATCAATTATGAGCTGCCTGCCATGTAATTTTTATTTTACCTTTGGCCTACTAAATGGTTTTTATTATGACTTATTTTGTTGATATTTAATTTTTTAAATTGATTTTGTACACTCTTAACATCATTTTTATTTGTCAACACATGTACTTCTGTAAGTGTTAAAAAAAAAACGGTTTAAAAATAAGTGTTGGTTTGTCAATAAATCTTTTCGGTCGTTGTGGAGTGCTATTCTAAATTGTTTGTAAATGATAAGAAATTATGTTTAATATCCTGTTTTAATAATAATTTTGATTTCATATGCTTCTAATATCCATCTGAGTGATTACAATAAAATTTGGATCTACTTCAAATATTTTAAAAGAACAAGTTGTAACCATTTCATCTACTTAATCAAACTTATATTCTTTCATCAAAAGATGCATAGAAATTATGGTTTCTTTTATAAAAGTTTGTAAGTTTATCCTTGGGATTTAATAACACTGATATTATCTCTAAATTTATACTTATAGATACTAAACTATTGAAAAAATTTTATATACACTTTTAAATTATTTAAATCTTTATAATAACTTACTTGAATAATATATCTTCTTTATTTTTAATACTTATTAAAAACCAAAAATTTTTACTTTCATTAATTTTAGAACAAAAATATTTTTTAAAATTTTCATTGTTTAATGTAAAGCTTTCACTTTTAATTATATTTAATTGATTAAAAAATTATATTTTAATATGAGTAAGAGACATAAAAGGAGACTTGTCTTTATTATATTTTGACTTAGTAGTATAATACAATTGAGAAATTGTCTTATTAAAATCTATTCTTCAAATGTTGACTTTGAATTAAAAAGTATATTACTTACATAATTTCTTGCTTTTAAGTATTTATTGATTTTATTTTATTTTTTGTTCATGTGCTTCATTATTCTTTGGTTGTTGTTTCTATTAAAAAGCATATAGCCCCTTCTAAAGCCTCCCTCCTAAATAGTATTGGTGCATAATTAGTTGGTTAATGATAAGATCAATTGTAATTAGTTGATTGGTAATAAGATCAAAGGTTATAGTGATTAATTGATAATTAGATCATTTGTGATATCTTACTAGTTACTTGTAGATAATTTCCTTGGCTTTTTAAGAGCTTGACCATCATTTAGTTCCATTCTAACTTGGAACTTTAGATAAAAATCTTAAACTTTATGGGTTTCTTAAAGATAGTTGGAGGAAGGACTTAACTTAGACTAAGCTAGATTGACATGATTAAGGGTGGACTGGGGCTTGCTTCAGATTTGGCTATATAACTATAGGTCTCTTTTGTATTATATGTTTGTTATCTCTTTGTACCTTTGCAATTTGTAATGAGCTCTTAATAAAATCATTTCTTCATTCATTGTCTTGCTTTCTTCGTCCAAAACTTATACAATGCCAAACAAAATAGGTGTGCAACAGCTGCTTCTTTTTATGAGTTGTTTTAGATAAAATAATAATAATAATAAATAAAAATTTTCTTGAATCTCTATTTTATTTGCTCCTCCAAATATTTATGTGAGAGTATATCATTATTTTATGTGAATGCTTGAGAGTGCGGATGAGATTGTGGAACTAGCAAGACTTGCTTGGTTGTCTTCGGTTTGCAGTTTGCATGACGAGGAAGGTTACTTTGCATGTTGTTTGTTCAGAGGTCTTGCCAAAGTTCACATGATGTTAAGGGAAGCTATAATGTCTCCATTGGAGATTTTTTCCTTGCGGGCGAGTCTATTTGCGATGCATCACAAATTTTGATAAAGTTGATTGATTTTTAAATGAGAAATCCAGCTAAAATTGCATTTATAATTACCACAAAGATTGCTACTGATGAAACAAGGTTAACGGGCTGATAGAATTGCATTGAGTCAACTATGACTTGGTCAAAAGTAAAATTGTCGATCGTATGCTTAAACGTGTCCAAGATGGTCCTATCACCCTACTCGCCATGGTTGGTTTGCAAAACGCATTTTTAAATAAGTTCAAAGATGTCATCCAAACTTGCCTCATTAGTCGTCGTGTATTCTCACTGCTGTACTCAAACTTGTTCAAAATGATTTACATCATCCTATCCACTAATTTTCGAGTGCAAAAGGGATTCTTAAACATATTCAAGAAATTATTAAAAACTGAAATGTGATCTAATAAATCCATCAAAGGTTTACCTTTTTTTCACCAACACTTATTCGCGCCCTTTCTTAAATGTGCTTGGAGATCATTTGGAAATTAATCCTGGCATTAATTCATCGTGGTTAACGTCCTGTTTCTGCTTGGAGTTCCTCACCTCTTAGTGACATCTTATGATTTCACTGCTCCACTAGGTTAATCTGCATAATATATAAGGATTTTATGGCGTACTTAGACCAATGTAAATGAAGTTTTTAACCGTAGTTCTTAGTTAAAATTTTCAAAATGGGATGGTGCATCTTTTAAGTTTACTCAAGATTGCTAAATCAACCTTTCGTACAGATTACGGATGTAAAATGCAATTATTAAAATCGTACAGAACTGCTTTTAACTTTTATTTACAATAAAAATTTTAAAAAATAAACTATCATAGTGTCTTTTCCACAATCAATCAATCAATCAACTAATGATAATTGTTCTTATCATTAATCAACCGATCATAATGACTATTGTTTTTTGAGCCTAATAATCAACCAATTACATGCATTGTGTTTTTTTGTTTTTGTTGAGTGGCGTCCCTACATATCAACTTTGTTTAAACAATCGCCAACTAGAACCCCCCCTTCTTCCCCCACTTTCAGTTTTGCAGTTTCCCACTCAACAAGCCTCTGAAAACTGACAGTTTTTAACTTCCAGCCCTGATCTTCTCCATCACAAAGAGTGATTGGTTCCTGGCGTTGCTTTCTTCTTCTTCTTCTTCTTTTATCTTTGAGTAAGTAGTACTTTTTTTTTTTTTTTTGACTCTTGCTCTTTGCAATCGCTTGCATGCACGATTTCCCGTTGCTTTTAGTGCACTTCCTTATACTAATTAATCGTATTTCAAGGGGACACAAGAATGGTGCGTTATTATTATTCATTAATTATTATGTGCAGTAGTCGCTGTTGTTTACTCGGAGATTTATAAAAGTTCCCTCTTGGGTATCTCAAGAGACATAGCCAATGCAACGGTGTTCACTCTAAAAAACCTTTGCGGCTACCAAATATGGCCTGGAACTCTCGCCAGAAACGGCGGCTTTGCATTGCCACCGGGATCGTCAATCCAGCTCCAGGTCCCATCCAGTTGGTCCGGCAGGTTCTGGGCCCGAATCTCGTGCAGATTCGACGATTCAGGGGCCGGGAATTGTTCAACTGGTGATTGCGGCGGCGCGCTGAAGTGCATCGGCAGCCGGACCCCGCCGGTCACCCTGGCGGAGTTCACTATTGCCACGAACCCCAATGACAAGGACTTTTACGATGCTAGCCTCGTGGATGGATAAAATATCGGGTTGGGTGTCAAGGCAGTGGGCGGGTCCGGTGATTTCCAATATGCAGGGTGTGTGTCGGGATCTTAATGGGAACTGCCCCACGGAGTTGCGGGTCATGGATTCAGGTTCGATTGTTGCATGCAAGAGCGCGTGCGCAGCGTTTGGTTGGCCGGAATTCTGTTGTACCGGCGACCACTCCACACCCCAGACATGCTCACCTACGCAGTACTCTGAGATGTTCAAGAATGCATGCCCGACGGCTTAGAGTTATGCATACGACGATGCCTCTAGCACAGGCTCACATTATGCCCCAGCAATTCTGGATGATGTCATTTGTTTTTACTTTCTTGGTTGATTTCTTTTTTTTTTTTTTTTTGGTCTGAAGGTGGAGTCGATCTTAGTCTTCTTCATTCAATTCAGAGGATTGTTTAATTTTATATGTGGATTTTCAGCGGGTACGCATCTCTTCTCACATTGTTAAATTACATGTAATTTTAACTTATAACGTAGTTTGCAATTCATGCTTCTATGTTGGATAGGGAGTGGGGTAGTCTGTCGCATAAACTTGTGGGGATTTGATCTAGGCTGGCTTCATAAACTGCGCATCCTTTGCTTTGCTTTGTTCTTCTGCCACTTCACTCACTTTTCGATGTACAGGACGACTACAGGGGCCTTTTTAGAAGTACATTTATGGTCTATCTAGTCTAGTCTTAATTGTATTCTTATTCTTATTCTTATTTTCTTCCAATAGCTGGAAGATCACAAGCTGCACAGTCAACATTACCAATAATTAGTTTTTGGCACCAAACTCTTACTGGAAGCAATGATTCACCCGGTAGAATCATTGCAGACCTCCCCATCGTCCCGGTACTTGACCCATGTAGCCAGCCAACTCAGCAACATTTTGTAGAGCTCCAAATCTAACGAGGCAAGCAGACAAATGATTCTGATCGATCAAAGTGACTACCACGCGTAGACCATTAACTAATTAAATCTCAGAAGAATGCATGAAAGGACGAAGCGGTGAAAAAGTGGAAAACTTGAGGCTTCTCATTTCATTTAAGGCCTTCGGCCGAATCACTGATCACTTTTTTGTTTTGTTTTGTTTTTTTTTTTTTCTTCTTTACAAGTGACTTTCTTCTTTGAAAGCCATCCCCATCCCAATTCTCCTAAATAAGTGTCGCGGAAAAACTACACCTAGCAAACATGCCTTGCGGACAAGAAAAATTACAAGCCAAAAGAACAACACAATTAGAGCGAAAAGGGGCCAGAGAAACAAAACTACAGCTGCCTATATTCTACAGACATTCCCCCCTTGAATGAAGTATTACTTGAAAAATAGCTACTCAAACGATTAAACCAGGACAATTTCAACTCGCCAGATCCCGTGCATTGATCCTCCCCTTCCTCACTGCTGAAGAGAGTTTCGTCTGAGCAATCAAGCGATGCTCCGCATGCTATATTATACGCATGACATGCTGCATGGCATACCCGAAGCCTGTTGTCGCCATCATTATCACATTTTTGGATAGAGATCTGGTAATTCAGGGTCAATAGGTAAAACCACACAGAAAACATGGGAAAAGAGTTCAAGGAAAATGTTTAGTAATGACAACAAGAAACAGGTAGTTACCCAGCACGCCAGTCGCTTAGCAGCTGCATGGCAGTACCCTCTGCCAAAGATACTAAATAACTTCCGGGCTCCACCAGGGAACAACCGATGATAGTTGGGCATGACAACTACTTCTTCTAGCTGCTGAAGTATGCTAGGCTCACTGGGTGCACAGTGTTGACCAGACATATCACTCTCCAACACATTTCTGCAGACTGAAAGGCTCGGAAGAAGTGTGGAGCTGTTCTGACATGTGTAGCCTGCATAGTCTGAGCAACGGAATTCACAAACTCCATTATCACAGACCCCGCCATGAAGGCTGCATTGTTCATCACAAACAGCTGCAAGTGAGAGCATAGCGCAAAGTCAGAAAGAGAAAATTGACTGCACCAACTCACTGATGGGTTTGCTTCTTACCACGTGTGTCCATTTCAGTGACCACTTCAGCTCATACCGTAATAAGGAGAATCTTTAACAAAAAAGGACAGTGACAAAAAAACACCATAAAAGAAATAAAGCGTTGCCATGTAACCAACTTGACACCTCAGGACTAAACTGTGTGAACATTGAGATAGCGTGCATCATCAAGTAATGGAAATAAACTCTAGAAATTGACATATTTCCACCATCCACAATTCTATGGTTCTTCACCACAAGCTATAAAATGGAGATGAATACAGCCACTATATTTAGGTAAATAAAAAACAATAATTTCACCAAAATGCATAAGTCAAATAGAGAAATTAAAAACAGTTTCATTACCTGTAGAGCAGTCAATGCCAGAGAAGCCGTTTTCACATTCACAAACCCCATTTGAAAGGCACTTCCCATGTCCATTGCAATTGTCAGGGCAAGAGCCTGCAAAATAAATTCAGAGAAATAAAACCTCCATTCAAACTACAAAAAGTAAAATAAATCCATATTCAATCTAGCTCAAAAAGCTTTAAACTTCCGAAGGGACTTATAAAGATTCAATAAATCAAGTGACCAGAAAGTAGCATGCAGACAAGTATTGGAACTCACGTTCACTACAATCAAGCCCATGAAATCCAAGGAAACAGTGGCACCTTCCATCAACACAGTCTCCATGGAAATTACAAGAACTGGGGCATTGCCCTGGTACAGAAACCAAGCCTGCACCACAGAGCTCATGGTAGGCAGGGCAGATCAGTTCACCTAGAGGAAAATGCCAGAAAGGAACAGAAGATATGAGGACAAATAGAATCTAAAATGAAAAATTTATGAGTAGATTGAAAACCATGGTTACCGTTAAAGCCAGGGAACTGAACTGGGCCACCCATTTCTGGGCACACTTTCCAAATACCATCCACAGCAACCTGAAAGGAAAACAATCAGACTAGGAATTTTATAATGATCATGGTTTCATTTCATAACTACTTTGGTAATGCATAAAAGAACAGTGCTGCAATTAAGAAAGGTCACAGATACATAAAACAGCAGAGCATATGCGTGCTAGCATACACTCAGTTAAAACAAATAGAAAAAGACAAAAAACAGAAAATGCTATGGCATGCAACAGATTACCACCTGTATCAACACAAAAGCATACCTCAAGAGAGTTGTTTACACATCTGTGCTGATAACAACCATTTTCCTGGGTCTTCGATCCTCGCACAAAGCCAGTGCGCACTAGTGATGAGGCCATACATCTACTTGTATGGTCAGATGAAACTTTATCAGCATATTGTGATAAATCCTTGAGAAAAATATAATCACAATTCTCACCTGGAGCTACTCCCTCTCACTTCACCCAACATTCTGTCAGGTGCTCGTGCACTGTTGGCATCTGTGCATGATCCATCAGAGTAGGCCACAAAGTAAGTACAGTAATCAGCCAATGAGGACTGCCCTCCTGCAATAGCCAGTAATAAAAAAATTAGAAGATAGTATATATAATGATTATATCTTTCTTTACCTGCAAGTCTGTTCTAGATAATTAAATAATTGAGTCCCCCGAGTAGCAGACAAGAAACTCAGACAAAAATTTGTGCAGTAATGATTATGAAGAAATCAAAAATCTGTCCTAATTAGAGCTTTGGCTTTGGAGTTATAAAGAAATGTCTCGAGATTCCACATCATCAAGCCATAAAACAAGGTGTAGAAAAACATGGGAAAGATGGTGACAGTTTAGGAAAGCAAAAGCGGAACGGACTGCTGCCACAACTGAGAACTAAAACAAAATAAGTAGTCTGATCTCAAATAGAAAATGGAAGGAAAAGCTCTGAGTACAATTTTTGGGCAAAAAAGGTTTAGAATCTTTAATCTGAAAGTGTTTCAAACAAATACAAACTAGTATGAAAAATATCTAATCAGAAATTAGCAAATCAACAGACTTTGCAGACAAGAAAATCAGAGTGATGAAAGAAATAGAAGCCCACAAACCTTTATTTGCCTGTGAAAAGTAGCGAGCCCACTGTGGGAGGTCTCCACTATAACTTACAATTGGGCAATAACCTTCTGCCTCCCTATTGTATGTACAGCCAGACAACTGGGTTGTGTTGCAATGATATGGCCCCTTCCAGAGATTGCAAGGGTTGGTAACAAATTCAGTTCCCTGGTTGTGACCCCAATCAAGATGATCCGCCATACTATAATTTGCCTGATACCATCCACTATCCTCTAATAGAGCCAAAGTCATTTTTGATACAACAGATCTTGTATCGACAGATCCTGTCATAATCTCATTCATCAGAAGTCTTTTTTCCCAGTGTGATCCTGCAAGCAATCATGGAACAATCAAAAACCATGAATTAGCAAATTTTACAACATTTGACCCTTCCTTGACCCATCAGTGAGGAGGCCTCCTGCAATGGGAGGGACACCCTTGGCAAGAGAAATATGGCCTGGTAATTGGCCAAACACCTCTGCATATGTAGTTTCCTCACATTAAATTTCATAAGTTTGAATTTGTGTTCAACATGCCAACATTGATGTGATTTCTATGCACATCGGTGGAAAAAAGCATTAACAGGGAATAAAGCAGCTAATGGCAGCTTAAGCATAGAAACTGCTAGGGTGTGTGTGTGTGTGTGTGTGTGTGTGTGTGAGAGAGAGAGAGAGAGAGAGAGAGAGACGACCTGATGTGCCACGTCCTCCCCCATCTTCAAGCTCTAACCCAGTAAAATTTTCAGAGAAAGCCTGCCAAGGTGGAATGTCATTAAATTCTCCCTGGTCTTGCTGATTTTTAACATTGAAAAATTAAACCCAAGAAAACAGCCCAAGAAGACAATGTCAAGTCAAAACATTTTGCAGATAAAATTAATAAACATAACAGTTACCCCATAATGATGTCGTGAGTGCATGAGGACACGTGGAAGCACCACACGTGTAACCATCCGCCCAAGTTTATCACTCATGACTTGTTCAGTAACCTAACCAAAAAAATGAGACACAAAGTGCCAGATATGTAAGTCTGTTACCACAAAGGTTCCATTCCATGCAAGCAGACAAACAAGTTCAAAAGCTTTGAATTATGAGAGGGAATAACACAAGAGGAGGACAACCCTAAAAGTTGTAGCATTTTCCTTGAATAAAGAATTTAGCCTTATGGTATAATTTGCTCTCAACATTTTTCTTACAATTAGTCATAAATGATCAATTCCTTACAACAGACAAAAAAAGGGCATAACTAATTGCCAGGAGGACATGGTAGAATAACCATCAGCCAACATTTGAAAAGAATCAAGAAAACATTTGCCAAAACCCAAACCAGACTTCTGTCTAATATTTTGAAACACAGCACTTAGGAACTTCTCACTTTTAAACATAAAACACACATAAATACAAGAATTCCAGGGACTACTGATTACCTGACTACGCCTTCTTTTCCTCTCATCCCTAAAATGGGCAAAGGCATGAGGATCAAAACCAAGAACATGCATAACCTGGAAAGCTCAAAAATGCTAATCAGTACAAATAAATTTATTCAGATAAATTTAAAAGCTGACAGATTAGCAACCAAAATGACCTCGTGAATGAGGGTAGCTGAAAGTAAAGTCTCGGCTTCAGCTGTCAAATGGCGAGGAGCAACATTCACATGTCCTATAGAAAATGCAATCAGTTTTCTGTAACATGAAAGTATAAAATAGTACCCCAAGACAAATGGTGCTGAGTCATAGATTTACCAGCAATAGCACGACCCCACTGATCACGTTCACATGCCACTGCCCAAGCAAGAGTGTTGCCCGTGGTAGGTCTTGTAGTCACCAATAGGACTAAATCCGCATCAGCAACACCCTCTAGAAAGTATATATCCTCAAAGAAGTGAAAAATACAACTGCAATATAAAACAAGAACAATCCCCAACAATTCACTAAGAGCTAGAGAGTTGCAACATGCAATGTTGATACCTTCAACGTATTCATGTGGTAGCTGTACACCTCCATCTTGCCCACAGGCAGAATATCCACTCAAACGCAAATAACCTTTCACAGGTTCAACAGCCAATGCTCTCCTGAACCAATCAGCTGTCTGCCCTAAAGCCTGCACAGTTACACTTTGATTAAACTCTAAAACTACTGTAAGTTGTACGTATAACTTTTTATGCCTTATTAGGATTCAACTGTCATCCCAAAACAATAAGTTACATGAATTTAAAAGCAGATTATCACTAATATATCTAAAAGTATTAACCTTGTGAAGGCGATGCCTTTTGTCCTCCCCAGATATATCATCCAACGTGCAGTTATACCAGCAATCGCCATAAATAGGAGGATCCCCATGAGGATTGCAAGAAGGGGTGCCAGGAAAGGAATTCACAGGAGGCTCCCCAAGCTGATCAAAGAAGTAAAAAGGAATACAAAATCAGTTGTAGAGCCATGACTAGTGAATGTGTCAATAGACAACAAGCGACTTATTGCACCCACCTTCACAATGTCACCCACATTACAACAATCTCTATCCAGTGAGTGGCCAACAGCATCATAATTTAAAAGAATTCTAATGGGCTGCTTTGCATCAGTCTGCTGCACCAGCAATTCCGAAACTCCTAGCAATTCCCTTCCTTTGTGATGAATAGGTTCAAGTACTTTAGATTGATCATAAACCTGTGGTGTAACAGAATACACCCCTTGACCAGGTCGTCTCCTCTGTTCAATAATCTGGTCATGAATGCAAGAATGAGAAGCAACCTTTTCACCCCCACTTTCTGTGCCTTGCCATAGCAGTTTGTGTCCTTGGATTTCGGCAATAGCAACTTGTAAGTATAACAATATCACTGCAATCTGTTGCAGAGAACAAACACAAAAAAAAAAAAAAAAGTTCTTATGAGTACCAACAAAGATAAACAAAAAAAAAATGTAAGAGTGCTAATAGAAAGCCCCAAATTCAGTCCAGAATACCATAAAATCTAAATAGAATTTTGTAACCCAAAAAAAAAATGAAAAAAAAAACAACTGCTATTAAATTTAACATATCTGGCAATACCAAACACCTAGCCAATGAAATAAAAGATAAAAATATTGAATTCAATGTATAGCTAAATTTCAGTTTGAGTAATCCCAGAGCACCTAATTGGTGTAATCTCGACCCAGAAAACCTCAAAACCAATGAAAGTTGCAAATAGGGGGAGACAAGCAGCTTCTTTCAAAACCAGTAAATTAAATTCAACAATGGAAAATGTTTGACCTCAAAGAAAGGAGAGCAAGTAACCTAAAAGGAGATCTTCACCATTCTCCCCAAACCCCCGGCGGCCCCAAAACAAAAATTTTAAAGTGTCCTTCTTTTGCAATAAGTGAAAAACACAACAGACGCTGTTATTGAAGCCGTAACTCTCCTAATCAAACTTCATCCCTAACCTCCCCACAACCCCCACCCCTCACCCCAGGGGTCTATCCGGAAAGAATGAAAAGTGAAAAAAGAAAACATGATTTTCTTGAACATTACACCACAGCAGTTAAATATAAAAAATTTCCCTTATTCCATACAATTTCACGGGAACCAAACAGCCACGAACTTCTATCATCAATCAGAGAACACTGAAATTCCCCACAAAAAAAAAACAGAGAGAGAGGGAGATTACCTCGAAGAAGAGGAGTCCGAATCTGAGCTCAGTGACAAATCTAGGCACCCAGCATGAACTACAACGAGTAACAACCTCCATGAAATGCGCGAAACTCCGACACTAAACAGCACTGATTCCATTAAATCCCCAGCGACTTTCCGATCGGCCAGTACACCCAGAAAATTCGCTGGCTCTTCTCCTGCATTTCAAATTGCAAAACAACCTCCTGTTTATTTTATTTCTTATTCTTCTATTTTTCTTGTTCTTCTGTTCACTACCGGCGTCTTATAAGTAGATTATAAAATACTTTTTTTTTATATATATATATATGTACTCCTTTCCTTTTTCCCTAAAGAGCCAAAAAGGAGAACGGAGGAGTAAAAGAGCAGTGTGCTTGGCTTCTCGCAACTGATTCGCGGGCTCCTTAGTTATTACAGAACTGGTTTGATCAAACTATGAACTGGTCTCCAAAAAGGTACACCATTTCTCGCATGGAACTGACATGGAATCGAAGGACGACGCGTTCCGCTTCTTTAATGAAGAAGAAGAAGAAGAAGAAGAAGAAGAAGAAGAAGAAAAAGAAAAATATTTTTAACCTAAAAAAAAAAAAACAGAAGCAGTAAGCAGAAGACAGAGAGAGAGAGAGAGAGAGATGAAAAGGACAGAAATAGAGGTGGGAGATTCTTGAAAATCAGATAGATTGGGTGGGAGGGCTGGTGGGGTGGGTAGACCTTTTCATTTCACCTTCTTTTTTTTTTATTATTATTATTACTAATTAATAAAAAATTACAATACTTTGGACTTCTTCTTGTTTTTTCTTTTCTTTTCTTTTCTTTTCTTTTTTCTCCATTTTTCTTTCAGGTGCTCATTAATTCATTTCTTGTTTATTCGGACCAAAATAAAATAGAAGGAAATTTGGTGAGCGGTTCGGGTCGGGGGCGGACAGAGACCGACTCGTGGAGTTGGTTGGTTGGTTGGTTGGTTGGTTTTTGATTAATTTTGATTAATTAATTAATAATAATGAACCTGCAGATAAGAAGGTATGCTTGGGGAGCAGTAGAGTGAGTGCAAATTTGGAATCATCTAACTTGATTAATGCAAATTTAACACGAAACAAATATATTTGATGATGCAATTAGCTCCCTGATTCATGCGCATGCAATTGAATTGATACTCAAAGCCTTAAGAGATCTTCTAATTAATTACAGGAAAATGACAACCCAAAAAAAAAAAAAAATGCACAGCTGAACAGATTTATCTCAAACTTAAAGTGGCCCACATTAAATTTAATTCATTCAACATGTTAGAATCAGTACAAAAACTCTTTAGCCATGTTAAAATTTTATGCCGTCTGCAAGCCATGTCGCTTCGAACTGATGATCAAACGCACTAAAAAACTCTAGTCCTCTGCTTTGCTCTGAACGGCATGAAAATTAAAAGCTAATTGCATGAACGGCAATGGTGTCAGGCATACATGATGGAAGGCAATTGGTTCTACCATTTTGACTGTTCCGCTACCCCCCAACTCATCTAATTGCCCCCCCCCCCGGCGCCGCCGGACGATGCGGTTTTCCAAGGGAATTAAAAAAAAATAATTAAAAAAAAAAAGGTAAACTATATCCGAGTACCATGTTAACACATTTTATCAAGTTTCATATTCAGTTGAGAAGTCGTAAGCAAATAAGCGGTGAAAGTCAGAAGTCTCGAATATCATCCTTATATTTAATTGGCACGATTAAATTCTGTATCCTTTTTTAACTGCTATTACAATTCACGTAAGATTTTGGTATTGCGTTAAGCAACCGGTAAATTCAAAAGTTTAAACACTAATATCTTTATTAATAATTTAATATTGTCTGACCGTTGAATTGAGAATTTTATTGAAAGAAGAGGAAAAAAAAAATTGTATAATGAAACATTGGTCATCGGGTTTTGGGCATTGCGTGAGCTTGGAGTGACGGGTTTCCACCCATTCCTGGTTTCCCACCCATTACCATGGGGGGCGGAGACGGGTCAATGAGAAATCCGAGGCAATAGAAAGAGAAGAAAAAAAGAAAAATACGAAAATACAAGAGATTCCCGATGAACATGATGACGACGATGATAATTAATTAAGAAAGGGTTGCTTGGGTCTTCCTGCTTTACCTACGACCCAAACAAACCGGGTTGAATATTTTTCTTGCTAACTTTGGGTGCCAATTGGTCTTTTGGATTATGCTATAAAAATGCAGCAAACCTTTTCATAGCTGAAGTCCCCCCCGTTGTCGTAAGATGCGGCAGTTAGCCGAGCCGATGTTAGTTCGGACTACAGCTCATCCACATCATGTTATACAAAGCAGAAATTACGAGCATGGCTGCGCATCCCATGCGACGTAGATCTTAAATTTTGGAAACCAAATGTCTTTCTTGCAGAAATCACGAGCACGACAACGCCACCGTTGCAGTAGACGCGAGGGCACTCAAAGTTAGCCATTCTAACCGGTATTTTTCTTTTTCTTTTTTAAAGGTCAACGACACTCACGGCCTCGTATCACGCAAAAGACCCGATCTTCTGTCAACTCTCCAAGCCATCAAGGCAATACGAGGGTAGTAGTTTCCCAGTATTTTTCTTTGTTTGCCCAGTCATCGTCAAAAAAAAAAAAAAAAAAAAACTTATAATTTGTTAATATAATCCCAAATACTTAATTTATTTTAATTTAGTTCTGAACGTTAAAATTCTCTTTCAATTAACTTTAGTCACCGATAAAAAAACAGTTAAAATTATTAAATAATTAAAATGCTTATTAATTAAATAAAATATAATAAAATACATATCAGAAATATGTTTTTTATACAAATTACCACCATCTCCTCGTTCTACTCCTCCTCCTCCTCCTCCTCCTCCTCCTAACTCTTTCTTTCATTGGCATAGAATGGTGATAGTAGTGATGGTTTATATTTGATGTTGAGTTGATATATATATATATATATATATATATATATATATAAAGATACGGATATAGATACATTGTTGCTTTCTAGAAAGAGGCAAGGTCATTTAAAATCGATGGAAGATGGATACATATGGCCAAGGAAGGAAGATATTCTCAATCCGTTTGGTATTATACTTGTGAAAATGTAATATCTGTGGCTGCATGAAGCTGGTGCGGGCCTCAACGTGGAGCTTCCGAGGATAATTTATCTAAGGATAAATGTCGTGGCCAGCGCATCTGGCCAAAAGTCAATTAGAGCGTGGTGAGTCCCCCACCCACCCCCGTTTAATTAAAAATTGTATTTTGAATATTGTTTTGAAGTTTTAATTTTTAAGTCTCAAATTACTAAATGCTTAAAAAGAAAAAGATAAAATGAGTAATTGAATATGAAAAAGAGTACAATCGGATGTTGTTGGATATTTTATTAATTTATAATGCTATTTATTATACGCTTTATTGTTTTAATTTTGTATCTATTAATTTTTGATATAAAAAAAATTAATTTTCAATTAAATCGAATCTGCATTTACATTGTCCTGTCACCGGATCTTCTGGTCGTAGAATCAATGCAACTCTTCATCTAATTAACGCCAATAATGACTTTGTACTTTACGCACCAGTAGCGGTTAGGTTTGACATCACCGACCCGACCACCAACGCTCCGTTTTTACGCAGGACATTTAAGTTTTCCCATTTTCCTGAATGAAGTCAAAGAAGGAAAATAATGCAGAGAGACAGGCGACAGATGGAACAGAAGTTAGTAATTAAGACTTTAGAATTCGTTTATATTAAACTGTGTGCTGGCTTCTACTACTACTACTTACTACTAATCATAATAATAATAATAATAATAATAAACAAATCGAGCGCAGCTAATTTTCCACTCAACCACCACACGTCTATGTCCCCGAAACGACATCATCCACTGGATCACTCTTTTACTAAGCGCCCTGGAGTGGACTACGTACTCTCCAAACCAAAACGTCCAAGAAAAAGGGCACAGAGCTACTCGAATCATATTCAGGAAATTCTCAAGCGGGCAACGACAACAACGTTGCTTCTCAAGGGTGGCCAGTTAACATGAAAACCCGTTTTGACAGGTCCCCCCTTTTCCTAAATCTCTTGGATTGTTGCAAGGGTATTAAAGCTCCGTTCTGCTAAAAAAAAAATATATATATAAATATATAAATATATATATATATTATGATTTATAATTAAAATTCTAAAAAATTATCTAATATAATATCAAAACCTCTTTTACCTTGTTATCTACACTTTCGTTACTCAATAATAGTTTGACTTCTTTCAAATCTTCAATTTAATTATAACAACTAGTGCTATTGGAGCTGCTTGCATTTGGGTTTTATTTTATTTTATTTTATTTTATTCTATTATACTACCTACGTACCAACATGATGTATTAAAATATATACAATTTTATATTATTAAAAAATAATAATTTAATAAGACTTATAATATTTGTTAACTTACTTACTTATTAATTTGATATTTGATAAAATGCCATTTGTTTAAATGGGTAAGTGGATCTTAGGATGGATCATGCATCCACGTGAGGAATTCAGTTAAAGTTGCAAGTTAGTGCAAAGAGATTTGAGCACGCCGGCGGCCTACACTTGGGCTGTCGTCTACCAAAAACTTTTCCTTACATCGTGAAGTGTCAAATCTTTTTCCAATAGCAGCCTGATATTTCATATCTGGTAGTAAAAAATATAATTGCCTTGCCCTACTGCGTGGTCTTCGTCTCATCAAGCATGAAGTACGACAATGATTAACTCTCTTTTCATTCCATATCTCTAGACATATAAAAAGAGTAGGAAAGTGATATGCATGAGGATTGATGCGGACCGTAGAAGATGGCCGAAAATTACTCGTTTGGCTTTAACGTGCATCTTTGAAATGAGATTTGTATTTAAACAACCCGCATCAATGGGGCAAACAAATATGAAAAAATTTATACGTTCGGACTAGTGACTTTGGTTTTTTATTGGTTTCCGGAAAGCTAATCGGAAACCAAACTGGCAACGAGTTTCATTTGCTTGCTTAGGCAACATCGATGGATGACATCTAAAGGCAAATAAGACTTGCAGGATTGGCCCAAGTCGCCATCCTTTTCCTGCCGAATCTTAAATAAATCTTAATTAATTGGTCCGCGCATGGACATTGTGGGATTAGTAGACATGCTCAAATTGGCATCTAAATACCACTGTCTGCCACAATATTGTAAATGTACCAACTGGATCCGTGCACGGTTGATCTGCCACAGGAAAGAAACATTTTGTAACAAGTGTGCCGACACGTCACTTCTGTTTGTTTTCTTTCCCAAATCAGGCAAATCAATTGTTCGGTGTTACGGTTCGTCAGAAGCAAAACGAAGAAAAATGCCAGGCACCCACTGCAGATTATAGACAAATGCTCACTTGGATAAGCCTCTTAAATCAGATGGATAAACGAGTCCAAGTCAGCTGGGGAGTACATGGTGTGTTATGGGACGGGACCTCAGCAGTGGCGTCCAGCCTGGTTCGAGCACTTACTCAGTAGACCCCCTCCCCCTTCTGAATAGGGAAAACCTTGGGATACTACCGTACAAGAAAGATTCTTGTTGAGTGGAGGAGACACTGCAAAGCCACAGCCACCAATGTCTGGTAGTATATTTATCTTATAGGGAAAATTGAATCAGGATAACTAATTAGTGTCCCCCTAACTTGAATTTATTTATAGTGATGAGGATTAACATCCTTGCTATCTTTTTTGAAGGATATATATATATAAAAAGAAAATGGTGTTCAAAATTGTATTCACAAAAATCGCATCTCAGGCATGCCCCTGGAAACTGAGCAAACACAATGGCGAGTTTTGTGGGGTAAATGATATTTAACACCTTGGCGATAAGGTAAAATTGCGGATCACAACCTGCATTTTTAAAATTAAAAAAAAAAGAAAAAGAAAAAGTCCTTTTACGTATCCGCTCGGTAATAAAAAGCAAGCTCAATTGTCATTAACTAAAATTAATTAAATTAACAAAAATTCCACTAAAAATAGCAATAAAGAGTCCAAAATGTCCTCCTGTTATAAGAGTTCTTCGGGTCCGAAATCATGATAAACTTTTAACCTGTCAGATTTAGATATTCTATTATACAGTGGTCAGTAATAAAATAAAGATTTTGTTTAATATTATAATTATTATTTTTTTTCTCTTTCCCTCTCTCTTCCCCTTTGATGTGTACAGGAAAGAAAGGAAACAACGTTCAATCGGCCTTCGCGCTTCAAATATCCGACTGACCGAAGAAAGAAACAAAGCATAGGAATTGTAATGTAACGACAGGCACTCTCACCCTTTATTGTCTGAATATCGCAGGTATTTGTTAAAGGAAACCCAAAAATAAAATATTCGTGTAAGTGGGATCTATGCCTAGTTATTTTCAAAGACTATTTTTTTTTTTTTTTTTTTTAGTGAGGGAGAGGATAAAGAATTGGAAAAGAGAGAAGGAAGAATGAAAAAGGTAGAGATAAAAATGGGGGAACTTAAATTTATTATTTTGTTTTTTTTTTTAAAAATATTTGAAAAAGATTTTTTATTTTTTTAAATTAAAATTTATATTATACCAACAAATTTAATGAAAATATATTTATTATAAGGTATGAATATAATTACACTTAATAAAAATAATTAGTATGAATTATATTTATCTAAATGATTTTTAAAGATAAATAAATATATTTATAAAAAAATTCAAATATAATCAATATTTTTTTACCAACAAAGAAAAGAAAAAAAAAAGTCAACACAAAAACTTCAATCCACCCACGCACATGCTTCTCTTTCTCGAACCTGGCAGTGATAGCGGCAGAATTTTTCCTTGCGCACTTGATGCTTGGGTAATCCTCGAAGGGAGATTCCAGAACCTGTGACGCCACGGTCGATCGGAATGAACGAGACTCTATATGACTTTTTCATTTCTTGGTTTTCGAAGAGTTGACCTCTAAAATCCAAATCCAAATCCAAATCCAAATAACGGTTCTGAAAATTGTCGAGGTGCTGAGGGAGGAAGGAACCGAGAGCGAGAGAGTTTCACGAGAAAAAATTCGTAAAATAGGATTATACCCTTCTGTTTGTTTGTTTTTTAATATACATGAAGGTATACATAGTTTGTTTTTTTTTTATTTTTTAAATTTTAAATTAATAAATATTACAATGAAGTAGCTATCATGTACAGGGATTATGCGGAACAAAAACTTTAAAAATATTTATTACTATTTTATTAAAAATTATTTTTTTTATTTTTTACTTAAAAAATATAATCAACTTATAAATATCTTAATTAAATAAAATAAATTTTTTCGTACAAATTTAATAAAATAATTTGAGATTTATTATTTTAAATATTTTATATTTTATATTTTTATTAATGATCATTTTACTTATTAATTTAAGACGATCCTATACTTTTTTTTTTTTTTTAATTTGTGCCCATCGAACGGAATTTGAAGTGGCATTCAACTGCGTATGCGATGTCGTGAGGTGGGCACCGAGCCCCCCCCCCCCCGGTTATTATGCGCGATTGGTCACTCTAGAAGCAATAACATTTTCAACATTAATTTGGTTCTTTTCTCACAGAAAAAAAAAAGTGAAAAATATTGATTTTTTTTTTTTTTGGCTTATCATATTGTGTGCTATTTTTTACATTGTTCCCATTTAAAGTTTCATTTGAAACTAGTGTTTTTTCCAGAAGTAATGTAAATTCGTTTAGAGGCATTTGTTTTTTTTTTTTGAAAATGAAAATAAAAATCATTGATTCTGATTTTTAATGTTTAATAATTAAAAAAAATTCTGTTCTCGTTCTCCTACTTATGACAATAAAATTACTTGAAAATCATCATCTCCTTCCTCTACTACTTTAGTTGTTCTATTTTCTCTCCCTCCCCCACTTTCTCTCTCAAATCTTATAAATATAATAATAATAATAATAATAATAACAATAAGTATCATCAATATTATTATAACAAGAATAATATTGTAGAGATTATAAAATATATAAATTATTTATTAATAAATAAATAAATAAATATTATTACAAAAAATTTGTTATGTTAATATTTTTATTTTAAACTTTGTTTTTATGGTTATTAGTGTGAAGCATTATGATTATTGTTATTATTATTCTTGTTATTGTTGTTGTTGTTGTTACCACTAGACTATTTCTTGATTATAATTTTTATTTTTGTTTTTATTTGTTATAATAATTTAAATATGTTTTAATTATATCATTATATTTTAATATGCTTTGAATTTCATGATTTTCAAATTTTATTTCTAAATTTTTTAATTTTCATAATAGATCACTTACACTGGTTGTGACATTGAATTTTATTTCTTATTTGTTTAATTATTTTTGACATGATATGATATATTTTATCTTTATGATCTTAAATAATATTATTAATTTGAAATAAACAATTTTTATGACCTTTTAATCATTATAATTAAATTTGATTTTGAATCTGATTCAGATTGAATTGAAAAGTCATAAAATTAACTTGATTATGATTTTGAAATAAATAAAAAATTTTCTAGAATTAATTATTTCATTTCCTATATTACAATTTATTTTTGTTTGACTACGACTTTTATTTCAATTCTTATTCTAGATTAAGAACCGAACGGAAGTGCACAAATTAAACTCTTTTTTTTTTTTAGAAAAAAAAAGTAGGCCGTAGAATTTGAATGTCAAGTTGAAACAACGAGAGATTAGAAAAGGGCAAATGATCTATAATTGTTTCTTTCAAAAGGGCTTTGGGGCCAAACGGATGATGATGATGATGTCACAATCGGACCCCCTAATTAATTAATAGAATGTTTGAAAAAACTCCAAGCCGGGGGTGGGGGGGGGGGGAAATGGCTACGGCCTATGAATTTTGCGTAGGTTTCCCCCATTACAGCTTTCCTTTTGTCTTTTCCCCTCCTTTGTTTTGTTAATTATCCAAGATTTATGGTTAACTACAAGTCTACAAGTACTTTGTCGCTGGTCCCGAATGGTGCAAGAGACCATAGATGGCCGACATATTAACTGTTCCGTTAAGTGCGTTATAGATCTGCCTACTCTTTTAAATTATTTCGATGCGTCAATATAATTATATAATATGTATTTGATAAATCATCAGCTAAGAAATTTAATTGCGATAGTTCGTATTTGTCTAAATTTTTAACCACCTATGATTATTATGGTGTTTATTGTAGTTGTCGTATGCGTTTAGTGTATTTGGGGTTATTCCTGTTTATCGGTTCATGAACCCTTGAGAGTATAGATTTTATTTAAAGCATGAGGTGGGGGACAATCCTGCGTGGGACGTAAGTAACATATTCATTCGGGTATGATTGGTTTATTTTTCTTTTTCAAAATTGAGTATAATTCTGGCGAAGAAGAAAAAAAAAGAAAAAGAAAAAGGGGGCTCTCTAGTTCATGAGTTTGTAAATCTAAGTTCCACGATTACCATTTATAATTTGTTTGTCTTTTTGAATTTGATTGGATTGAGATTCTATAGCAATCCCCTTGCTCTCTTATGGAAACTTATTTTAAATGGGATGATATGAACGAAATTCAAAAAAGGAGGCAAGATTTCCATGTTATACGGAAGCAAAGCATGTGACACAAATTTGGATCTTTTTATTTTTTGTGGAAAAAAAAAAGAAACAAAAAACTTGAAAAAAATGTGTATAACTTGAAATTCAAAAAAAAAAAAAAAGTGTATAACTTGAACAGCAAATTGAAATTCTAAAAATGTGTATGACTGAAAAAAAGGCATAAATTAAAAAAAAATTATAAATTGCAGTGTCTTATTTTTCTCCTCATTAAACCTCACTTTATCATTTTTGATTAATATACATGGTTACATTTTATTTACATTTCATGATTTGAGCATATGTTCTTGACTAATTCGATTGACCTCATCTTGAGTTGTTTTGGGATGAACGAGGTGTTCATTTTCGACACTTACACTCCATTGAAAACTTATCAGATTAAAAAGGATCAGTTAATCTCCTGTTACACGAGACATTCACATTGGAAACTTTATCACACATGTGCTTGGATGCAGGTGCCATGTACTCGTAATGTAAGCCGGAAATTAGGGAAAAAAAAAAAAGGAGTTTATGGGTTCCTAAATATAAAAATGTATACGTTCTCACCCTTATTTTGATTCCCGTAACACTTTATAATCCTCGCGTATATTTAAAAAAAAAAAAATAATTTTACAAAGTTATATACCCAAGTTCCCATACAAGAATCTGCATAAAGAGCAATTTGTTTCCTATTTTCTTTTAAATAAATTTTTAAGTTGCCATAGAATGTTTGTGGCCTAATCCAATTCATGATGAACGCTTTCGGGACATAACGAAGTGGGGGCGCTTTGCGTCAAAACATCCATCTTCTTAACCACAAAAACCCGCTCTTCCACCTGTTCTCTTTCTTTCTCTTGGGCCTTTAACTTATCAACACAATAACTAAGATAGAGTCATTAAAGCAATTCGCTCGGCACACTCGCATTTAAAGCTTTAGTGATTGAATCCGATCTCGACCAAAGTAATCTCTCCCAAATATGTAGCTTTCAAAGATGTCAACCCAAACGGGTATTAGTCTGACTTATTATTTGTCAAAGGGAGGAAACAGGTGTCTTAAATATGTTTTATTTTTTTATTTCTTTTAGGTCGGCCGAGCCCTTAAAGGAAGACCATAACAATTGTTCGCTAATCATGCAAGGGAACATCTTACTAGCGGGTCATGTCGGAGGTTTGGGGCTCAATCTTATCATCCGTTATAGTATTATTGTTATTCATCAGTGTTAAGAGTGACATTTAAATCCCATAATTATAATTTTTGTTTGTCTTATAATTATTGGGTCAAAACTTCAATCCTTTAACCTGTATTAGAATGATCTTATAACAACATTGGTGTTAGGTTTTATTTACACATGATTGGTGTTTATATCATTTGGTATCAGAGGCTAGGCTTTAATTTAGGTTAATTATCTCTATTTTAATTCGTTTTATTGTTATTCATCAGTGTTTGGTTATTAATTCATAAAAAAAAAGGAAAAAAATTAGATTGTATCGTGTTTTTCTTGTGGCGTTGGATTTATTGTGTTGGTTAACATAATGAACTATTAACTATCAATTGTAGGGTTATTGTTTCTAAAAATTTAGGATTTATGTTATAAAAAAGCCAAACTTTAAATTATTTATGTGTGATTCAAAATTCCAGTTTTTGCTCCCATTAACAATTTTTTTGTCTCAGTAAGCTAATTTCATTAATTGCATTCCTTATTTCAATTGGTCTTGGTTGAATCTTAGTTCAATATAGGATTGCTATATTCAAGTCTTGATTTATTTTGAATTTAGTTTATTGAAAACTATTTAAAGAGCTCTTAGAATGTAACATTACATTTCATTATGTGAAATACAAGAGTTGAGGACTATTGTAATTAAGTGGAAAATAAATATGTAATGGAGTGAGTTTTATGAGACATATTTTTTATTTACTAATAATTTTGTATTACAATGTTTAATGGTAAAGAAAATAATTTTTCATATGCAGAGGAGGAAGAAGTTATTCTAAACTTCAAATTGTTTATGAAATCTTTAAAGCAAAAGTTTTATAGGATTAACCCAATGTTTTGAGAAATCAGGGACATGATGAACAAAATAGAAGGAGAATTAAGTGTGAATGCTAAAAGGTTAGCTAGAAAGGTCGTAAGGAGTAATTTGAATATGATTTTGGTAAAAATGACAATGATAAGGGTGATAATATTAATAGAAACTTCAAAAGTGGATTTAAAGGAGGACGTTGTAATAGGAATGGTAGAGGAGTTCAAAGCAATAAGAATGGTTATGATGGGTATAATAGAAGTTGAGATAACAAAATAGAGTAGAGGAAGGAGTAAATAGAAATTTGAGTAGTATTAAAATGAAAGGTTTTGCTTTCCAAGAAAACTAAATGTGTACTTAGACTAGGAGATAAAGGGTGAAGCGATTGTTTGACTATTATAACTTCTTTAAGGAGAAAAAAGTTAAGATAGTTGTAACTAAGTTTATTGATTATGTTATATGGTGAGACTAGCAAATTACTACTAGAAAGAGGAATTTTGAAAGACCAATAAAGACTGGTGATGAGTTGAAACTATGATGAGAAGGAGATTTGTTCCTAACTTTTATTATAAAGATTTATATAATAGGTTGTAAAGTCTTATGTAAGGGTTTAAAAGTGCGAAAGAGTATCATTAAGAGATAGAGATTGCTATGATTAAGGTAAATGTAATAGAAGTTAGAAAAGTGATCATAGTTAAGTTTCTCTAAAGGTTGAATAAAAATATAACTGATGTGGTAGAATTGTAACACTATATAGAGCTTGAGGACATAGTGCACATTGTTATAAAAGTTAAGAGGCAGTTTAAGGAAAAGAGTACTTTTAAATATAATAAAAACTCAAGTATGTTTTAAAACTGATACACATAAACCCAAAACTAGTGAAGGACATTTTGGCATTCAAACACTTTTGATGTTTTAAATAAGCATTTCTTTTGGCAAAATATCAAAAAGGATATTGAAAGAATTTGTGCTAAGTGTATTCCATGTAGACAAATTAAGTCTAAAGTTTTACCTCATGTTAATTATATGTCCTTATAATTCCTTGTGAACTTTAAATTGAAATTTTTATGGATTTTATTCTTAGATTATTTGAGTCTAAGAAAGGCTGAAATTGTATTCTTGTAACAGTTGACAGGTTTTCAAAGATGACACATTTCATTGCTTGTACCAAAACGGATGATGTTACACATATTGCAAACTTATTTTTCAAAAAGATTGTTCGTTTATATGAAATGCTAATGATTATTATGCTAAATCATGATACAAAATTTTTGAGTCATTTTTAAAAGCCATTGTAGGGTAAGATTAAAACAAAGTTATTTTTTACAACTTATCATCCACAAATATATGAGTAGACTGAGATAATAAATCAAACTCTTAGTACATTGTTGCATGCTATTATTGGTAAAAACTTTACAACTTGGGAAGAATATTTGCCTTTTGTGGAGTTTGCCTATAATTATGTTGTTCATAGTACTACAAATTATTTTCCTTTTGAGTTTGCTTAGGGTTTTAGTGTCATTACCCATATAAGATAGGGTTAATAAATGGTAAAAAAGAGGTTAAAGTGGTTAGGCAATTTTATGAAAAATGTAGGCTTAATATTAAGGGAAAAACCAAACAATATAAAACATAGACTAATAGAAGGCATAGATATATTACTTTCAAAACTAGTGATTAGGTTTGGATACACTTGTAGAAGGATAGATTTTTTATGCAAAGAAAATCAAAATTGCAACTAAGGGTAGATAATCCTTTTTAAGTGGTAGTAAGAGTTAATGATAATGCATATAAACTTGACTTGCTAGGTAAGTATAATGTGAGTGTAACATTTAATATTTTTGACCTTTCTCCTTTTGTCTTTAATGATGTAGGTGCTGTTTGAGGATAAATCATTTTGAGGATAGAAGGAATGATGGAATCGATATTATCCTAGTTAAAATTAACAAGAGAATTGATACTTTGCAAAAACTTTAAAGGGTCAATGACAAGAAAAAGATCAAAGAAAATAAAGGAAACACTCAACAACTTATTGTGTGACATTTATTTAAAGGAAATTGCTAAGTATGAATTGAGAATGATGAAGGTTTCACCAGGGCTTAAATATATATCATTTATAGAGGAATATGAAAGTCATGACCTTAAGAAGGAAGTTAAAGTTGGTGGCTTATGTTTGGGCATTTAAATGAGTTTTATTTTTAGGGATTATATTGTTATATAGTAAGTTAGACAAATTTTAGCATTTAAATGAGTTATTTTCATGAATTTTTATTATTATGTAATAGACTAGACAAATTTTGTTAATAAGTCTATTTTAACAGTTAGGTTTTTGGTGGTTAACATATACAAAAGGAAAAAAAGGACAATTAGAAGGAAAGAATTTATTTTCATGAGTGAATGAACTATTTTCTTTAGTTTTTTAAGAATTAATTCTAAACTTTCATACTTAGAGTGTATTGGTTCAATAGACTATCTTCTTTAACATTATTGTTATTAGCAGTAACGTATGAGTCCTATAGTTTTGGTTCTTAATATTTTATAATTATTGGATTAGAACTCTAATCCTTTAATATATATTAGAACGATTTTATATTAACATTAATATTAAATTCTATTTACATATGTTTAAATTTTAACTTGATCAAATCATTGTTAGACTTCCAATGACAAGAGATCAAAGTCATTGCATTGTTCACTCTTAATACATTGTTGCATGTTATTATTGGTAAAAACTTTACAACTTGGGAAGAATATTTGCCTTTTGTGGAGTTTGCCTATAATTATATCGTTCATAGTACTACAAATTATTTTTCTTTTGACTTTGTTTAGGGTTTTAATCCATTATTTCCTTTAAATTTAGTGTCATTACCCATATAAGATAGGGTTAATAAATGGTAAAAAAGAGGTTAAAGTGGTTAGGCAATTTCATGAAAAATCTAGACTTAATATTAAGGGAAAAACCAAACAATATAAAACATAGACTAATAGAAGGCATAAATATATTACTTTCAAAACTGGTGATTAGGTTTGGATACACTTGTGGAAGGATAGATTTTTTATGCAAAGAAAATCAAAGTTGCAACTAAGGGTAGATAATCCTTTTTAAGTGGTAGTAAGAGTTAATGATAATGCATATAAACTTGACTTGCTAGGTGAGTATAATATGAGTGTAACATTTAATATTTTTGACCTTTCTCCTTTTGTCTTTAATGATGTAGGTGCTGTTTGAGGACAAATCATTTTGAGGAGAGAAGAAATGATGGAATCCATATTATACTAGTTAAAATTAACAAGGGAATTGATACTTTGCAAAAACTTTAAAGGGTCAATGACAAGAACAAGATCAAAGAAAATAAAGGAAACACTCAACAACTTATTATGTGACATTTATTTACAGGAAATTGCTAGGCATGATTGAAAATGATGAAGGTTTCACCAGGGCTTAAATATGTATCATTTATAGAGGAATATGAAAGTTATGACCTTAAGAAGGAAGTTAAAGTTGACGGCTTATGTTTGGGCATTTGAATGAGTTTTATTTTTAGGGATTATATTGTTATATAGTAAGTTAGACAAATTTTAGTATTTAAATGAGTTATTTTCATGAATTTTTATTATTATGTAATAGGCTAGATGAACTTTGTTAATAAGTCTATTTTAATAGCTAGGTTTTTGGTAGTTAACATATACAAAAGGAAAAAAAAGAACAATTAGAAGGAAAGAATTTATTTTTATGAGTAAATGAACTATTTTCTTTTGTTTTTTAAGAATTAATTCTAAACTTTCATACTTAGAGTATATTGGTTTAATAAACATATTTACATATATTTAAATTTTAACTCGATCAAATCATTGTTGGACTTCCAATGACAAGAGATCAAAGTCATTGCATTGTTCACTCTTATTTTTTCTTTTTCTTTTTCTTTCTTAAGCACGCGACTTCTCGTTAATTTTTAAAAACTTTTTGATAGCTATAACGATAAAAATTAAAATAAAATAATGCTATTTAATAAGTTCAACTTTTACTGAATTTACCTATCAAAATTAAAAAAAAAACAAAAAAAGAATAGAAATAGGGGATTCCTCTCATAAATGAACACCTAAATTCAACAAATGACCCATCTTTGCCAAATATTAATCACACATCTTAGTTTTTAGGAAAAAAAAATAAAAAAAAGGTCAAATGATAATCCAAAAAATTAGTAAATAAATAAGGTAAAATGCATATATAATTATATAAAAAAATTGTATACATAAAATTAATAATTATTTATATACATATTTTATTTGTAAGCATATTATTTTTTTTTTATAAAAAAAGAAGAGGTGGAAATTGCATGGAGGCCAATAGATAATGTAAAAGGCGTATACAATCATCAAAAAAATTCATATGCATAAATTGATTGTTATTTTCATATATACTTTAATTGTATGCACATTGTATGTGAGACCCACGGACAGCTCATGGGAGCATAGATTCCAACATCCATTTTGAATTTTGGGGTTTGAATTTCTCTCGTCGTCTCCCCCTCACTCGATTCTTTGCTCCAAACACACGCGAAAAAAAAAAAAAAAGAAAATTGAAACCCATGGCGTGAAACACGATCCACGGTCTCCTTAGTCATTTTCTTCAAAATTTTGGGTTCATTTTTGCCCGAAATTTTTTCTTTTCTTTTTGCTTTGTCATTTTCTTCCCGAAAAGACCCATTTTTACTTAAGCGTGAGGGCCTCCATAAACGCCACAATCATCTGGGACCACAACCATAAGTGTTGCAAGCAAGCGTTCGCTTGTACCATTTATATGATACAATGGGAAGAGATGGATTGTCGACCCCCTTTTTTAAAAAATAAAAAAAAAAAAGAAAAAACAAGAAAAGGGAAAAATTGTGAACAAGTAACTAGCTTGCGGTAAAAAACAATCGGAAAGGAACCATTCTAACTGTTCAAAAATATTAAAATCCGAATCACTTTACAGAAAGCCAAACCTTGCCCAGTGACATACAATACGCAGCCCATGGTTGACTATATATATGTACCCCCCGACACAACCTATGGATTTGGGCCACCACGGCCCAGGCTGCCAGGTCTGATCTCTAAACATTGGCAAGGGGCATAAAAGAAATGGTTGCAGACACAAAGTTCTTCGACGTGTGCAGGCAACGTTAGTCCAAAGCCTCTAGTTGCTACCTAACTTCAAAAGGTTCAGTCATCGTAATCATAAACTCCATGAAAACCGAGTTTTTGGATTTACTTGGAAGGAAGATACACTCGATGATTCCTTAGGATATAACTGGCCCTGAAATCAAAACTTTTGGCTCTTATATTACGGTTAACTAACAGAGCGTAAGAAGAAATCCACCCCCCGACTCCCATCTTATTTCAAAGATGCAACGCAACCGTCTTCCTGACACAAAGGCTGATAGCGTTCAACGAGCGGCGGCCCATAACCAGTGAAGGGGTAAAATAACTTGCGAAGCTCGTTATATTTACGGAAATCGAAATTGTGCAACTCCATGAGCTTCTTTTGCTTGGCTTTGAACCGGCGCTGGAAGTAGCCCTCAAACGAAGGCTCCGTAGAGGTCCTGAGGAAGAAAGCATAGGCCAGTGCGAAGTGGAGCGACGTGACAAAGAAACAAATGGGCTCCATGACGTCCCAGCTCAGTTCCCAGAAGGTTAGCCTCATGAACCCGAGTGTTTGGACCACCAAAAAGCCCAGCCCACAGTAGAGCTCGGCCCTCACGAGGTTTCTGGCTTTTCGGTCGATTAAGCCTTTCTGCCTTTCCATGTGTTCTAGTTGTTTTCTTCTTGGGTCGTCAGGAGTTGATATTGTTTGGGATATTGCATTCTCCATTGTTTTTGCCACCTGTTTTTCCCAGAAAAAGTCCAAAAATAAAATAAAAAAAAAAGTTGACTCAACGAGCGGGCTTAATCAGAATCCAAAATACGACCCCGTTCCCAATTATTATTATTATTTCCCCCTTCCGTCCGGTTACTTTTTAATTTTTATAAAAAATATATAATTGTTCTTTTTTTTTTTTTTACGGTATTACTAAAGAATAAATAATAATTTGATGAATAATTATTTCCCACCGCCGCCCCCCCGGGGTGGGGGGGGGTTGTGGGGGGTGAGGATGTCCTTTTGGACCGTAGCCATACCTGCTCGGGGCGGAGGCAAACAAGGTTTCCCAAAACGATGACGTTTCCAGAGTGGTCCAAGGTCTTTGCAAACTCCAGGCCCTGATCGTGATTTTTACACTCTTCGACACAGATCCGAACAAATTCGGAGTAAGAAATCGAGCTCTTTGGAATCTCCCTAAGTTTCCCCTTCAATTTCTCTAGCTGAGACAGCTTCAAAAGCTTTTTTGCATCATGGACCGAAATCCCCAACAGGTTACCTTCGGCCTCCGGCTCCGGAGGAGCCAGCCCCTCCAGCCGCATCCTGTAGCCGGTAATGCTGATGTCTTTGAGACTTTCTCTCAGCTTCTCGCCGACCGGAAAGGAGAGGAATTCCGGCAACTGGCTCATCGCACGGCGGTGGAGGAATCGCCGGAAGAAGCCTTTCTCGACGGATTCCGGTGAGGTCAGGTATTCTCGATGGAACCTCGTTTTGGCTGTATTGGGTGGAGATATGGCCTGGAGCATGTGAGAGGCGGAGGAGATGGGTGAATGCTCCAGAGTGACAGCCGGCGACTTGGCTCTGTAACCGTTGGCGACGCGCTTCGCGAGCATTTCACGAAGCGCCATTGATGAGAGAAGCTGAGAGGTTAAAAAAGGTCTTAGGATGAAGTTTTAGGTTTTTTTTTTTTTTTCAATCTTCTCCAAAATTGATGTGAGGGGGGAAGGCCGAGGACATCCAGCTTATTTATAGGGTTCCGAATATTAAAAAAAAAAAAGGAAAAAAGAAAAGAAAAGGAGAATCTGACTGCCGAAATTGGTTACCGTATCTTCTTATTTATGACGCAATCATCATCATTTTATTTTCTCCCTTTTTACTGTAAAAATATTTTTTCTTATACCTTAAGAGGATGACGATGATAATAATAATAATAATAATAATCAATAAATATATATATATATATATATATATATTTATTTATTTCATGGTTAGGCGTTATTTGGACTAAAAAGATTCGAGGGAGAGGGGGTGTCATTCTCAGCAAAGAACATTCTTCCTTTCATTTTGTTAAATTGTACAACGACGAGTCTAAGCATGCAATTGCAGTTGCAGTTGCAGTTGCTGCCTTGAATTACCGTTCATTTCATGTCAGACCAAAATTACCACGGAGAGAGAAAGGCGCCGGGGGCCGTGAGACCAATCGTCTCTTTTAACCCCCGCAATCAGTGGCGATACAAAGAGCCGTGAGTAAATTGGAAAATCTGAGAAAACGAGAAGCCGATGTCATATATTTTGATTTTTGGTTTGGCACAATTGAGTTACTGTGATTTATAAGTGTAGGGGGGTACTAATTAAAATCTTGTATCGATTGATGTGGAGGCAGACCGGGCTGAGACGGACGGGCCACCCGCACGCACACACACACATGCCCCCTCCCTCCCCCCCTCCCCAAAGGAAGGGGAGTGAGTTTGGGATGGGCCTCTGGCCTCAAGAGCCACGTGGCACAGTGTGTCACTGTTCCCTTTCGCTCAAGCATCTGCCTCTCTTTTGGATGGGAGACGTGCCTTGTTTCAATTTGGTTTTAGGGACATTCTCTCATCGCCCATTTGAGAGAATCCTTAAAGTTGATGTAATGAAGTGTAGTTGATGCAATAAGTGCTAAGTTGCTCCAAATCAGTCTTTTAGTCTATCAATTTTATTTGCTTCAATTAATGTTTTCAATCCTCTTTTTTTTTTTTTTTCCTTTTTCAAAAAGAAAAAAAATAATAAAAAGGAAAAAGGAAGAGAGAAAAAAGGCTACTCCGAGAAGGCTTCAATTGGACCGCTTGAGAAATTCCAAGAATCAAAGCCTAAACACGAACCATTGACGGAACCAGAAATTAATTTCTGACAATAAAATTAAATAAAGAAAAAAAAAATCAAGTGGGAGGAAATAAAAAATTTTAGTCCTGATAAAATATAAAAAATTAGCAATAAAATATTATTCAAGTCTAGATTTCAGTGACACCAGTGCTCCTGCTGATTGATTGCACGTGCATCTGTCCTTCCTTGGACGACCTTTCCATTACGCCTCTTTGTTTTTTTTTATTTTTTATTTTTTTCCCTGTAAGTTCATGCACCGTCTGACTCTGATTACTGACAGGCTACGTCCGGCAAATGTGTACGCTCTAAAGGGATACGATTATACTTCTTTTTTCTTTTATTTTTTCCCCCCTTTTTCTTTTGAGAACGGGATACGATGATTCTTCCTTGGTTTTCCAGAATCTGAATCTGTGGCTTTCCTTTTTTTGAAAATACTTCTGGAGTTTTCCCAAACAAAAATCTCTCATGGCTTTGGATTCGAGTTGGACGGCGTAATTACTTGGTTTCAATTTTCAAGGAGCAATGAACCAGGCAGAAAGAGAGAGATTTTAAAAATCGGCTCATAAAAGGAAGTAAATATTTGAAAATCTCCCACTCCCGACACATCTTTCACCAAATCAGAAAAGTCGATTGATGATGGAGTGCATCTAAGCTACACGTGAAACTCAAACTGACCAAATGAAAAAAAAATAATAATAAAAATTCAAATCTTTTTTTTTTTTTTTTTTTTGGTCAGGGCATAGCTCAATCAATTGACAATGGTTACGCTTGATCTCATCTATAAGCCTAGGTAAGTGAAACCTGCGTAAAACATGCAAATTGTTCACACATACAAGACGAATGATCATGCTTCTTAATAATAATAATAATAATAATAATATAAAAAATATTGATAAATTCTTTCCATTCCTAGCATTTCTCCTTAAAGAGATACTGCAAAAGGAAAACAAAAGTCCGAGTCCAACACGAAAGCTTAACCCTCAAAACTTATTTGCATATTCTTAATTATGTAGGGTACGTTTAGCATACTGAATTTAACGTGCAATTAAATTCCCATAATATATATATCTATATCTATGTCTATATATATAAAAGACATTATTATCTTATTTACAAAGTCAAACGATGCACGCAACCACAACAAACAACAACTCCAAGAATCACTTCTCTTCTCTCTCTCTCTCTCTCTCTCTCTCTCTCTCTCTCTCTCTCGTTTATCTTGATTACCAAGCAAAAGCGACTTTACAAATAAAGCCTGAGGTTTAGCGTTTCACTGCTGTCATTTTATAAGTATACGATTACAATTATTTGCGTTTTCAATTTGACTATGACTATGATGTAGCACACAGGTCGTCGTGTACTTCAAGAATTTTCAAGAACTCAAGAGAGGGTATCGTGACCGATGGAAGCCAGTCATCCAATCTGCTTGTCTAGCTTGGCGGGTGAATTTCTGGAGTGGCATTTTCTCCGATCATTTACCAGCCAGACCGATCGACTGCCAAAGCACGCAGTAACGGCGGAATCGGGGAAAGTATACGCAAAAGACAATTCTTTTCTATTTTATTAGTTTGGTACATTTTTTTTTTATTCTATTAGTATTAATTAATGATCTTGATTCAGTGAGTCCTTTACATACCTCATTTTTAGCAAATAGAACGGGAAGCGATGACAAGGTCAAATTTTCATTAATTGGCCCGCCGAAGAACCTTTTCTCAATATATTTCGACGGGTTGCATCGTTTGCGTCGTTTTTAAAAGTCTTCACGATCACGATACGTCTAGACTAGTTTTAAGTATCGGCCGAGTCTAAGTCTCTGTCCAAACGATTTTACGAATGCGCTTCTCACATCATTTTAGTGAATTTAATATTTTACTCTTCCAAAGTATGGTCGATAAAGAAATGAGACTCATCTTTTCTTTTCTTTAACCAATTAGTAGACTCACAAACTTTTTAACTCTTCTGGGTATGAAGCCAGTGGTAGGTAATTGTCTCAGATGTGACCTGTACCTTTGATATTTAAGCTAATAGACTGTAGCTAGATGGAGATGAATGTCATTTTTACATTCATTTCTGTGAAAGCACCCCCCAAAGTGGACGCATACGTGCTTATTGCATATTCTATATGCAAATGTCAATCATTATTTTATTTTAGCAAGTATTCGTGATGGTTTTTCCTTTCTGTTACGTACGTAACCACTACCAGTTGCCCATAGGAGTTTAATACAAAATGGAAAATGCTTCTTCTTCCTTTGCGTCGTAAATCATCTTCTTCACGCACAAGGAGATGACATTATAATTCACTAATTCAGTGATAAAAATATTTTTTTTTATATAGAAATTCAATCCATTGGTATGATTATAGACCCAAAATAAATAAATAAAAAAAATTATGTTGTGATATACGAACTAGCATAGCGAAAATCATACATATTGGGCTCAAATGAGATTTGCCACAACTTTATTTATTTATGTGCTTATAATCCCGTCATAGATCGGTTTCATCCAAGAATCACTGCAGTGATGACTTTAATATAACAACCATATCGAAAACAGCCAAATAATGTTGTCCCAGGCTGAAATATCACAAGTTCCATCTCATCCCAGACCAAGCAATGCTAGGATTGAGGCCTAGAGCAAAGTGTTTGAGCAAAGGAAATTGTGTGCCTGCTTTGGTCCTGTGTTGAACTATTTTCCTAAACCTTTCTCTAAAAGAAACTTGGCCACCGATTCGTAATTGAAGGCGCTTACTCTATAGATCGAAGCAAGTTGAGTCATTGCAAGGCTACGTGCCTATTTGCTCTCTCAAGTGCAATATGCCCCCTTATTCCCTTTTCTGTTTGTAATAATGCCACGGTAGAATATCAATAAGATCAAAGGAGTGGAAGACAGATTTTCTATTTTAGACAGTGAAGATGGATAATAGAACTACTACGGTGCCTTTAATAAATTTATACAAAGCAATAACTGCCAAATCTAAATTATTGGCCAATATATGTTGGTATCATTGCCACTCTCATTTCATCGTCATTATCATCAATATTATTTGTTGGTTACAAATGAGGCCAAAAGAACACAAAAGTAGAATATATTGTAAGAGTAGAATCTGATTAATATTATATTCAAGGTAGATATGTAATTTGTTTTGGCATAAGAGTTGTCCTATCTCATTGTATAAAAATGTATGCTTATTATGTAATTTGACATAACTTTGAAATAATGAAAAACTCCAATGTGACAATGAATGTTGGAACATTCAAGTTTTAGACTATGTAAATTCTTTACATTCATTTCAATTTTATTTCTTTTTTGAATATTTTGTTCCAACAACTAGTATCAGAACTTTGGTTCTAAGAGAGTTAAAGGAGTATTAGGAGCTATGACATTTAAAGAAAGAAAAGTGAGGATCAACAAGTTTGATAGTACCGACTTCGACTTCTAAAAGATACAAATGGACGATTATTTATACCATAAGAAGTTACATCAACTTCTTTTGGGAAAGAAATCAAAATTGATGAGCAAGGAAGAATGAAAAGTCTTAGTAGTCATCCGATTGATGTTGGCTTGAAACGTTACCTTTAATGTCCAAATAGAAAAGACAATTGCAGGAATAATGAAGGCATTGACTCATACATTCAAAGAACCATTTACTTTTAATAAGATATATCTAATGAAAAAATTATTTAATTTAAAGATGAAAGAGGGTACCTTTATTATAGATTATATAAATGAGTTTAATTTAATCTCTAGTCAATTGAGTTTAGTGAATATAAATTTTGATAAAGAGGTTAAGGTTTTAATCCTATTATCCTTATTATTGGAAAGTTGGAACGTTACTATAACTGTAGTAAGTAGTTCATTTAGATCATAACAATTACAATTTAATGCAATTTAGGATTTAATTTTGAGTAAAGATATTCACAGGAGAGAATTGAGGATATGATCCAACTTTAGTTCTACCTTAAGTATTGAAGACAAAGGAAGAAGAATTCAACGTGATAACAATAAGGGTAGATCAAAATCTAGGAAAAGAAGTAAATTAAAATCTGGTTCTATGTGTTGGAATTATGGTCTTAGGGGTCACTTTAAGGGAAACTACAACTAGTTAAAGAAAAAAAAATCAAGATAAAGATTTTACAAATACAACAATTGAAGATATCCTCGACACTTTAATTCTAAGCATTAATAGTCCAATAGAGTTTTAGATTTTAGACTCTGGGCATCTTTTCATTTAACCTCACATAAAAATTGTATACAAAATTATGTTATTGGTAATTTTGGAAAAGTTTATCTTGTTGATAATGAATAATTAAATATAGTGGGAAAGGGTGATGTTCATATAAAGACATCAAATAGATATATATGAAAGCTGAAGAATGTCAGACATGTCTTGAGATTAAAAATGAATTTAATCTCTATAAGGCAGATTGATGAAAAAGGACATTTTATAACCTTTATTGGTGGGTTATAAAAAATCACTAAAGGAGCAATAGTGATAGTAAGAGGAAACAAGATTGGGACACTCTATATGACTTCGGGTATAAAGGATACAATGAGAGTTATTGAGTGAGAGATTGATTCTAAGATGTGGTATTGTAGACTCAAACATATGAGTAAGAAATGAATGAAAATACTTATAGCAAAGGGTAAGTTGCCATATATAAAAACTGTGGATGTTAACATACGTGAGGATTGTCTCTTCAAAAAGTAAAAAAAAGGTCAGTTTCTCTAACGTTAAAAAGATACCTAGGACATAGAAATTGGAGCTTGTGCATATTGATATTTTGGTTCCCTCTTTAGTAGCATCCTCAAGTGGATCACTTTATTATGTTACCTTTATTGATGATTTTACTCAGAAGGTATAAGTTTATTTTTAAAAAAATAAATTTGATGTATTTATAACTTTCAAAAGGTGAAAAAATCATACAAAAAATAAATCTAATACATAAATAAAATACTTAAGATTTGATAATGGTGATGAGTATAATAGCAAAAAATTCAAAGATTTTTGTGTGGCTAAGGAGATTTAAAGGGAGAAAATAGTTATGAAGATACCACAATAGAATGGTATCGTTGAATCCATGAATAAAACATTGAATGGGTGTGCTAGGAATATGAGAATACATGTTGGATTACCGAAAACATTCTTGGCTAATGCTGTTAATACTATAGCTTATTTAATCAATTGAGGACCATCTGTTCCAATGGATGGAGAATTGCTAGAGGAGACTTGGACAAGTAAAAAGGTAAATTTGTCATACCTTAAAGTCTTTGGTTGTGTCTTTTATGCACATTTGGATTCTAATAAAAAGGATAAATTAGATGTTAAATTCTATAAGTATTTTTTCATTAAGTATGGAATTGACAAATTCAAATATTATTTTTAGGATGATCGAAATAGAAATATTATTAAAAGCACAGATGTCATATTCAATAAAAATATTGTCTATAAAAATAAACATGTTGCAGAATTTGATAGTGCAGGGAAGCATGCCACAAAAAGGGAACATACTAAGTTGGAGGAAATTTCAAAAAATGATATGGGTAAAAGAGTGTCAAAAAACTTTGAAATTATCCCAGTGTAGTTAGAGTCTTTTACACTAATGACAAAAGTGACGAAATTTGGTAAAACATTTAAACCTCTATAATGATTCTCTCATTTATTGTATTATTTATTGTTAACTGATGGAGGTGAGTTAAAATGCTTTGATGAAGCTAATACAAGTTAAAGATTTACTAATTAGAAGTGACTATGGAAAGTAACTCATTTACCAAAAGGCAAAAAAGCGCTAAATAACAAATGGGTTTACTAGGTCAAAGAAGAATATGATGGAAATAAGCAATATAATGCACAGTTAATTGTGAAGGGATTTTAGCAAAAAGAAGGCATTGAATATACTAAATTTTTTTTTCCAAATGTGAAAGTATTAATAATTTAGTTAGTATTGAACATTGTTGCATTTGAAATTTTGCATTTAGAGTAGCTTAATGTAAAAATAACTTTCCTTCATAGTGATTTGGAGGAAGATATTTACATGATGTAGCCAAAAGGTTTTTCAATCCCTATATAAGAAAATATTGTGTGCAAGCTTAATAAAAACTTGTATGGTTTGAAACAAGTTTTTAAGTAATGGTACAAGAAGTTTGATGCATTTATATCTAATTGCAATTTAAAGAGATGTGACATGGATCATTGTTGTTATTTTAAAAAATTTGACATTTACTATGTTATTTTGCTCTTGTATATAGATGATATGCTTATTATAAGTTCCAACATTCAAGAAATCAATAACTTGAAGCAAGAATTGTTAAATGAATTTGCAATGAAAGATTTGAAGCTACGAAATGAATTCTTTGGATAAGAATTGTGAGGGACAAAGAGGTTGGTACTTTAAAACTATCATAGGCTATTTATATTGAAAAGCTGTTGAATAGGTTTAAGATGCAGGAAGCAAAATCGGTTAGTAATCCATTGGCAAATCACTTTAAGCTTTCAAAGAAATAGTCATCACAGATAGATGAGGAAGGCAAATATATATCAAGAGTTCCATATGTCTCAATAGTTAGTAGTCTTATGTATGTAATGGTTTGTATCAGACTTGATATAGTATATACAGTGCGAGTTGTGAGTAGTTATATGGGTAATCCTAATAGACAATATTGAGACTTTGTTAAGTGGATTCTTTGTTATCTGAAGGGCAATATAGATGTAGCATTGTGTTTTAAGAAGAGTAATATGAACTTGTAAAACTCTGTTAATGTAGATCTTGATGGAGACATTGATAGTAAAAGGAGCACAAGAGGTTATGTATATACTTTAAGTGATATTGTGATAAGTTGGATATCTCGTCTGCAAAAAAATTGTGACTCTATCAACTACTAAAACTGAATATGTCACCATCATTCAAGCAAGTAAGGAATTAGTTTGGTTGAAAAACCTCCTGGAAGAGTTAGGTAGACTGCAAGAAAGTAATGTTTTTTTCGGTGATAATCAAAGTACAATCTATCTTACTAAGAATCTTATATTCTATATAAAAATAAGACATATATAATTGAAATATTACTTCATACATAGTTTATTGAATGATTGGACGTTGATTTTGGATAAGATATATTGCATAGAGAATCTTGCTAAAATATCAACTAGGCCAATGGTAACAGTTAAGGTTGGTGTACCTTAATTAGCCTCCATAATTAATAGTTAAGGAGGTGTTACACTAAGTTATAAATTATAAGGTGAATCAAAATTATATTGTAATAGTTGTCAATTTGATAATTATTCTCTCAATGGGAAATTGTTGTAGGAGTAGAGTTGATTAATATTATATAGAGAATAAATATATAATTTGTTTTCGTATAAGAATTGTCCTATTTTTTTTGTATAAAAAGACATGTTTATTATATAATTTAACAGAATTTTGAAATAATGAAAAATTTTAATGTAGTTGTAGATGTTGGAACATTTAAGTTCTAAATCACATAAATTTTTTGTATTAATTTTATTTTTATTCTATTTTCAAATATTTTGTAAAAAAAAAAAAGGTTATTCAAAGGAGAACAGCAATCTAGATTTTAGAAGTGGCTCGAGACTTCTCTATTAGAGTCAAGTAGACTGGTTGCAGACCAAATTAGAAACTTTCAAGAGGTATTTTACATCCAAACTGTCCGGGGCAATTGAAAAAAAAAAACAAAAAACTTGAATACACAACTTATCCATAAATCTCTCTAAATCACTAGAAAAATAAGAACTTTGTTGGGGGGTAAGGATGCTTTTATAGAAACAGTAGCACTCTACCTTGTATTTCCAAGCAATGTGGACTTTCCAGAAGCCGCACAATGATGTCGTCTAATGCCCAACCCTTCCAAAAAAATATTACAGGTTCCAGGTTACATGTGAATACGGGTTGAGTGTTATTATTATTATTATTATTTCTATGAAACTATGATCTCATTTCATCTTAGTTCATATATTTAAATGAAAATAATGTAATTACTGTATATTTAAGTTTAAATTAATCAAGGGCGGACTGGGTTGGTTTTTTGATAATTTTTAAAACTCCTAATTCGTCTCTAAACCGCCAAGGTCGATTTTCAAAGATATATATATATATATATATATATATATATATATATATATAGGCTCTTTCGATTTTGGCAGTGCGAATATCTGCCTGGCGGTTTTTGGTGCATTATGCGGATTATAAGCAGCCATAGCTAGACAAGTGACTAAAGATGCCGACATCAGAAGAATCCATGGAGGAATGAGAAAAATAGACACAAATAATCCTTGCCAGTTCAATGAATAAGAACTAAGGAATCCCAACAAATTGGGGGCTTGGAATCATATTTGGCAGTTGAATTTTCGCATTGTATGCGTGAGAAAATAATGTCTAAAAGATTCCATGGACATCAGTGGGAAGTCTACTACACCCATCTTCCGACGTGCATCACGCACGTGACCCCACGCCCCAATTCTACAATTGGTGGAATTTACATGTAAATCACTACAACGTTTTTTTTTTCTTTCTATTGATGCTTACTTTCGTGTCTAATCGGTTGCCTACATGCCCTCCACTAAAGCAGACGGAATCGCATTGTCAAAAGAGTTGATGCAATTCAGCAATTGGCGTGAAAGCATCAGAACCATCGTCATTATTGTAACTTCCCATATGCAGGGGGTCTCCATAAGGGTATTCCGCCATGACACCGCACCAATTCCCTTCTTTCGGCTGCACACATCTTTCATGAATCATCGAAGGCTGCAATGGTCCATTTCAATTTTTGGCTATCAAATATTTCCCTGTGCTTTTCCTTGTTGAAACAATTACGACGCGATCTAATATTCCTGTCAACTTGTCATGGGAGATGTCATCCTCTGGTACTCAGCTGTAAATCAGGACGAAGAAAATGATAACACGAACAATTTTGCGATTATTTGATACTTAATTTTAGCTCCTAACAAGAAGTGATTCATATGTGCTATAGATATATGTACGATACATGCACGGCGTCGTAAGGTCCAAGGATTTTTTCGATAGACCAAAAAAATAATGCACAACGCGGAATAGATTATTGTTGAAGTAAAGAATGGTGGCGGGTTTTGAAAAGCTTCTTTAAAAATGAACTTTAATTTCTATGCTTTATTTATTTTTATGATTCGGGCTGATTGGCAGATTTTGCTTTAGTTACTAAAATGTTGCTACGTAAGCCCACCGAGACCTATTGATTGATTCTTTCTGGCTATATGGAGAATGACCTAATAGAAATAGTGATACCATTTAGGTGACAAAAAACTGCTTTTCTCCGACGAGGTCCACACTTAGGCATTTGAATTTTCATGAAATGCGTTTTAGGAGAATGACGCGGTACGTATTGGTTATAAAGAATTCCGATCATTTGTGGATTTTCGAGGTTGGAAATGCGCCACTTAGGGTGTACGTGTGGTCCTTAATTTGCTTTTGCCGGGGCATCACACTCACAAAGGAAAGTTACAGAACCCACAGTGCATGAATTATGGTGCAGATCCAATAGAGCACACACATATTTGTTTTTTATGAGCATTCCGCAGATAATATCTATGAATTATCATCAGGGGAGATGATCTAGAACTGTTCATGATGTAGGGGAAAAAGAGGAAATTATAACCCCCCCCCCCCCAAAAAAAAGCATTTGTAGAGAGTGCGAGAAGATACACGAAGGATGCATTAAGAAACATCTCTCAAAATAATAATGGAGGCGGGGAAAATGGAAATTATCGTCTGGGAAGTTGAAACTGTCTGACGTTTGGATTACGCACAGACAGAAGGATGACATGAATGTTATTTCAACGATAGCCAAACATTCGTGAGGTGCTTCTTGCTCCAACTCTGATGGCATTGTTAGAATGTGTCGTCTTCATATCCTATGTTTTGTTGACTGTTGAAGTATTACGTGTCCCAAGGCATTATCCCAATTCTTGCCTTCCGTTGGCTGTTTCCAACAATCGAGAAATAAAGATAAGCGGAGAAAACTAGTGTCAATTAATGACATGATTCCCCGAAAATATCAGCTGTGAAGCAGGGGGCATGCAAGAGTAGTTAGTTAGTTAGCTTCCTTCCTTCTTCTTCTTCTTATTATTATTATTTCGGATGAACTGGCAAGGATCAAATTCAATAACATGTAAAATGAACCTTTCAGAATCAGAAACGAGAATGAGTATTAACTGAACGATTACAAACAAACAATAACAAGGAAAGAAACTTTTTGTTTTTCTTGTTTTGCACGTCTTATCAAGTGATATGAAAACTTCAAACTCGAACGACTTAAATTTAATATCACTTCAACGCCATAGAATTATAATTTAATGGCAAAAGAAAGGTCATACTAACTTCCTCTTTGTTTTTATTTTATTTTATTAATTGGGGGGCAAAGCACGTTTCATTGAAATGTTGAGATACAAATACTCTAGTTAGTGTTGCAGCACTCCTCAGGCCAATTTTTTCTTTTGGTTCTGTTTGCTATGTTCTTTTACCTTCTAAAAATTTATTCAGAAATGGCAGGCAGTGCCTAGTCGACCCACGCCTTTTTTTTTTTTTTTTTTTTTGGTGATAAAAAATGGACGGTTATGTTATAACTATGCGAAGCCATCGTTTTCAATAAAAAAAACCACATCAGCGTTAATGGACACTCGTATACCAAACAAATTTGCTTTGGAAGACGGGGGGCGGGGGGTTTGGTTGGGGACACGCAATTGGATCCTGATTCTGACGCGCGCGTTTGGTTGAAAATTGGGAATTGACAGAATAGATTTTTATTTTATTTTATTTTTATTTTTGTGTAGATTACGGATACCGAGGCGTGGGGTCAATGTCCGCACCCCGAGCATCGGCTTCTGATTCATCGACGGTAAATTCCAAACCTCCCGTGTATCTTCTTCGATTTGGGACCAACAATTTACGGTGACATTTATTGAGTAATATAATAAATATTAAAAATAATAAAATATTCTTATATATATATATATATATATATATATATATATATTCAATTTTATTCATTTATATGATTAAATAAAATATTAATAATACATATTTGTATTTTTTATATGTATATTTTTAAATATTATTATTATTTATTTGGGATAATATTTTCGATCCTTTTTAGCAGATGGACCCTTACAGTGCAAAATGTGTATTGTCAATGCGACCTGATTAATTGAAGATGCGTAATGCGAATTTCGGCGATGACCATTTTCGATGCTAGAAATGCGTAATGCGAATTTCGGCGATGACCATTTTCTCTCCCCTTTTTTTTTTTATTTTAATTTCATTCCTTTTCGGTACAAGAAAAAGAGTAGAGTGAGAGCAGAATATGTTGGGTGCCTTAAATTGGTTTCATCAAAGTTGGGTAAGCATAAAATTGGTTACAAATTTTTATACTTGAGTTTTTTTTTTATTTTTTTATATTTTTATTTAAGTTTTATATTTTTTAAATTAATTTTTAACGTAAAATAATCAAACTCTTAATAATTTTTATTTGATTAATATTCAATTTTTAATATTTTTATTACTTTTTATAAAAAAAATAAAAGAAATTGATTTGAAACAAATTTAAAAAGTATTAGATTAAAATAAATATACAAATATATTTAAAATCTAATTATAAAAAATATAAAAATTTGAAACTAATATATATATATATATATATATTCTCTACTTATTGGAATTTACTTAATTTGTTTATATGAAAGCAAGTCAACAAACAAATGTTTTTTTTTTTTTCAAAAAAATATTCTTTATATTATGGCTTATTCAATAAAAATAAAATTTTCGATGTCATAAACTCTATACTCTTTCTTAAAACTATAAATTAAAATTTTAAAAACTTAGCCGTTCGAGTGTTAACTGAAATGCGCGGAATAAGATTTGTTTGCTGGCCGCATAGTGAGGCCGACCTGAGATTCGGCGAATCGTAAGTAAGCTCGGAAAGACATTCTTGTGCGAGGCAGATAAATTGAAATTTCGTTGAAAGTTGCGATCAGATCGATAAGAATTCCATCGGGAGTATAATTTTCTCATTTATAATAATCCCCACCAAATGTTTTGTGCATCTTTAACTAATGAGAATATATACCATACCGATTGTGTAAATGCTTTATGCACATGGCCAATTTCTTATTCCGGCAGCCTCAACTTTAATTTGGTGGCGCCGACTTCTGGTTTGGTCGATTGAATCTTTTATCTGTAATGAGATTCTACTTTTGTTCCCTTATCACGGAATTCATATTTATCAGTTGATATTCCTGCAAGACCTCCGCCACGAGGATTTATTCGTTTGATGTGCTCGCACTACGATGCCCAGGAATTTCAATCAGGCCATTGTGGCCTGGAGACGGATACCTTTGGGTGCAAAGCTCAAAGTGGAATTTACATGTACCAAAAGAACAAAAAAAAAAACAAAAACAAACAGTTATATTTCATGACAATTAGTAAACAAGATAATCTATAATATATTTATTTCGTATGCGATCCTTTTTAGAAGGTTATTGTTGTGTATTTGGACTATGATAGATAAAAAAAAAAAAAAAAAACAGTTTTGCATTTTTTTTTCTTTTTTTTCAAATAAACTATAATGCATTTTGCAGTCTTCTTTGTTTTTTTTCGTATATCAAGAGGCCCCATTTGATTGTAGATTATATAATAAAAGTATGCCTGATCTCTTGCATAAATCACAAGTTTCCTTCTTGATATTTAAAAATCAGACCTCTAAAATAAATGTCTAAGAGATTCTTAATTATATTATGTACTTTTATTATTATTAAAAGAACACTCATATTCAATCTTATCATAGAGTGATTTGTTTAAAACATAATATTACTTAAAAATAAAAAATTTTATTGTATTAATCAATACTTTTTAATTTTGAATAGTAATTCGATTTTTAAAAAAATCAAATGTGATTCATCAATCAAATATGAAAATTTTATCTAATTATATTCCTGATTTTGTTTATACATAGAAATATTATGTCAAGATTAATATTTTTTATGCTCAGTATCTTATAATTCTTCTCCATTTAATATCATTTATTATTCATTATTCCTTTTTCTAAATGTAAACATTTTTTTTTTAAGGCAAAGTGTACTATTTGCATCTACTTCAACCGAGACAACCCAAAAACAAAAGAACAGAAAAAAGTGTCCACCTCGTATAGAGTATTAAAAAAAAAAAAATTGACAACAGTAAAAGAGCTCTATTTTTCTATACAAAAAACAGTTAGTAAGCCTACATTATAACTTCCAAAAAAAAAACCAAAAACATGGCCGTGTTGTGACCCCCTGAAACCCTAAAATGCCCCCAACGCCAATCCCACCAGCCAAAAAAACCTATTAAGGTACAAAAGCCTCTAACCTATTAATTGTTATTTTCGCTCGTAACGTCGGCAAATAAATTATATTTATGAAGTTTATAAGTAAAAGAGATAGTACTCTTAGTAAGGTTTTTGATGTTGTGGAAAACTATGAACAAAAACTAAGATAGCTCTCTGGCTTCATGCCACCACCCCTACATTTGCACTGCTTCTTTAATCGATCGAAGTTCTTCATTCATGGACACGACATTGGTAAGCTTAAAATAGATACATCCAACTTTCTCATTGTAACCTCTCAAAGCACTCCTATGGCGTCAATTATGAAACCACTCGTATTGAACTTAAAATAGCTCCGAGGAGATGCTTCCCAACCCTTTACTTATTTACATGCACTTTTTTGTCCAGGAGGAGTAATATTTGCAATATCAAGCACAAAATCATTAATTGAGAAACAACTCTGTGGTCTTGACCTGAATCAAGTTATAGATCTTTTCCATTATAAAAGGTTTATATTGGAATATTAACTTATTCCCGACTAACTAAATTGGCCAAACGAGTCAAATTACAGCATAAAACCTTATCACTTATAATTTCCTTGACTTGTAGCATTTACATAAATTAAAACATATCTCCCATGCCATAATGATTAATGTTGGACTCGCCTAATGAATTCCCTACCATTTTAAGTAGTAACACCAAATTTGCCACACTAGATGACAATGAAAAAATAAGTAATAACTGATTTTTGTGTCGATACATAAAAGGGGCACTTTGTATCTTGCTAATCATCACCTAGTGTCTTTGTGAGATGTTTTCTTATCGGTAATTTGTCCTATAATAACTACTAACCAAATATCTCAACTCTCGGGGAACCAACTCTTGTCAAATGCATAGCTCCAAACTGAAGGACCTAACTCGCAAACTATCTTGTAAGTCACAATAAGATTTAGCTGTAAAGTGCTCATTATTTTCATATGGCTAGATGAATCTATCAGCTTTTCCTCACGATAAGTAGCACACTTTCAATAAGTTCTAAAGCCTCGTAAGACGTTCTTATTCCCAATTGAATAGCTGCCAAGACCACTTTATCTATCATTCTTTATCTTCCATTCACCCATGCTCTGAAACTCTCGATTTAGCCATATTTACTTGTTGCTAGTGTAAAAAGATGTGAGAATCTTCATGTAAGTGGCTCATTCCCTACCCAGTTCAACTTGATATCGTTTACCAGCCAAAAACCTAAAATTGAATTTGACAAGACCCACTACCCTATCATCCTACTGCAAGGCCGAACATACTCCCCTTCGAAGCAAGGATAACTTTGATAGCTTGGTGCACCATTCCCACAACTAATGTCAATAGTCACCATATCATACTTTAATCATTCTTACTTATGTCATTTGACTATAATTCCTCATTTATCAAATTCATTTTTTGAAAAGACCTATATTATCGTCTCTAATTTTCTTGATACCTAATCCTTTTCTTGATTTTGCTTAACACATTAATCCTTACCTTACATAATGAATCTTTTTATTCCTATCATTATCACCCTAGAAAAAAGAACACTAAATTTTCTCTATTATGATCTCTACATTTTGTAACATCATGAAAAGAGACATATAATAAGTGAGAAGGGATCATAAACAAGATTTCATCAACGCCAACCACTCTACTTTAGATAGAAACAGTGACTTCCACTTAGCTAGCCAATTCTCCATCTTATGAATGATAGGTTCCTAAAGGCCTTTATTTCTTGGATTAACCCTAATTAACAATTTCATATATTTCATTGGAAGAGAGCTCACTTTGCACTTTCAAAAAGTTACCTAAGACTCAATCCTCACTTTACCTACTCTGGCCTTATACATGAGTTTTTTTGGTAAGGTTCATTTTCAACCCCAAGCAACATTGGAAGCACCAAAGAATTCTTTTACAAGTTTTTATGGACGCCTCCTCCATAGTACTAAAAGGAACGGTATTACTAGCAAACTAAATTGTTATGTGGGGCTGCCATTCACTAGGATAGATAATTGTGGGGACGTTATGTACTCTTATATCCACCATCTTAATCTTTCTACAAAATCCATGTGTTGTATTACCTTTTTTATATAACTTCACTTAATTGAATCATAAACTTTATTAAAGTTATTTTGATAATCAACCGTCCCTCTTTTTTTTTTTTTTCCTTTATCTCTTTAATGACTTCATTGGCTATCAATACGTTATCCATTATGCATCAACCTATGAGGGATGTCAATTTATTTCCTAACACTTTTACTAGAATTTTGTAAATACAATCCACTAAAGAGATAAGTTGAAACTAAAATATCATCTTAGGAGCTTCCACCTTAAGGGTCAAGACTTGAATGACACGGTAAGAGATGTGAAGAGTTTTTTATGAGCATAGAAATCCATGAGAAAGTTCATCATATCTTGTTTAACCAAATCTTAATGTTGTTTGATGAAGTTTAATTAAATCCATCCGACTCCAATGTTTTATTTTCATCGCATTCCTTCATTGTTTTTCAAACCTTTGTCATCAAAAATAGGCTTTCCAGAACCAAATTATTGGTCATATCCAACTTTCAAAAAAGGGATTCATCCACTTTTAAACATGGTTTCTTAAAGCTGCTTAAATAATGTTTAAAATGAGTGAAGATAGCATTTTTAATATCCTCCAATTTTGTAAAAGTTACACCTCTTATAGAAACCTAATCAATCAAATTTTTTTACTACTTGTTAGAGACCATAATGTAAACAAATTTGGAGTTGTGGTTCTTATCAACCATCAATTTCATTTTAGATTGGTAAAACTATTCTAGTTTCTCTTTATGCAAAATTTTCTAGTATATAGCCCCCATTGTTTAAGCCTAAGCACTACCTTTACCCATTTAGCATCAATAAGGAATTTATCAGTTGAGCTCATAAAAAGAATTTATCTGAGATTACTTTAAGTGAATTGTCGACCATGCATTAGTATATCCGTTAACTTTATATCATACACGAATTTGTTAAAGCATTGAATAGCCATTTTATTGTCAAATAGTTACACCTTTAAATCTTATGCTAATATTGTTTTACACCCCCCAAAACACCACTCCCTTTCCAATTTATCTTTCAAGCATCTAATTCATCCCATAACCCTTTTTGTTCCGTAAAATTAATCGGAACATATACATTAATGAACATCACCTTTTTTTTTCCAATGAAATAAACAAACCGTTTAGAATGATAAATTGGTGCACCGATATTTTGTTATGTAACTAAAAAACAATTGTGTCCCAAAATGCAACCACCCCCAGCCGCCCTAATTACACCAACTGCCAACACCTGTATACCTGCCCTTCCTTCTTCATACCTGTTTCAATAATGGATCAGCAGTATTCGTAAACTTTGTTTATTGTATAAAAAATACCTGATTTTATTTTAGAAACGTAATTATGAACCGCCCATCATTTAATACTTTTACCTAATTTCCAAACATTAATAGTGGTAATAATCATTACAAAAAAAAAAAAATCAATCCTTACCAACATGCTGACATTGTGTCACTGTACTATTATTCAGCGTCTGCTTTCAATGAAGAGAGTTGAGCAATCATATTTTCTTCCCTCCCTGCATACTTTTAAACCCATCAATTTGACAACTTCTAGTACCTATTGGGCTTCGAAACACAACACCTAATTCCTGAACTGAATATGCTCGTGGGAAAGTTGACCGTCCTCTGTGTGAACTTCCCTGGTTAGTGTCATACATCCTAACGTAATTTTTCCTGGTGGTTTTTTGTTCATACACCTGTATTGTGTGCATCATCGTTTCAAGCAACTTTAGACCCTTCACCACTTTTATTCCCAGGACCGAAGCTCTCCACCATTGAATCCACCTTATCCTTTCCCTTTTCGCAACCTGAATTTGCAACTTCCATAGCCACTTCACTTCACAATTGCAATGAAAACAGGCGATTATCGATTCTTATAATCACCGATGATTGAAACTGGATTTCCTTTAGAACCAAAACCGTAAATCGACAAACATCAAGCTTCAATTTTGATTCCAATTCCATATCCATGCCCGAGACGACCCCTCAACACCTTATCAATTTAGCCAAAAAAATTAGTGTTCTAGGCTTGAAGTGGTAAGCCATCCACTAACACCTAAACCCTTAGATCAGTATAGATTTTGCTAGGAGACCACGATTGCCATGCACCGAAAATATTTCTGAAGCCATTCCCCTTTCTCTCTCCAGGATAGCTCCCATCGCTTCTTTCGAATCAAATGTGAGAAGTACCTCCAATCTACCCATCGTCATGACTTTAAAGGGAGACACTTCACCTTGTCGGAGGTGCAAGTGGAGGGAGTAGATGATTTGAGGATTTTTGACCATCCCCATTGCTGATCTGTAAAGCCACTCCATCTCCATCTCCCTAGTATAATGTGATAGTATCACTGTCTCCAATTTCAAGGGCATAGTTGGGATGCCGACCATTGGCCCTATAAAAGCTGGCTTTCGCATTAGCCTTCCTTCCACCACTACTTTAAAAGATCTGTAGAAACCTTTCTGACCAATAGTTTTTGGATTGATTAAGAAGACTGGCAATCCCCTGTCGAGGCACTTAATTTCTCCAACCCAGCTCCAATCTAGGGATTTGGGAAGTTAGCCACCTTCACCCCTATTCAATTGCCTAGCAGTCATTCGCCGTTTAATAGATTAGTGGCATCAATTGCATCCAGCTGTTGATCAAACTTAACAAAACCAAATCGCGGACCAACCTTACTTGCTTCGCTCGGAATGAAGACATTCATAACATGTCTCCATCTCTGAAAAATCCACCATAGCCCTTTTGAGTTGGTCAATTCTGACAAATTATGGATGAATAGATATGTCACCACCGTCATTTTTTTTTTCTCTTTAAGTAGGCACTCATTTTATTTTTGTGTACGAGAATTTTTTTTTTTTTTTGCATGTAAATATGCTTTAATATTTGATTTCCAATTGACTAGTGTCAAGATTTTTTTCCTGTTGACTACAACCAAAGAGTTCATATACTCTTGCGGCCAGAACATATGATGGGTTGAACGTTAGTACACACTAATAAGCAATGGAAGCCCCTAGAAAGCTAGCAAAAACATGTCCCAGGTTCTGCTAATTCCCAAAGTGGAGGTGGTACAATTTGTAAATTGAAAATTGGGATTCCTAATCCGAGAGCTTCGCTCTGAACGGAAATGCAGCAAAGGCTTTTTAGTGCGTGCACGTATGTTTAACCAAGACCAAGGATTTTGACGCATAAGTTTAAGCACCTGATTTCGTATTTGCATTCTTACAGCAAGGCAAGTCGTGTTCTATCATTAAAAACAAAAAGAAAAAAAGAAGGGGAAAAAGAGACTGCTCCATTACTGTTACCGAATGGTCATCTGTACGTTTGTTCTCCTAAAAAGTATGAAAGTTGGCATTTGCTACAGGAAGTCTAATTTTTTTTTTATATTTTGAGTAAAGGAAAAGGCTAAGATCCTGCCCTTCTGTTTGACTCAACAGAATAATTCATGAAACCTGGGTTGCTTTTTTAATGCAATAAGAACTCAATGAACCTGGTGGCTTTAGAATTTCTGGACAAGACTGCCGAACCTGGTGGCTTTAGAGGGGAAAACTTTCATTTAAGTTCGTTTTTATTTCCATAGCCCGCTAATCTATATATGTAGATCCCACCGCGAAGTAAAATTATGGATGCTTCAATTTGCAAGATAATCAAATTCTGATTCAACACTTCCATTTTTGTTAGAAACAATAGCGAGAGGGTTACGTGAGCACAATTGTCACGCATTTTATTGCAAGGAGACCCTAATGAGATTTTAGCGCTCCATTTTGCGGAGATTAAAGGATAAGTCCGCAAAGTGGCACAAAATAAATTAAATGTCGCATTAATTCAACTGGACCCAAAACGCAATTCAATCATTTGCGACTTTGGACGAAACAAGTTGCGTGTCCCGCTTTGTGCTGGGTGCTTTTACTCTGCTAAGCTTGAGACGAGAAGTTGAGCGAGGAAAATGCAAATTGATTGAAGCACGAAAAGTTGGCTACAAGTTTACGCAAAGGAAGAGAACAACAAATGATCAAGATTCAGTTTGATTGGAATTGAATTGGCAAATGCCCTTTCATGCACCTTGATCGCTCTTTTGTTTCTCTTTCAAAAGTAGCACAATTCACGACTTTAGAACCCTTTTTCAAAACAAAGGATCTTTTACTTTCTACTCTTCAAATGGCCCATTCAGCCAATGCATGAAGAGAAGGCCAGGCCTGGAGCTCCTTTTCATTGGATCAATAGGTCAGATGAGGAGCATGAGAACAAAAATTAAATCTTTAACCAAAATGAACCAGTTGAAGAAATAATTCTTCAACTAAAACTGAACTAGTCCTAACATGAAAACAACCTGTCAATTCATTGCCTTTTAATTTGGATGGATGAAAGCTGTAAATGAAGTCTCTCTTTGGTGAATGGGTCAAAATGAAGTTCCACGTTATGGGACCCCAAATGAATCTTTGACCCAAAAGTGGTTGAATCTTCTTGTTTCGTTCTCCTTTAAAATGACATCATTGGTTCCATCATATGGGAACAGAGAATACGAACATTGACTGCCATTATAAATGCAAACAAGGGAAGAAATTTTTTCTCTAAATTTTATATTCGGTGATTACTAAATTAAATTTAGTAGTTAAGATTCTAAGAAATGATATTATTAACTATAATTTTTTGAAATATTTTTGACGCAGTTATCATTTTCCCTAAAAAGAAAAAAGTTATAATTTAATTTTGGGCCCCCGCATTTTTATCTCGAAGTTCATATATAACCTGAACAATTTGATCTTTGGCAAGCCAGGGTAGGTTCCACCATTATTGCTTCGCGGCCCCATTGACATGGTCAGATAGCGCTAGCCAGCTAATGCAAATAGTGATCAAAAGTGCCGTGTTTGAAATTGTGTCTAGTTGTCCACTTGAAAGCTAAAACTGAGAAGACTGTCATCGGCTTGTTGTTCCGTGGGCTCCTAGCTTTTTAAAGTAGAACTTAATTGATAAGCAATTACAAGTGCGTAAATGATAGTGAAGGACATATAATCCTGAAGAGCAAATAATCAATAATTTGGTAGCAGACATTGAATTATTGGTGAGTTTGACTGATAAAAGAGATGAAAATTACAATAATGTTTATATGTTTCTATGCAATTTTCAGATAAAATTGGTAATCAAAATCCACACACACACACACACACACACACAATATATATGCACATAATTTTCTATCCTGCGCTTAGTCTTTGATCTTTTTGGAGATACCCCAATGCATACGCCTCTATCAGTGTGAGGTCTCATCTTCCAATTCTAAGTACAGAATATATGGTATATGAAAATGGAAAAAAAATATTTCATTATGTACGTAACTATTAATTAAATTTCATAATAATAATAATAATAATAATAATAATAAAACTAGCCTTCGTGCCCTTGGATTGATTGTCATTTATAACTTTTTTTTTCCCGATACAACTAACTATTAATATTCTTGTAATATTTTGTTATAAATAAATAATTACTCTCTAACATATTGGATTGAAGTCCTTGTTTCAGTATTAGGATTTATTTTAGTATTAGTCCTATCAAAAAGTCAGAATTTCTTTTAACATTAAAATTTGAATGTTTATAATATAGATGCTAAATTTAATCTAATAGATATTAGTCTTCTATTGAATGTCAGCGAATAGAAATTATCTTAAAAAGTTAAAATATCTTTACATCAATAATTAAATTGCTTAGCATGAATAATGTTAATACCATATACAATGATTTTCAAATTATAAATAACAATATATGGTCGATAAATATTAATCAATAAGTTTGAACATTCTTTTAGTAATAAAATTTGAACGTTGCTAATATAGACATTCACTTTCGTTTAATAAATATTATCCGTTCAATAAACATTAGTCAATGGAATTAATTATATATGTCTAAGGAGAATTTTTTTATTATCAGAAATTTTTAAATATCTATTTAATATATACCAATTTTATGACACTAGCATGTCACATGGCATACTTCCTCACTTATACAAACCTCTTTTTGTCATTTTACATCAAATCTTCAACTTCTAACTTTGTTTAATTTCATTAATTAAACTGTTAACTTATATAATTCCTTTTTTTAATTCCAATGATTATATAGTTAATAATTACAATTTCCTTTTAATTCCACTAATTAAGTAGCTAAGTCTTACCATCATCACATTAGTTATTCATTTATATAATAGCTCTTACAATTCTTAAATTACTTGAAATTTCGTAATTAATGGTTACAATCAATATAAAGTATCTATTTTCATGCCAAATGTTTAGTAAGTGGCATAGCTAATTTACTTTATGTGTTCATAACAGTATTTAAGTCATTTAGTCTACTAATATTAAAAAAACATTTTGGAATATTAAAAGATTATATGGAATCTCTTTTCTTATTCTATCCCATTTGTTCACATTCTATAACTTTTTTGGTTAATATGTTTTAAATGTTTTAAAATACCATGGAATCTCTTTCTCCTATTTTCCCCTATTTGTTTTCAACGTTTTAAAATAATGAGAGATTATGAAATCTTTTTCCCTCTACCTACACCTTAGTTATTTCTATATATGTTATAAGCATTAACACTTTAAGTGAATTATTCATCTTTTTAATTTAGTCTTTTCTCCTTAGGTTGGCTACAATCCACCCATCAAAATATGTTGTACAAAATTTGAACTATATTGAAAATGGAAAGATGATTGTTTTAAATCATATATCCAATGTTACTTTCTTTAAAACAAAATTCTCTCTCACTAATTTGCAATAAAGATTTATGTGAATTTTCTATAAAATAAAGCAAACTTGACCACAAATTAAACTACTAAAATCAACCTCTTAAGAAATTTGTGTATTTTCAAAATTGCTCACTAAAATGTCTATAATACTTTTGCAATAATATTGTATATAATATGATCTTTGATAGAATAATAAAGATATTAAGAGAAGAAAAGAAAAATTGCATATGTTGAACAAATGTCACACCCTTGATATTTATAAAAGTGATGGTAATTTTTTATCAAAAGACGCCTTTAATTTAACAATTAAAAACTTGACCACTCAATGAATGGTTAGGGATTTAGATGCTATTTATTGTTATTTATTTAAAATAACAGATAAAATAGTTAGTTGCTAACTTCTAAATTATTACCTTTAGTTGTAATTTAAAAGTCTTGGATTCAAAATCTATTAAACACAATTTTTAATCATTTATTTTATTCATGTTTATTAGTCATTAGTTGCAATAAATAATTATTTGAAATAGTTAGATTATGGTTGTATGAGTGCAAAACCACACAACCTATCTAGGTTAACCTAAGTGACCTAATCTTTCATATTTGATTTTATTTTAAAAAATTCTAACATTCCTTTATCATTTTCAAAATATTAAAATACGAAGAATTCTCAACAATTTTGATAGTCATTTGTATAAGTAAAAGTGTATTATAAATTGAATATTTACATAGCGAAAGGTGTATTATAATAGATTTCAATAATGTGATAAATAAGTTTTGAATTAATTATTTTTATTGACAAGTTGTAATATAGTTCACATAAATGATTATATAACCTTATACTTCTCTTTTTAAATAATTGATACATTAAAAAGTCATTATGCTTATATTCTTTTTGTGAATGTTTTAAAATCAATCCTTATAACATATTAGAATGCTTTAAACATTTCATATTTATACAAACAAGCTAAGGCCTTTACCATAAAGCATCCTTTTAAGTTTGTTAAGAATCTTAAAAACTTATTCTCTTAATTTAACTATAAGAACCAAGCACTATGTAACCCTAAGATAAAAATAAAAATTAATTATAATAGTTCAATCATATTGATAATGTACTTTGACTTATTGAACTCAATACTTGGTGTTATATCAAGTGTTAAGTTAATTTTCATTATGGGTGATTTGTATTTATGAGCTTAAGACTCATCCCTTTTGATGTCTCTTTCATAGTTGTGCTTTAGTCTAATATATCTAAATTTACTATTATATATTGAACTATATACTTTTACTATAGTTGCAACACTATCATAATGTATATAAACTACTATTATTGGCTTTTGTTGTAAAGGAATGTTATAAAACAAATTCCTTAACCATTCTGCTTCTTTACTTATTGAAGCTAATGTTATAATTCTATAGCTATTGTGGAATCTGTTATGCAATTTTGTTTCTTAAAACCCTAAGAAATTTCACTCTTATTAAGTATAAAGATTTATCAGTTGGTAGAAGTATGATTCTCTTTTTTAGTAATCTAACTAACATATCAATATCATTAAAAAACAGAAGGGTTTTTCTTTATGTATTTTAAGATTATGTTTTATTTTATATAATACATATGAAGTTCTCGACTTCTCCCTAGGATCTACTAGTTTGTGATACTAAGAGGGAGGGTGAATCAGTATCACCACAATTTGCAATTCGCAAGTAAGTGAGCAACTTCAACCTCTTCTTAAAAGCGAACACTTTCTCAGACTCGACTAAGGTAGATCTATTGCTACCTACTAATCACAATAGTCCCCAAAGTCACCTTTCAAACACCTTGCCTAATAGACAATACGGATGTTCTTGTTTAGGTCTTTGTTAGGTTATGGGTTGGCTGATACTTTAGCTGTGTTCACGACTCAATTCAAAACACAGAACGTAAAGAAAATTAAGGACACATAAGATTTACGTGGTTCCGTCAACGTAACGTACATCCATGGTGATAGGGACTTTCCCTTACCGAGACTATCCATTATACTTGAGAATTCCAGTTACAATAGATGTTTTAATCCTCTGCTTCTTTCACTATTGCAATTACTAAGCAAGTACAATACAAAGAGTGTCACTTACTGTGTCTACCCTTCTTCTAGCTTATCTTGCCTCTGTTGAATTGAAAGGCTGCTCCACTGCCGTTTAAAAGTTTATCGCAACGCTCTCTAACCTCTCTTGAAGAAGTTTAGAAATATGTTGAGTTCTTTGAATGTTTAGTTGAATTCCTTCTCTACGTTGTCTCACATAATTCCTACTTTCACCGTCTTACGGTCTCACCCGTCTCCTTGTCTCACAACTCACCTGTCCGTTTCTCTCTCTCTTGCTGTCCAGCCGAATTTTTCTCTTACCGCCGGATTTCTCTCTCTTACCGTCTAGCCGTTCACTCTTCTTTGGTCGTTCCAGATTTTCTCTCATTTTCCCTTATTTGGTCGTGTTTTCTCTCTCCTTCCTGTCAACTCCTCTATTCCGGCTGTCTCCTCTTTCTCTCTCTCGATAGTTGTTCTTTGTTCAGCCCAGCCGTTGACCGTCTCCTCTTTCTTTCTCTCTCTCTCTCTCGACGATTGATTGCTTTGTTGCCATCGGTATCTCTCTCTTCTATCGCCATCTGGTTTCTTCTTTTGCTAGTTCTGCTCCGATTTGCTTAATTTTCGTTTTCTCTCTTATCTCCAACGACGGCTACGTTTTCTCTCTCCTTCCCGTCAATGGCTACTCTCTCTTCTTTGGGTGTATTTTGAGCGTATCGGTGGTATGCCGATTTTCTCTTTTTTTTGGTCGTCTTCTCTCCTTCACCTGACTATGGCTACAATTTTCCTTTTCTCTTCTTTTTCCGTTGATGGCTCTTATTCATTCGACGACTACTGTTCACTCGATGGCTTAATTTGCCAACCGCTTCTTTTTTATTTTGCCATTGGTGTGCTTTGGCCGTATATTGTGTTTTTCTGTTTTCTTTATTTGGCCGTCCACACACTTTTGTGTTTTGCTGTGTATTCATTTGTGTTGACCTTACCCTAATTTTGTCTTCCAAAGTCTTTATATACTCTCTTCCATGAAACCCTAGCAGGGCTTACATAGTGGATTTACGTTTTTGCCCCTCCATGGCTTACGCGGTGGATTTACGTTTTTGCCCTTCAATGTGGATTTACCTTCTTACCCTCTCATGTGGCTTTACTTTCTTGCCCTTCCATGTGACTTTAATTTCTTCAACACTTAAACCTAGTTGACAACAATTACAACTCATACAAGGTTGTGGGAACAACAATCTCCCCCTTTGTAATTGTTGGCAATACTCATAACAAAAGTCACTATGCAGCAGTTTCAACTCCCCCTAAATATGCACTCCCCCTTTCTTAACAGCTCCCCCTGCACTGTTGCTTCTCTCCTCATTTGCCAACCAATTACAAATCTGAAAAACTCGCAAAGTGGAGATGGAGGATTCATCTGAACTTCAGGCTTGATGAGACATTTGCACAAATAGACTCAATTTGTACTTTTCAAACAGCTCTGTGGACAAAGATTTAGTTAGATCTTATGTAGCCTCTTCAACAGATTTAAGTTCAATTTGTGAGAGTAAATTAGTAGCTCCCACAATTTTTCTTCTTGTTGTAACTCTTGCTGATGGGTCACCTATGATCTGATTTTCTTGATGATACTGGTCCACGTTTTCTTTGGCTTTCTTTCTTGCACAGTCTTAGTTGCAAGAGAATCTCTTTCTTCATCAATCACATACAAATTTTCAGCTGTTCTCTTCCTGATTGCAACAGTATTGCCTTCTTTACTCTTTACCTGGTAACCTATTTTTGTGAATTTTACTTTATAGTCGTCGTTGCATAGTTGGCTGACAGATGCTAGATTATATATGAATCCTTCAATGTGCAGAACATCTTTCAGCTTTCCTTTTCCAATATTCACTGACCCCTAACCACTGATGTTGAATGAATCATCATTGCCAAACTTGACTCTGCCTTCTCTTGATTTGTTTAGCTTTGATAATTTACTCTTGTCTCCCGTCATGTGCGAAGTGCATCCACTATCAAGGATCCATTGCTTATCCTTGCAATCAGCCTTTAGTACAATTTTGGCTATATTAGCCACCTCCCTTTTTGTTCAATATTCCTTCTTTTGAACTAGCTGGAAGATAGCTTTCTCCCTTTTCTTAGTTTTGACTGCACTGTTAGTTTTTATTGTGCCATTAAGTGCCTTCTCTTACTCAGGGAGAAATGTCATGCATCTCTTGGCATTATGGCCATCCTGCCCGCACCTTTCACACTGTTCCAAGTCTGCCAATATAGCAAACTTGTTCTTTGAAACCACTGGTTTGGGCTTCCACCAACACTCCTTGTCAATATGTCCTTGCCTTTTACAGTATGTGCAAGAACTCACGACAGATGTTCTCTTCTGAATTTTGTATTGTCTCCCCCTGTATGCGATATCATATCTTCTCGAGTTGGAGACATATATTGGTCTTCTCCACTAGCAGTTACTCGCCTTATGACCCCAAACTCCACAATAAAGACAATGACCTTAAAACTGCCTATTCTTGGGTTTACTCACAGCTTGTTTTCTTCTGTTCATTACTTGCTGTGTAGGCTATGTTGTTGGCTTCTTTACTTGTGTGGCTTTCATTTCAACCACCTTCTTCTCCTTCTTCTGTTAAGCCATTGCCCTTGGCTGGCTAACTTCCTTCTCTTTCTGAGACATAGCAACTATGGGCTGTTGCTCTTTAACCACATATATCCTTTTTGGCCCTAGCTTTGGTTTGATAACTGCCTTCTCTTATTCAGTTATCTTCACCTGAGTCACAGCCTTCTCTTTCAACTTCTGTGGCAAAGTCTCATTCTTCTTTTCTCTTGTAAAACTTGTTTCTCCTACCACTTTAAACTTCTACAAGTTCTCACTCTTTTTGAGTTGTTGCTGAAGTCTCAGTAACTTTATCTCCATTTCTTTAATTGTTGAAGTCCTTGAGCCAAGCTCTATAGTAAGGTCTTCACATATTTTGATCTATTCTTCAAATCTTCTCATCAAGTCAATATGTTCAGCCCTTATTTCATCCTTTTAACTTTCTGCTTCCTTAAACTTTGCTTCAACTTGTTTTATGTGAGCCTTCAACCTTTTTATGGTTCTACCCCTTCTGATTATCTCCTTTGAAGCTGCTTCTAACTCAGCTTTAAGATCTGGTTCTTCTTCATCAGCCTCCTCTTCCTCTTCAGAGGTTGAACTACTACCACCTTAAGCCGATGCCATAAAGACATGCTCATCTGATGAGTCTTCATCTTCCTTCTCATTAGCTTCTTTTGTTTGACTCACATAACTCTTAAATGAGCCTCTCTTCTTCCTCTGTGGGTTGGTAGTCTTCTTTCCGAACTTATTTGATTTGAATGATGGTTTTCTCCATCTTGAATTTTACTTATCATCACCATCCTTATCTCCATCATCAAGTTTCACTTTGCACTGAGAAGCAAAGTGTCCAGTTTGCTCACAACGATAACATATCAAGGACAACTGTCCTTTTCCCTTCTTAGACCCATTCTTGAATTTCCTTGTGAAGTAAGTCAATACTTCACTTTCACTTTCTTCCTCATCATCATCATCATCATCATTCTCACTAGATGATTCTTCCTCTTCTTTTATCTTCAAGTGTTTCATAGCTTTGAAAGTTGCCTCCTTTGATACCTTCATTGTTGCAGAGCTTTCAGTTGACTTTATCCTCATCTCATATGCAATGAGATTGCACTGAAGATCATGCAGAGACATAGAATTGAAATCTCTACTCTCCTCTATGGCTACTACCTTTGAGGCAAACCTTTCAGGCAGAATTCTCAGAATTTTCTTCACAATCAATGAGTCCTTCTTGTTCTTCCCATGACTTCTCAGGTCGTTTACAACGTCAATGACGCTGGTGAAGAACTCTTGAACTGTCTCATTCTTTTACATTTTGAGAGATTCATATCTCTCCTTGAACACTTGAAGCTTAGCCTTCTTCATTCTGCCATCACCTTCATAGACTTTGTGCAATCTGTCTCATATCTCCTTAGTAGATTTGCAGTCCATAACTTTAGCATACTCAGCATCTGTCAATGCTGAAATGATGACATTTGAGGCCTTCCCATTTATCTCAAACTGCCTTAACTCCTTTGGGGTTGGGACTTTACCTTCTTCCAGAGCCACAAAACCCTTATGTACGCATTTCACCATGTTCATGCCCATGGTTGCAAATATCACTTGCATTCTTGCTTTCCACATATGGTAGTTGGTTCCGTTGAAGATTAGAACCTTCTTGTTGTAAGTAGTGCTAGTACTGGTACCGACTTCCATTTCTCAGTATACTGAGCAAGTCAAACTTCTAGATCCCTTCAAACTAGTACACTAAGCTGTTAAGCTTCAAACTGGTGAACTAATGCTCTGATACCAATTAAAGTTCTCAACTTCTCCCTATGATCTACTAGTTTGTGATACTGAGAGGGGGGCTGAATCAGTATCACCACAATTCGCAATTCGCAGGTAAGTGAGCAACTTCAACCTCTTCTTAAAAGCAAACTCTTTCTCAGACTCGACTAAGGTAGATCTATTGCTACCTACTAATCACAATAGTCCCCAAAGTCACCTTTCAGACACCTTGCCTAATAGACAATACGGATGTTCTTGTTTAGGTCTTCGTTAGGTTATGGGTTGGCTGATACTTTAACTATGTTCACAACTCAATTCAAAACATAGAACGTAAAGCAAATTAAGGACACACGAGATTTACGTGGTTCCGTCAACGTAATGTACATCCACGGTGGTAGGGACTCTCCCTTATCAAGACTATCCACTATACTTGAGAATTCCAGTTACAATAGATGTCTTAATCCTCTGCTCCTTTCACTATTGCAATTACTAAGTAAGTACAATACAAAGAGTGTCACTTACTGTATCTACCCTTCTTCTAACTTGTGTTGCCTCTGCTCAATTGAAAGGCTACTTCACTGCCGCTTAAAAGTTTATTGCAATGCTCTCTAACCTCTCCTGAAGAAGTCTGGAAATACGTTGAGTTCTTTGAAAGTTTAGCTGAATTCCTTCTCTACGTTGTCTCACACAATTCCTGCTTTCACTATCTCACGATCTTACCCCTCTCCTTGTCTCACGATCTTACTGTCTCATGGCTCGCCTGTCCGTTTCTCTTTCTCTTACTGTCCAGCCGGATTTCTCTCTCTTATCGCCAGATTTCTCTCTCTTACCGTCTAGTCGTTCACTCTTCTTTGGTCGTTATAGATTTTCTCTCCTTTTCCCTTATTTGGTCGTGTTTTCTCTCTCCTTCTCGTCGATTCCTCTGTTCCAGTCGTTTCCTCTTTCTCTCTCTTGACAGTTGTTCTTCATTCAACCCAGCCGTCGACCATCTCCTCTTTCTCTTTCTTTCTCTCTCGATGGTTGATTTCTTTGTTGTCGTCGGTATCTCTCTCTTATATAGTCATCTGGTTTCTTCTTCTACCAATCTGCTTCGATTTGCTCAATTTTCGTTTTCTCTCCTATCTCCGATGACGGCTACATTTTCTCTCTCCTTCCCATCGACGACTACTCTCTCTTCTTTGGGTGTATTTTGGGCGTATCGGTGGTGTGCCGGTTTTCTCTTTTTTTTTGGTCCTCTTCTCTCCTTCACCCGATGACGACTACAATTTTCTTTTTCTCTTCTTCTTCCATCGATGGCTCCTGTTCACTCGACGGCTTAATTTACCGACTATTTCTTTTCTATTCTGCCGTCGGTGTACTTTGGCCGTATGTTGTATTTTTTTATTTTCTCTATTTGGTCGTTCACACAATTTTGTATTCTACCATGTATTCAATTGTGTTGGCTTTACCCTAATTTTGTCTTCCAAGGTCTTTATACACTCTCTTCTATAAAACCCTAATAGGGCTTACGCAGCGGATTTACATTTTTGCCCTTCCATGTGGATTTACCTTCTTACCCTTCCATGTGACTTTACTTTCTTCAACACTTAAACTTAGTTGACAACAATTACAACTCATACAAGACTGTGGGAACAACAACATATCACTTGGATTGTTTGTATACCCACTTATCATGCCAACCACATAAGTTATATCTAACTTTATACATATCATTGTGTACATTAGACATCTCATCACTTTAACATATTCTAGTTAATCCTAGACATTTAACATTTTTAGTAAAATTCATGTTGTGACCAAATAGGGTAGAGGTTAAAATCCAATTTAAGTAATTGAACTTACTAAGAACTTTTTCAATGTAATGTGATTAAGAAAGCAATATCCTTTTTTTATCCTACAAGATATTGATTCCAATGATAACATTTGCCTCACTCATGTCTTTTACATTAAAATTAGTAAATAACAACATTTTGATAATTTCAATTTATTTTAATTAGTCTCAAAGATTAGCATGTGATTCACATATAAATAGATAATTACACTTTTTCTTCTTTTGAACTTGTTATATATACATTTATCTAATTTATTAATTTTAAATTTGTTAGCAAGTACCACTTAATCAAATTTTTGGTACCATTAGTTAAGTACTTATTTTAGTTTATACCAAGATTTAACTAGTTTACACACATTTTTCTCTTGACTAGGTACAATAAATCCCCTAAGTTACTATATATGCACTTTTTCTTTTAATCAATGTAAGTGCAATAAGTAACCTAATTGTAACAATTTTAACCATTGGTAAATATGTATCAAAATAATCAACACCTTACTTTTGTGTAACACCTTTTGCAATCAACTTAACTTTAAACTTGTCAATGGTTTTATTAACCTTTATTTTTCCTTTAAAAATCCATTTATACCTAATTGGCTTTATACTAAGTAAGAGTTCAACTAATTTTTAGGTTTATTACTTATAATTAAATATATTTCATTAATTATCGCTTCCTTCCAAAACATGGCATATTGCAATTTCATCATTTCATTAAATGTCTTAGGATCATCTTTAGTATTTAAGTAATATGAAATTTGATAATTCACTAATTTTCCCATTCCTTTTACTAAGGACATAAAATAATTAGAATTAAAATTTTTTTCTTTCCTTACATTTTTGCTTCTACTAAGTTTAATAAGTTTATCATTTTCATTTTCTTTTGCCAAAGCATTATTTTTCTTATTAAAAACTTGTTTATGTTCTAAAACTTTGGAAATAGAAATGAACATGTTTTCATCAAAAATAACTTTCCTCAATTCTATGATTGTATTAACAAACATAAAGTTATTATACTTTATGACTATAAATTGATATGCCTTACTATTGTGAATATATCCCAAAATGATACATTTAATTCCTCTCTTACCAAAATTTTTCCTTTTGGGTTCAAAAACTCTAACAATTGCTTTACAACCTTAAACTTTAAAATGATTAAGATTTGGTTTTCTTTTATTTCAGAACTTATATGGGGTTATTTTGTTTCTCTTTATTGAAAATATATTCAAAATGTGGCATGCTTTAAGTAATACCTCATCCTAAAATTCATAGTTTATACCTCATCCTAAAATTCATAGTTGAAGTTAGAATTTGACAACGTACCATTGATCATTTCTATTAATATTTGATTTTTGCACTCAAGAACACCATTTTATTATGATGTATAAGGAGTAGTAGTTTATTGAATGATTTCCATGGACTTAAAAAATACAATGTCATGATATTTTCCATTTTTATTAGATTAAAAGCATTTAATAACATATTTGTTTTGCAACTTAAATTTATATTTATAGATTTTGAATCTTTCAAAATTTTCATTTTTAGTATGCAACAAATAAATATAGCAAAAAACTAGAGTAATCATCAAAAGTCACAAAATATCTCTTTCCTCCTAGTGTTAATGTGTCATATAAATCACACATATCATTATGAATTAATTCTAATATATTTGAAGATTTTTGGATACTTAGAAATATAATCTAATTATTTTTTGTTAAACACGAGTTATGCATTTATCTTTGAATATGTCAAAATATGGTAATAAGTCTAATTTAATCATGCCATGTAATCTTTTAAAATTTATATATTTTAATTTATTATACCATAAATAAAAATACTCAACATTATAAGTAAAAATATTAGTATTATTCTTTGCATTAAAATTAAGTTTAAATATTGCATCATAAAGGTAACCCTTTACCATAACACACTTTTTTTTGAAAAGATAAAGTTCTTAACCTCAAATATAATTTTAAACCCATATTTGTTCAAAAAATTACTTGAAACCAAAATTTTCCTAATAAGAATAATGATTCTTTTAAAAGTGAAATGTAATTCTACTTCCTCAAATCTCATAATAAGGACTACAATAGAATTTTTTATATACATAACAATACCATTAATTATTAGTTTCAATCCTTTATTATAAACATGCTTAGTAGCCTCAGAATTAATCCAACAAGTAATGTCATTTGTTACTAAATTGATCTTTGTGATCATAGCAACCATTTTTTCATATGTTGCTTTAAAAGATACATACTTTTCCTTTTCTTTTTAAAAAAGATAACACTCAAATTTATAGTGTTCTTTTTTCTAACAAAAATGACATTGTCATTTTTCTTTTACCTTTTATGTTACTTTTTGTTAGCATTGGATTGACTTTTCCTTATATTAGAGAACTTGCTTAATTTTCATTCCTCAACTACATGAACTTTTGAAATATAAAAAGCTTGCTCTTTATTTTCTTCTTGCATTTTTTTTTATACAAAGATGATTAATAAGTTTTTCTAAAGAAATATTCTATACTTTATACTTTATACTTTA